>BLKR01000599.1:0-359083 GCA_011170035.1 Teleogryllus occipitalis | reverse complement strand
TTTTCTTTTCTTTTGGCTTAACAACAAAAACAAATCAATAATTACCTTCAAATACACTTGTATGAATGATATTACTTGTTATAATATTGTTATCATCTTATTAACATCAATTTATTGTAACAAAATTTGGTACCTATTAAATTAGGTCAAATGGGAAAAAAGTGGTAGGAGATGAGGGAGTAGGCGGCAGCATTAAATCATGGCTTTCAAAAAGTCTTCATGTAAATTCATCTACAACCTCTTAACACTTGAATATGTGACTGGGAGCTGAGGATACTAAATCAAATCACACTTGCTGGTTTATTTATTATTAATAGATAGTGGTGTTTGGGAAGGGGTGGGGGGCAGAGGGCTTCAGCCACCCGCAGAAGTCAATGATACCTTAATGTATCATAGTACCCAATTAAGTGACTTGTATACTTACAAATAAAAGTCAGTAAGGCTGTCTAAAAAATAGAGTATGTTAAAAGTGATTTTATTTTGCTGATTAGATTGTAAACTTTTCTTCTTGCAAAATAAAATGTCACTTTTACCATTTGTATCATAAACAACTATTATATTCATCATAAATAAAAAATTCTTTATAAGACATCAAATTGGCTGAACACTATACCTCTTGCCCTCCCCAGAAAACAAATCCTGAGTATATCTCTGCTAGTGTGTAACATCCTATGAGCCAATCTGTTGAGTAACATACTATAACCAATCTGTTGAATTTGAAAGAGAATGATGATAATGAGTTTTAACATTTCTAAACAATATACTTAATATTCTATTTATTTGAGTTGTGCAAGACAATATTTGTGAATTCTTTAACAGAAAGTATGTGAAATATAATAATACAAAATAATTCTGAGATTTTTTCCTTACAAACAAAAACTCCATAATGAAATTATTAAAAGAATATATATAAAATGAAAATAAATGTATCAACCTCACTAGAACATTCAATATTTTATTCCCGAGTAGACCAAGTAGACTCAAAAATACTGAACAAAATAATTAAGAAAGAATTCACTATCATTACTTCATGCACCTTAATATTAGCATTTGTGTGAAGAATAGAAGGCTTTTAATCATCCTCATCAGTAAGTGAAAATTAGGCCTATTACTGAATTGTTCATTTACCATCCAAAATTCATGTTCTACACAATCTGATTTATTGACAGTGAACTTCAATCCATTACCATTTCCACAAATTTCTTCATATAACATGCAGATACCTTCCAGTGTATCTCCTTATGAACATATTCAAAATTAGTTAGCATGAAAATACATCTTTATTTCTTTCTGCTACCATCCCAAAAAGTTTACAATGTTCCATTTGTCATTAACCATTGGAGTGAAAAAGAATCACAATATTTAACATATGGAATCAATTGAATTATCTTCGTATTTGGCTTAAGACCCCTGGTACGAGTTTAGGGGTCACAGGTTTTCGGGCCCCCGGCATGAGTCTAGAGGACCACTGTCAAGCAGGCATGCCCTGTGGACATCCCCCTTAAACATCCGGGTGTAACTCTCACTTTCTCCTCCAGATGTAGGCCTCAGTAAATTATATCCAAACTCTCTGGGTGGGAGAACGTGGAATCCCATAAGGACGGGAAATTGTCGGAGGGATTTAATTTTGCCGGGCACCTGCCAGGGTTCTTTTAAATATGTGAAACTAAATTCTTTATTGATTTTAATGTCTTTTTTCAATTTTTATTACATTAAATCTAAAAATTTGAAAATAAATATTTTTGAAAACAAGTTAGTGAGTAATTCTCTTTCATTTTATATTAATAGTATTCTGAATTTTCAAATAAATAATACATTATGCAAAAAGGATAAAAAATTAATTTTAAATGTTTAAAAAAGTGTGTATAAAATACTTAAACCATGACTGTGAAAGGTTTCTTAACTTTACAACAAGCTTGAAGTAATAATTCCCCTAAGTTCCCCTAATTTTTTTGTGCGATAAGAGAAAAATATAGAATTTTAATACATAAATATGCACACATGAATGTATTATTTAATTAAATTTTATTAAATTGTATCTCTTGGCTACATTAGTACTCATAATATAAAAGCATAGTTTGTCAAAAACAACAATTATATAGCAGATATTCATAAAATGTTAAATAATTGATATAAATTTTATAATTATATATCATTCAAATATACTATACGCATGTAAAACAATATAATGATAAATATTGATTAAATTTTAAAAAATATAAAAAATGTGAATATTTAGATTATTTTCACACTGTTTGAAAACATTTGGCAATTGTATTTGTACACACCAAAATACTAAACACAATTAAATTAAAACTGTACTTTCAGCTCTCCAAGTGGCTACACTAATGAGACAAATGTAATATTTTTAGATACATGCAAAAACAAACTTTTTATGTTCTTTCATGAATAAATTTGAAACCTGCTGAAAGTTCCACACTGAAAGAAACTTTAATACAGATGAATTGAGAGGAAGGAAGGAGAGTAGATAGAGAAAAACTTTGAACAAATAGTCTTGAGATTCTTAAACAGTTAGTTGGTTAAATAATTTGTCTGGTGCTTAATTCACAATTTTGTAAAAGTTAATCAATTTATTGAGCAGACAAGAGAATAAAGCTGCCATCTGAAAATGTCTGAAGCTAGGGGAATATCTTAGATTTGATAGAAGTGAATATCAATATTTGAGCAAATATTCAGAATTTAAATTTATATGCACATTTGATCAAATAATTTTTTGGTAGGAAGTAACTGGGTGTATTCTTGAACAAAACACAATGTACTAGAAGTGGAATCCGCAGTAACTCACAAATAAATGTTTGATGATTTTTTGTTGTTGTTGTTGTTGTTGTTGTTGTTTTTGTTGTTGTTGAGCCATAAAAGGAATTCAACGACAACAGTATATACTGCGACTAATATTCACGAAAACAATTTTTTCATAACCTTTTCTAAATCTATTCCATTTAATCTGGAAACTATCCTTTCCTATCTCATTGGATTGAAGTGAAATAGTTTTCGAAAGTGCTATTAAATAAAAGATTGAAGTCAATAATTTGAATTCACTTAAGATAATTAAGTTGTTGTTATTGTTATTGTTATTGTTGTTATTATCATTATCATTATTATTATCATCATCATCATTATCATTATTATTAAGAAAATATTTTACAGTTCTAATGACTGTTTCTCGCACTCTACATGCCAATGTTTTTTTATTCAACCAAGCATCTTCCTCAATTCTTCTTCTCTTCATTGTCGAGTTGATCACAGACTTCCGAGAATTCCTTGGCCTTCCTCATTTTCTTCTTTCAAAAGGGATCCACTCAAAGACAATTTTTGGTATTCTGTCAGCATGCATTCTCATTAATGGCCATACCATTGGAGTTGTTTGGATTCTACATTTTCGATCACTTGTCTCTGTATCTTCATTATCTCTTCGTTTGGTATTCTATCAAACAGGGTATACTGACAACATTGTCTCCAAAAATTCATTTCCATAGCATTTAACCAAGAGTTTATTGCATCTTTTTAACCCATATTTCAGATCCATATGTCACACAACTCTCCACCATTGCCTTGTATATTTATCTCTTAGTTTGTTTTCTAATATTCTTGTTCCATAAATATTATGAAGTCTGCTAGTAATTGCCCTTCCTTTGCCTATTTTTTATTTATAATGTCATTATCATCAGATCCATCTGAACTAAGAATCACTCCAAGATATTAAAATTTTTTTACTACTCGAAGTATACCTTTTTCTGTTTCTATATCATTCCCAGATTTCCCTACAACCATGTACCTTGACTTTTCATTATTTATTTTGAGTCCCCATTTTTGATGTTTCTATTAATTTCTTTAACTTATACTCAATATCGTCTTGATCATCAGCAAAAATTACTTGGTCATCAGCAAAAAGGAGATTATAAATCTTATTTCCAAACAGTCACTCCCATATTTCTACATTTTCTGGACCATTCCCTGATAGTTTCGCCAATAAAAATCTTGAACAGAGTTGGTGAAAGAGGACATCCTTGTCTGAGACCCTTATTTACTATAACTCCTTCTGACACTTTTATCTTAACATGACTCATACTGTTTTCATAGAGACTCTTTATTACATTTATCAAGGCAGGGTTTACCTTTACTTTTGTTAGGACTTCCCAAATTTTATTTACAAGAACACTATCATAAGCCTTCCTTGAATCAATAAAGATTAAGTGTAATTCTCTGTTCATTGAGATTTTCTTTTCAATAAGTTGTTTAATAGAGAATATATTATCTAAAAGATCTTCCAGCCCTAAAACCACTTTGTTCCTCAATTTCATTGATCTCCATTTCCAGCCTTCGAGTCAAAATCTGTCCATAGTCTACCCATAGTAACTATTAAATTAATTCCTCGATAATATGAACAGTCGTTTCTGTTTCCCTTTTTATGAATGGAACTAATCCATGCATTCTTCCATTCTTCAGGCACACTATTGGTTAAAATACATCTGTTAAATAACAGTCACATAATCTAAAACAAGGCTTGGTGCATATTTTAATAGCTTGATAGGTAAACCTCCACAACCAGCTGACTTATTCCCTCTCATTTTTTTCAGAGCTTGTATAACCTTTTGAGTTGTGATAGCTAACAGAGGCTGTGATTCTGCATCTCTAGTGTAACTAACTTGACAGAATTCAGATCTATCTTCTGTCAGCAACTTACAATTGTGTTCTTTCCATTGCTAGACTTATCTGATTCAGAATTCTGCTTTCATTACGATTTTTATTTAATTTTGAAATAAGTTTCCAGGCTTCTCTTGATCGTGAGCTTCCTATGTATCTACTTCATTACAAACTTGGTCCCAACATTGATCCTTTGCTTTAAACACTTGCTTTTTGACAAAGTTTACTTTTTCATATAAGCAGTTCTGTCCAGGGGATAATGAGTAGACAGCCATCTTTTATACAAAGATACTTTTTCTTTCACCAATGGTTCCAGATTTTCGTTCTACCAATAATTATTTCATTTTTTCTTTTCAAGGTTTCTTTCCCCTATTGCTTGGATAGCTGCTTGATGTAATCTTCCTTTCAAATTCTCATACATACTCTACATCTAAATTTGAATCAATTTCTTGCATTTGTATCAATCTCGATTTGTTCAAGAATATCGTTGAATTATTTTTAAAACTTTGTAAATTATATTTCAGCAGTTCAACCCTTTTCTTCAACATTATTTTCTGAGGAAATTCTAGGAATGATATATACTTGAGCTCTTACCAGAAAGTGATCTGAACTGCATGTAACTCCTCTTTGTACTCTTACATCATAGACTTTCATGGGCGCACCTATTGGAATGATAATACAATCAATTATTGATTTTAGATCCTTTTTTTTTGCTTCGAACCATGTGTATTTATGGATAACTTTATGATTAAAGAATCCATTCATCATTCTCAATGAAAATTGTTTACACACTTCTTTCAGCCCTTTTTCCATTTTAATTAACTTTTCCCCATACCTACTCACCGATTTCCCCTCATTTTCGCTGCCAACACACGCATTAAAATCTCCCAAAAGCATTATAATATTTTCTCTATAACTTCTGTCAATTTCTCAAAGAATTTATCTTTTACTTTAACTTCAGTGTCATCATTTGGAGCATATACTCCAATAATGGAGAGGGTGCAACCTACAAACTTCATTTCTAGTAAAGCAATTCTCTCGCTAACTGGTTCAAATTTGGTAATCTTGTTGCTATATTTTTCATGTACTGCAATGGATATCCCTCATTTTGCTCCTTTTTCCTTATCCACTCCACTATAAAAATGCAAGTAATCCCATTTCTTTTTCTCTTTGTTTCTGACAGTGCCACTACATCCATTTTCATTTTCTTCAGCTCTTCGAAGACTATTTTATCTTTGGTGGAAATCCCTTGTAGATTCGAGCATCCAATATTCATAAACCGTTTCCGTAGCATATTTCTGTTTAAAATCGTGTTCCGAGGCGCACTTGTAGAGTTTTCTGAACATGATAATTTTCCGAAGAATGGGTCGCAGGCCCACAGCTCCAACCCCCAACCTGAAGGACCAGAGGCATTTCCTTTGAAGATAAATAAGTGCTCTCTATTAAACAGTGCACTTTCATTATTATAATTGTGTAAAATAAACAAAATAAGGAAATGGCCCAGAGATTATCAGTTACTCTGGAGCCCAGAAATTGGACTTGAAATCCAGAGTCTCCAGGACCAAACCAACGAGATGGTATCTCTATTCTTGAATTACCGGTCCATTGATGGTAGAGTGGTTTTCTTATCATAAAATACAATTTCAAACTATTATTATCCCTGTTGCAAAGGTGAACTTTTTTGTAACTCAATGAACTTCTTTTTAATTTTGCATATTGTTACGACGCTGCTTCCTTGCTCTAGATGTGATTGACGCCGGCCCGGGCGTAGCTCAATCGATTAATTGTATGGTGGAAGGAAGTTGATGAGAATGGTCTTAATCAAATTGAAGTTGTGCTAGATAAATAAATGTGGGCTTTATTTCTGACAGGTGTCAGAGAAGTTACATTGAGAATTTGAAGTTGAATTGGTCCTGCCTAATGAGCTCATAAAAAAAGATAAGATTAAATTAAATAAAATTAATTTACAAATGGAGTCCTTATTCCTAATCACAATAGCCACTGCGCGGCAACGCTTACATGCGAGAAGTTTTGTACTTAATTTTCTCTTATTTAAAAGTCCAAAACGCTTGAAGAGCAACCCGTGCGTAGGTTTACTTTGCCTGATGGCGAGAGAAACCAGCGCTCCAGCGGCGGGATTCCCTCGGGTCGGTGACCTCAACAGCTGGCGGCGGCAGGCTCGTTGAAGGGCGGCTTTTGGCGGCCGGGACCGCGGCACAGGCGGCGGTCGCAGGGTGGGCAGCGTCAGACCGCGTCTGCTAGAGGAAGCCCGTATTGTCGGGGCCGTCTCCACCTCTTGATGACGATTAGCGGCGACTCCGCATCAGGTATCGGTTGGCAGCGTGGCTCCGTAAGATGACGAAATAATCACGGGCCGTTTTGCGCACCGTGGCGCGATGATCGCGCATCAAAACACCGACAATCTCGGCGGAACAGCCTGAAGCCTAGATAGCACTCTTCACTGTGCGCGAGCCTCGTGAGAAGCTCCCTGCCCGAAAATTAGATCAAGAGTGTGTGCGCGAGCCTCGTGTGAAGCTCCCTGCCCGAAAATTAGATCAGAAGTGTGTGCGCGAGCCTCGTGTGAAGCTCCCTGCCCGAAAATTAGATCAGAAGTGTGTGCGCGAGCCTCGTGTGAAGCTCCCTGCCCGAAAATTAGATCAGAAGTCCCTGTTGGGTTTTGGCTCCGTACGTGCGTGCCCTTTGGTTCCCCCTCCCCAAATTACATACTGACTCTTGAAATTACCCCTTCCCCCGTCATTTGTGCTCTGATTGGCCTAAACCTATGGCGTCGTAGCTAATACTTCACCAATCAGATGTCACGATTCCCTAAAACTTTCCGTCAATTCGACCTTTTCCCTCTCACTCTATCTCCAAGCGTGTGCACTTATGCAATAGACGTTTTCATAACACTCTTTTCAACAAACAAAGTTAATAAATGGGCCTGTACTTCCCAGTCGGGGGTTCACCTGCGGGGAATTTTCAGCTCCGAAAACAGTGAGGCATTCATAAGAAGGGGGGCCTCGTGGACGCGCAGCTGTGGGTCGTAAATCCCTTTAGGGACGGGCGATTTCGGAGGGGGCCTTCCAGCGGCGGTCGCGGGGTGGAGGGGCGGTGGCGGGCGCCGGCGTGTCCTGACACGCAGTTCTCTGGTTCACAAATACTTTTCCTCTTGTACATAATAATAATAATAATAATAATAATAATAATAATAATAATAATAATAATAATAATAATAATAATAATAATAATAATAATAATAATAATATCGTGCCGCCACAATATGTTTATCACAGCAAATCAGAAAAGAATATGGAGAAAGCAAAATAGAAAAAAGTAATTTTTTTCTCTGCATTGATTTTGTTGCAGAGAACCAAAGAACTAAAGGCAGGTACTAAAATAATGAGCCCTATATGCAACATTAAAAAATTATATATTCGGGAGATTACACCTACAAAATAGCATCCATCCCTCTTACTACCTGTTACTAGATACACAAGCTACAGAGCTGTAACTACCAACAAGCTACTGAGTTGTAACTACCATCAGGGCAACTGGAGATATCAGGCAGGGCTGCAGAGAATTTGTTGTTAAAATAAAACACTAGTGTTGCTACAACAGCACATACTTTCTTGCATTATTGGTAACATTACATTACTGGTTATGTAAATTTATAATTTTGCAACTTATATCCTAATAACACTCTACAAATCACTTGAAAATTCCTAAGCAAATGAAGCACAAGAGTGTTAAAAGAAACATTTTAATTTATTGAAATTTCAAAACTTTTAATGAAAATGACTTTCTGACATTGAATTCTATTATGTTCTATCTTACAAAAAGTATAAAGAGGTAAAACAAAAGAAAAATATATACCCAGGTTGGGATTTAAACTCAAGCGTGAAGGGTGAGAAGTCAAGAGGAGTTTCCCAACGTTAAGTAACCATGTTAGAACCTCTCCATTTATTAAGCTATAATAAATTCTTAATATTGTGGCAATTCTAACAGGTTATTACTCAAAGCTGCACCAACATTACCAATATTTTGAAAAAGTGTACATGAAATGATCTAAAGACCTAACATTGAAGAAAAGATTGCATTAAGAATGAAATCTCTAGCTGTAATATTGAAGGTGTAATGTACGTTCGAAAACAAGTTCAAATTTTGCAATTTTTTAAATTTCCAGGGTTTTACTAAAAATTGGAGCTGTACCATTTTTATCAGCACACTTTCCTCTATTTGAGCACCAAATTATAAAGAAAAAAATGTCAAGTCATTTTTGGGAAAATTTCAAAAATGTCCTAGGAGCTTCATGTTAAGTCCCCTCAAAAAATTAAAATATCCATTTCAAATTCAAGGGACCTGTAACACTACCCAGATCAATCAGGGAATATCAATTTTTGTGAAAATCCTGAGTTCAGTTTAGTGCTACTGCTGTTGACAGACAGTTGGACAGATGGATAGAATTTTAAGAGGAACTTATCAAATTCTCTCCCACATTACAGTTGCACATACCTCAATACCTGTATTTAAGCTTTAACTCAAGAGCACAAATAAGCTTTGTAGTAATGAATTTTTTCTATTTCAAAAGTCTTCAAAATCTTTTCTTTAATACAAACACTGAAACAGTTTTGATTCTGGCTGAAAAATACAAATATTTTCTAGTATTATTCCACTTTCTCATACTACACTACCTGACTGAATTGTAATACTCAGTGTGTCACTGCTTACAGCACAGCTGACATTATGCGACATTAAGGATCCAAGGAAGAGGTCACCCACCATTAAATCTTTGCTAGGCACATGTTCCAAAAGGGAACAGCAACACTTTTTATATTCCTAGTGTATAAAGAACTGTTGTACTGTACATATACTCTAATGTGTTACTAGAGTACTCGTAAAGACTTTTTTGTTAAAATATTTAATTTGTTGCAAGTTTTATGAGATAATTTTTTTTCTTGGGAAGTGTGGGTTCTATTTTTTGCAAAACCATTTTGTCTGGTTTTGTTCAGCAGCATTTTTGCTATTGCAGGCTACTAGTTATATTACTAATACATTATCTATAATTAACTACATTGAAAAGCTGTCTAAAGCAAAAATATCTCACTACAGATATTCTTACACAAGTTGTAATAATTGTCATTCATAGAATCTTCACAAATGATATTCACATCAATTCCAGTATTTTATGATGATGTTTTAATAAACCTCATTATAAAGTACTCCCCACTCACTCACACACCCACCCCACAACACACACACACATACGCACTCACCAAATAAAAAAACTATGTGCACGAAGATAATAAAGCTAAATGCTCACTTGCTGTCTTTTCAACATACGTTCGGTATGTGACTGACTTCTCAAGCATGACAGACATGGGGCTGTCTCTCAGAACACTTCTGAGCAACTTCTCAGAGGAGTCATCGATAAATTGAGGTAACAGTGGAATCTCATGACAAATGATGCTTGCAAGTGAAGAGGCCATGTTCTTTGAAAGGTAGGAGAAGTGAGGTAAAAATACCTCAAAAAGAAAATCATTATAAATGAAACAACATAGCGAGACCCGGACTGCACTATGTCAGTCAAGATTTCAAATAGTTACTTCATGAAATATAAAAAAGGTAATTTATTTTAACTCTTTACAAGTCAAAGTCATTGCACTCAGAATAGATAACACCTTTCTCCTGTAAAACTAATATAAACTCTTTTAGCATCATATTTTTTAGCACAATATTAAGTATTGAAATAGTGCTCGATATCTTGATATGAAGCTTACAAATAAGATTTTTGATAGTAATTTCCTTCTTCACTAGAACTGAAACGAAGTGTCAAGACTTTCTTGTATTATAACACATTTTTCTGCAAATCCCTTTTGTGTATAAATTTCTCCTCAAATTATTTACTTTGACAACTGGAATGGCTGCAAGAATACCAAAACAACCTATCCAGCCTACCTGATAGATTTCCAACGAGTATCACAGCAAGTTTTATCTAGTTGTCTATTGAAAAATAAACTGAGTAAAACCATAATATCCATAAACTTAGTTGTTTTTTATTTGATAGTGACAATGCACATAATATTCAACACTTATGATGAAGTCCTCTCACAATTTTTGTTGCGACATAATTTGTCATCCAACTTGAAGATGTAAAAAAAGATAAAATGTGACTGACAGGAATTATTCTAGTTCTTTTCATTTGCTTTATATTCAATCAATATTCTAAGATTTACATAAAATTACTGAATAAGCTATGAAGCAGCCTTGAAATTGATTCAGCTTAGAAAAATACCCAGGAAATTCCATATCACAATAAGGTATTATCTATAAAAACCGATTTATAAATCACGGTTGACAAATTGGTGTTGACATATAGTGTCATATTTCCACCTAAATCAAAATGCAAAGAAATAAAATTTGGCAAAAACCCACCTACAGAAAAGAGAGACACCATGTTCACTTTAAAAATCTATGCCACCAATTTTGGATGGAAAACACATTGATTTTTTTGCAACCAAGATTGTTAAGTGGAACCTTTAGTTTCAAATTCTATATTTGAATGCTTTAGTTCTCAGTCATGAAGTTTAAACATGGTTAGACTTTTTCAAGCATTTTTGACTTTTTGAGAGTACGTGAAATTGCTCGCAAAACAACTATATTGGTTGTAGAAGTTGTTCGCTATTTCTAAGTGCAGCGAAATGTTTGTATATATCACCTTTCAAATACCAAAAGAAATACAAATAATTCATTACAAAATGGTGTTAAACATTTGTTTAGAGAACATTTGTAGACACTGTATTACATACTCTGAATAATGAAAGTTCATGATTGTCACTTGTTGTGAAATGAAGAGTTAATAACATATTTCTTTAAAAGAGTCATTTCCATGTAAAAGAAGAAACGCAATGCACTTTTGAAGAGAAAAAATAACCACCCCACTTTTCAGAATAAACACCAGAACTCACCAACTCAAATGTATAATGAACACAATGAGTTCACAATTTCCACATTAAATACAATTTCTAGGTAAAAAATAATAAATCTAACCAGCTAAAACACACATACAAAGAATAAACATTTCCATACCGAGTACTTCTGGTATAGCTGATTCTTCTCCATAAATTTCATGTTCACTGAGCACTGGCAAAACTGGATCTTCCAATTGTTGCAAATAATAAATTACAAGTATTGGGAAAGCATGTGCTGGTAGTGTCCCACATTCAATTTGGTCCAAACAACACAACTAAAAATACGAAAATTAGAAAATCATTCTCTGAATACATAATAAAATAGACAACTAATGAAGTCGTCAATACTTACACAATACATACTTAAGTGAAAATTAAAAAATTAAAAGATTATAAAAAGAATACAATATACAAATGCCACTTTGCAAAACAAAATAAATAAACACATCTATTCAAAAAGAGGCATAAATAGTAGTTTGGTACAAATCTACAACCAAAGAAAGGGGTACATGCTTATCAAAAACTGTCAAGACTTCTTCTTCTTTCTTTCTTTCTTTTGTTCTTTCTTTCTTTCTTTCTTTCTTTCTTTCTTTCTTTCTTTCTTTCAAGTTGAAACATTTTAAATATACTGCAAATTGAAAGGGACCACATTCAAGAAAGCTAATCATACCTATTCATTTGAATCAAATGTACAAATGCTTCCATACTAAAATACAGGTATTCACGAAGAAAATGAAGAGACAAAAAGGCAAAGAAACTGCTGAAAATCATATTTTTCAATATCTACACACAAGGTTTAATTTGTCTAACATATTGAAATTACATCAACTCCATTCTTGATGCACATACTCCTCATGATGCACACAAGAACAGATGCTCTCAGTATGATATATTGCTCAAATTGATCATCTGTATTCTGCCACCAAACCACTAATTTAGAATGAAATGTGCAACTTTGCGCACTCTTCATTTCTTCAGAATTTGTCATACCCAGTGAAACTTGCTCAAACATCCACCATGATTATGCAGTGATATGTCTTAACAGCCAGTTTTTGGTGAGGTCGATTGTTTTTTCCATTAGCTACGTGAAAATGCTTCCCAGCTGTTCAGTCGACCATCACCTTCCCATGATTCTCTCGCTACAATTGGCTGAATGTGTGATGACACAATTATTCGTGCCACAAATGGCAAAAGCATCATAATTTGTGCCATATGATGACATTTAATGAAAGATTTCATGAAATGAAAATGGTCATTTATAATGCTGGTGTACAAACATATAATGTATACAGCTCATTTATAATGTTGCTTTATTACATTCATACTAATTTGAAAACTCACTCCTAATGTCACTCGTACATGTACTCGTGCAAGAAAGCTTAACATTATGAATTAGATGCACGATATACTATTAAAGCAGAAACTTGGTACTAGTATATTGTTATAACATATCATTCAGGGGTTGCAACACAGGCAAAATTTAAAAAAAACATGTACTAAGTTATGAGTCTTTTATAATATTTTATAATCATTATTATATTCATTATCATCACCACCATCATTATTGTCAATATCATTACTGGAAACTTCTTAACATATTTTTCTCAAAATTTTATTTTTCAAATTGAGCCAGTATTGCAGCACGTGAAAGATACAGTGATCCAAATACATTTTGCCTCTTGTCAAAATTATTTGTTAATGTTCTGGGAGAATTTCGTAACCTGTTAATTGCCTAGCACATTTTCCCCACACTACACCATGAAACTGCAGAGCCCTTCGCGTACTACCCCCAGTGCCAACGTTGGCTGTAGCACAAGTGTGGAAATCTGTGCTAATTAAATGTAATTCATCTGCTCTGTATAGTGAAATGTAAACATTGTTGATAACTAGGAATTTGCTAATTCATGAATAGGTAAATGTATAACCAAATATTTTCACACTAAAAACATATCACATGACGCCATACAAACATGTAAATACACACACACATGCATATGAGCACACCTATGCACACATGAACACACACCTTGCTATGATATACCATATACTCTCACATAGCAGCAAGTGTGTGATTTACCAGTAACTCATGGACACACTTAACAGCTACACGATTGAGCCTCTGATGTGCCACTTTTCAAGACAAATAATTCTTAAGACTTTGCAGAGCACTAAAACTTCTCTTTTCCTCAACACTTCATATCAAAGGCTTCAAAACATTCCTAATTGTATAGTTCTTCCAACAATACAATTTCATCAAGGTCTATACTCACAGACTTAAAGACACCCCTACTATCTTCTCCACTTATTGCACCACAACTTTTAATATCTATAATTAGTTGCTTATATTTGGTGGTCTCATTTTTCTCGAAGTAATTTTAAAAATCTATTTTCTAAACTAGTGGTGCTACAGCAGTCATTAGCAAGTTTCTCGTAATAATTGTAAGTATTACGTAATATAATATTGCAACTTTTTTCTTACTAACACTCCACATTTCTCTTGAAAATTTTTTATCAAAAGGATGACCGAGAAACTTGAACAAAAATTTTGATCTTCAATTTTTGAAAATTAGAATTTTAATAGAAATGACACTTGCTACAACACAATGGTGTATTACACTCAATTGTGTTCAAAAAAGGAATAAAATTGCATATGCCAGGTTTCAATCCCCAGACCTTCAATTTATCACACCAGCATGCTACCACAGCCACAAGGCACTTGGAATGCATCATCGATATTGCTCTATTGTGACACCTCAAAAACTTCTCTCAAAAAGCACAAAAAGTTTTCGTGCTTTAAAAAATTGTACATGTAATGATTTAAAGATCTAATATTGAAGAATAGATTGCATTAAGATAGAAATCTCTAGTGTAAGTATTGAAGATGTGGACAGGTTCGAAAAAAGTTGTACTTTGTCACGATATAACTCAAAATTACACTTATTACTCAACTGTTAACAATTAATATTTTGAAAAAGCGTACATGAAACTATTTAAAGATCTAATTTTGAGGAACGGACTGTGTTAGGAGAGAAATTATCATTTTTTATCAAAAACATTCATATTTTCTCTATTTTTTGGTCCCTTAATGAGACTTTGAGAATTTAACAGAAGAGCAATACCTCTTTTCATATGAAGAATATCAGAGAAAAACTTCAACAATAAGATTTTGTTTATTGAATGTTCTTCATGAATAACATTTCTTTTAAGGGCAAAAAACATGCAAATATACAAATTCTGCAACCCATTCATAATAGATCGTTTGAAGCATTTCTGCCCACAGATGCAAATACATAGTTATAAAATATACCTTTAATGTAAACATTATCAGCATACAAGATATTAAGAAAAGCTATGAGTGAATACTTTTTGACAAATCAAACGATTTAATCAAAACAGTCCTGATGTCATGCAATTTAGTTCACTGTTCTCCTTCTGCATAACAAAATTGAAGAAAACATTTGGAGCTGTTTTTGAGGAAAACTTGCTTACGAATTTTGGAAAATTACTAAATTACCTAAAACCCATCATTATTTAAAAACACTGTATATGAAATTCGTTTTGAGGAACGTCAGTACAGTTTAGGCGCTAGAGTTGTTCACAGACAGACATTTGGAAAAAACCTTTTTTTCAGTATCAAGAGCCTCCAAAACCAGTATTTCTGTTAAAATCTCCACATTTTTTTAAAAACATTAAATAACTTTTCTCTGTACTACATAAATAAGAAAGTAAAAATATAAATTTTAAAAATTTGACTCACATCAAGCACTTCAATTATTATACTTTAATTATATTATATTAATTATTATGAACTGACTTCTATGAACAAATGTCAGATGTATAGAAGTGAAATTTTCTTTCTTTCCTTTTACATTACCTTAAGTAGTCAGACCTAATCTTGTTATGCAAGAGATGGCTCAATTACTGTGTATGTTTTGGAGAAGGTGCCGATCTAATTCCTGAATTAGCTGGTTAATGTTAACATTCACCAAAATCAGTGGAATAAGTCAGAAGATGGGACAGCTTCGGGCATGCTTTGTACTTTCGTCAGATAGGGTCTACATTATCCAATACAAGATGACTGGGTTAGGTGAAACACATTCCAGAGAGGAGAAATAGAAAATTTGTGATTAACAGGAATCAGACTATTGGCAGGAAGTTTCTGAAGCTAATGGGAAACAAGGTTTGCAGTTCAGAGTAACACTGTGTCAGTAATAAATTTCTATTTATATGATACTACCTTCTCCTTCTATGAAAAAAATAAAGACAAACATTTCAACTGTATTATTAGCATGCATACAAAGGAACAATAACATGCATAAATCCTTGTGATCCGGGTGACGCTGAGCTAGGCATAATTGCCAATGTGCCCTGCGACCATCCTCAAGGGAAATGAGTAACTTCTAAATTCAGTTTGCCCGGAAGAAGGTTATAGTATGACGGCTGAAGGAGAACGTGGCAATTCCAGGACAGCCAAGTATCTACTGACCCTGGTCACGGAAGCCTACGCTTTCAACACCATGCATATCTCCACACGCATTTTTTTCAATCATTTACTTATGAAGTCAACATGGTACTTTCTAACAAAATGCAGTCACCAATTCCTAAAGAATGGTACCGATAAAGATTATGCTAAGATCTTTTTTTTAAAAAAAAAAAAAAAAACTAGTCACACCACAGCAGCATATTATCTCTTGTAGTATTGGTAAATTCTGCAATAAATATATATAAAAATATATATAAAATTGCAACTTTAACTAACACTTTGGCCACCACCTAAAAAACTCAATGAAATGAAGCCTGAGAAATTTGATAAAATATAAATCTTTAATTTTTTGAAAATTCAAGTTTAAATGAAAATTGCTTTCTGCCATTGAATTCAGTATATTGTGCTCTATTCTTACAAAAGCTTAAAGAAAAAAAATATTTGCCCAGACAGGAATTCGAACACAGAACGTAGGTTCACATGGCAAAAATTGTTCGTCACTGCTATGGATTCTTGTAATATGCATTGTGTTACTATTGCTATAAGAGATTCTTGATGTTGCAGTAATCACTGCAGTCTCATTGCCATGATAACTCGAAATTACTGTTCAATCTCTCTCAACTCAAAATTATGAGAACATTACCAATATTTAAAAATGAATGTACACAGAAAGATTTAAAGAATTTGAATATTCAGGAAAAGATTGCACTATGAAGTATACCTCTACCTTTAATAATTTAGTTGTAGGAGAGTGTCTAAAACATTTTAAAATTTTGAAATTTTCAAAATTACAAAAGCTTTACTGGAACACGAATTTGCACCATTTTCGCAAGTGTAATTTGCTCTACTCAAGCAATAAATTTAAAGAAAAAATTTGGGCAATTTTTGAGATTTTAAAATATTCCGGGTGCCCCCAAAAATTACAAGATCAGTTTCTACTTTGAGAGGCAGAAAAGATCACTGGGAATAATTGAGAAAAAATCACTTTGGTGACAAACCTGTGTATGGTTTAGAGGCTAGCATTCTTCACAGACAGTCAGAAAGACAGATGAACGCTTTGAGGGGAAAAAAACACTTCTTGGCAATCAAGAATACCAAAATTATGTGTTTTGACTATACTTCGAAAAAGGGATAGTAATGTATTACGTATACGAGGAAGGAAAAATCTGTACATATCAGGGAGCCACAAATGTATTTGTCAAAATATTGACACCCTTTCCTGTAGCAATAATTACACTTTCTATTCAGAATATACTCTAAGATACAATTTTTGATGCCTCAACAACAATAACAATAAATGTTGCCTATAAAATTTTTAATGAAATATATTTCTTTGTTTGAAATTTCAATAGCAAATACGATACATAAAGCAAATGAAACAAAATATACTTACATGAGCCCAATAACGAAAAGCTGTAGCCAGTTCCATAGCTCTTTGATCAAGTGAAAGATATTTATATAATACAAGAGCTACATCACAAGCATGGGCATTATTGAATGCAATAGTACAGGGAAGGTTTGAGCTGCCATCTTCAAATGCTATTGAAGGAATGTCCGCAGACATGTTAAAATTCACATTTCTGAAACATACAAATTAACCACTACATGTAGCAGATCACTAAATTTCTTAAAAATGAGGGGCTAACTTCGTATGTGACTATAGATTCATTTTACTTTTGTGTGTGGTGTTTGAGTGGTGTCTGCGCCGCGGAGTGAGTAGTGTCTCTGGCTCTGTGAGTGATGTTTGCAGAAGTTTCGCGTCATGTGGTGACTTTTGGGCACTTTCAGACCAGGCGAGGGTGCCCCTGTGAGTGACGTCTGTGTGTGCGTGCGTGTGAGTGAGTGGCGTCTGCGCGTGCGTGTGAATGACATATGCGCGTGCGTGCGTGCGAGTGGCGTCTGTGCGTGCGTGTGAGTGGCGTCTGTGCGTGCGTGTGAGGCGTCTGTGCGTGCGTGTGAGTGGCGTCTGCGCGTGCGTGTGAGTGGCGTCTGCGCGTGCGAGTGGCGTATGCGCGTGCGTGAGAGTGGCGTATAGGCGTGCGTGTGAGTGGCGTATGCGCGTGCGAGTGGCGTATGCGCGTGCGTGTGAATGGCGTATGCGCGTGCGTGTGAATGGCGTATGCGCGTGCGTGTGAATGGCGTATGCGCGTGCGTGTGAGTGACGTCAGCGCGTGCGAGTGAGTGGCGTTTGCGCGTGCGTGTGAGTGACGTCTGCGCAAGTGGCGTCTGTGCGTGCGTGTAAGTGGCATGTGTGTGTGCGTGTAAGTGGTGTGTGTGTGTGTGTGTGTGTGCGTGAGTGGCATCTGTGTGTGCGTGTGAGTGGCATCTGTGTGTGCGTATGAGTGGCGTTTGTGCGTTAGTGTGAGTAGATTGTGTCTAATTTAATAATATAGAGTATTAATTATAAATCGTATTATCATGCAGAATATTAAATGCTCTTTAGAATATTACGTTCATCTTATGGAACACACGTTATACTTCCACAGCATCAGAACATTCGTTTTATGAATTTCCATTATATTTTGTGTTTTTCATAAATAAACTAAAATCAAATTATTTGATACTTAAAAGTTGGTAAAATAAAGATTTGGCCAGATATGATAGGAGACCCTGTCTAAATCGCGATTCACTTAAAAAATGCTGGGATTTGCTTATGTTTCGTACAATTTGTGTAATCTAAAAGTCTGGGAGTTATATGATGTATTTCCCCAGAATATTATACCAAATCTCAACCGGGAATGAACATTCGCGAAATATACACAACGAGCAGTTACTTTACCAGTAGACATTTCAGAAAAAGCCGCGAAAAAAGATAGATACCTAAGAATTGGAGTAGACTGTACGAGATAAAATACAAACAATTCCAAAATTGAATGGCAACGTTTTCCGATTTCCAAGGTAAAATTTTGAATATTCGCAATTTTTGAAAAATCAGTTTTCAACGAAAATGAGACCTGCATCATTCTCTTAAACACCCTTCACTCCAACCAACAACAAAATTTAATCAAAAACGATGGAGCTACTTTTTTGAAAATTTTGAAAATGTCCCAGGGCTCGATGTAACCCCAAAATTAAAATATCGGTTTCAAATTCAAAAGGCCGCGCCATTAGCCAGATCGATTGAGGAATATCAATTTTGGAGAAAATCGGCTGAACGGTTTATAGCCGCTAGCGTTGTTCACAGACAGACGGACAGCCGTTTTGCTTTCAATCAATTTCTCGGTATCAATGACCCACGATGTGGTGTCCAAACCGAAAGTTTACCTTCCATAATAATTAAATATCTACTCATGTCCAAACAAGTCGCAAAACGAATTACTGAATTAAAACTAGCAGATGCTATGAAGAATTTCCAATGTCAAATCTTGGAGTTACATATAATTTTGCCACCGTGAATGAACACTTAGTCAAGGGAACAAATACTTGCTGTTATAGGCTGTTATGAGGTTAATAGCACATTGGCGGTGTTTCGCGATATAACGCGATGCAATTAAAAAATCATAATTTCAACAAAATAAACTTGTAACCCGATACCACCAATGCCTAACGTACTACGATAATAATCAAGGTTTTACTAGCATACCCTAAATTAGGACATGCATATGGTAATTCAGAGACGATAATTAAAATTGATGCAGGAACTTTACTAACTTAACAAAGTACTGGCATAATTTTCATTGGACTATGTTGGTTTGTTGACCGAAGAAAATACAATATCGAAGACAGCTCACTGCCATTTAAATCTGCCGCAACCAGCCAGCTACCATTAGGTCGGTCGGCGGTCTGGCGGGCAGCCGGTCCCCGCCAGCCGCCGTGAGAAGGGCGCGCCCGGCAGCTCACCATTAATTACTTGTTTGTTTGACAAGCAATTAAATTAAATTTGGCGTAATTAATTAGAAATTACATCGTTCTACAAGATGGCATATTTGTTTTTGTGGTAAACGAAAGTGGTGTGCCAGCTTAATCTTAAGCCATAGTTCACCATTAATTACACACAAATTTGAAGAACAAATTAATGATTTTTTGCGTAATTAATTAGCAATTAAAGTTGTAAATGGTGGCATATGTGTTTTTGTGGTAACCGATTGTGGTGTGCCTGCTTAATCTTAAGCTAGCTCACCATTAATTAGGCAAAAATTTGAAGAGCAAAAAATTATTTTTTGGGTAATTAGCAATTAAATTGTTCTAAATGGTACATATTTGGTTTTGTGGTAACTGATTGTTGTAGTGCCAGCTTAAGAGAGGTGCATACTCCACGCGCTGCAGGGAGGTCCTAGGTTCGAGTCCTGAGGGCGGCAGGATTTTCGACACTAGCTTTTCAGCTAGGTCGAATTCAGTCGCTGTCTGGAGGAGAATTCTAGCGGCCGGCTGCTCTGATCGGTAGTTTTCCGTGGTTTCTCCGATCAACACCAGGCGAATGCCGGAGCAGTACCCTACCAAACGGGCCACGGCTGCGCGCGATCTGTCCTTCCCATTCCTTGTCCTATCCTCTCCCCTTACACACACACACTTACACTAACATGCACTACACCCGGAGACCGGTCGGGAGCTTAGAGCTTGTCCCGGCTGGGGCGGTGCCCCGTTGGTGGGAGAGTCCTGGTTAGGGGGAAACCCCACTAGCCGACGGTAGTTCGGCGCCGGATCTCGCCATCCAGCGGGGGAAGATCACCGCCATCTCCCGCGAAAAAATCATGCACTACACTAACGGGACTAATGACCAAAGCAGTTGACGCGCCCGGAAACACGAAAAAACCAAACCAAACCAATCCACGCGCTGCAAATACTGCTGCAAGCGAAGATCGTAAAACAGCAAATATCCTTTCTGGGAGGGATGGGAGATTGAAAGTTAGTATCAAGATTTTAAGTGGGAATCTCTCTCCCAAGGTCTCTCTCCTACTTGATCGTGAACATTTGAATGACGCCGTGAATTTTAAGAATGAGACAAGTTTCTCCTCCGTTTCTGATGCGAAATCCTTGATTAACCACCCCCTTATAAAGGTTTAGGTAAGCGTGAGTGGCCACTTCCACCTGGAGACCGGTAATCTGCTTGGTATATAATTTAGAGCCGGTTTCACCAAACGAAGAGTAAGAGTTTACTATGGAGTAAATCACGTTTACACGAGGGTATCTTCTGAGAGCGTTTCACCAACACTTTACTCGAGTGTAAATCGCATACACGAGAGTAAATTCGAGGGTAACTTTACACGGCGAAGATCCGTCGAGTAAAATACGGAGTAAGCTTAGTTTTCAACGTGCGTGTACCTGCGACGTGTTGTTATGGCTTGACGAGAGCGAATGATGGTATTTGAAGATGATTCCGGCGATGATTCGGAGTATTATCCTGTAATGCGAAGACAAAGATCGGTGTAGGAGAGAATGGATTTGTTTCCCAATTATGACGATCGAGATTTTGTCACGAGGTTATGTTTGACCACATTATCAGCTCTTCTATTTTGAAGAATTGAAGCTGATTTAGAAACGAATAATTTACATACTAAAAAAATATATAAAAAATATATTCAAGTAGTAGAATCATTTCATAAACTATTATTTCTCAATTGTACGTACCCAAAAGAGTTCCTCATGGATCGATTTTAGGCCCTATTCAGTTCCTACTTTACGTAAACGATATGCCCTCGACGATTCGAAACGGAAGAACAGTTCTCTTAGCGGATGATACGAACATCCTTTACAATAAAGAAACCGTAAATAGTACAATATCAGATGTTTCAAATTGGTTCCGAAATAAAATAATAGTAAACGAAAAGAAAACTGTTTTAATGCAGTTTCCCATTTCAAATAAACCATTCTGTGCTCCATTGAAAATGAACGGTGTACCATTGACTGATGTTAAGGCAACTAAATTTTTAGGTCTCTCAATTCGGTCAAACCTTAAACGGAACGTCCATTTACGTGAATTGAACACAAAATTAAGTTAATTATGCTACGTGTTCAGAATACTTCCAAATTCAGTCAGCCTTCATACTGCTCGTGTATATTTCGCGAATGTTCATTCCCGCCTGAGATATGGCATAATATTCTGGGGAAATACATCTTATAGCTCCCAGACTTTTAGATTACAAAAAAGAATTGTACAAATAATAACCAAATCCCACCCACGTGATTCTTGTAAGCCTCTCTTCATTAATCTAGGAATTTTACCATTACCTTGTCTGTTGATTTACGAATCAGTGGTTTTTGTCAAAAATGACTTGCTTAAGGGCAGGAATATATTTTCAGAAAACGCCATGTTTATTACTATAACACTCAATGTACAAATCATATTCATCAGGCGACAGTATCAACAGCTCATTACAAAAAAATCACATACAATACATAGACATCATTTTACAACACTTTGCCAGATGACATTAAACAATTAAATACGATAGAAAAGTTTAAATCCAAAGTGAAGGCGTTTCTGCTGCATAACTGTTTCTATACAATTAGAGACTATACTGAGCATCACAAGGAAAGTAACATTAATTTTAACATTGATATTTAATGTATTATTTACCATTGGACTGTATAATTCTACACAACATGTAACAAGTATTGTATCGCAGCTTCTGGGTCAATGACCCCCAACTCGATCAGGTTTTTCCTTTTCCCTGATCCATTGAGCAAATGCTGAGATGGCACCTTGTTTTGCTTCTGGACATAAATGTAACTTCATTATCTGTGCATGTCTTCTAGAATTCAGTGGGAAATACAGTTATTCAAATTCTCGTTTCCATGTTGTCACAGCAGGAAGTGTTATTCCGAAGGACAACATGAATAAGAGCCCAAAATTTATTGCTTATTTATCCTTAAAAATAGATTTTATTACATGGGAGCTTTTTTAATTCAAGTAGTATACGACTTAGTGTAGGGATCACAGAATTTTGAAAATGTGCACACAATTCACTTCTCCCCATAGCACGTCATACGCAGTTTTAACTGTTTTTGACATAAAATAAATAAAAATATATAGAGCTGGCAATGAAAATCAGCCTGTTCCGTTTGTGGCAATACTACAAAAGAGACAAAAATCTTCAAGCATTTACACGCGGTCTGATATAAACAGGATATTTTCTCGGTACATTTTTTGTGCTAATAAGCTGGATTTGGAATGTCCCTTTGCGCAGTTACATAAAATCTTCTACACTTCGCAAAAATGTGACATTTGGTAGATAATAGAATGAACAGATGGCAGATTTTGATGGCAAACGCCTCATTTACAGTCTTTGAAATATTCGTTTTCCATTTTCTGCCAGTGAAGGATATTAATCCTGCCAAATTTACACTACATATTTTCAAGAATTAGCTCACCTGTTGTTATCTTCATCGCCTTTGATGTGTGCATAAACAGCCATCATTATGCTCGGGCGATCCTCTGTCAATGGTACAGTGATATTGAAATTCACATCAGAATGAGCCAACCCAGCCATGTATTTTGAAGAGCCATACAATTTCACTGTGCAACCTTTAAGAAAAGCAAATGTATCAGTGCTGTGAAAAAAAGAAACTAAATTTGTTATGTATTTAAATGGTATATGACATTAATGTTCTTTTCTCATCCAGTGACCAACTGAAGTCACTTCATCTCTAATGGTAACTTTTATTTAATTTGTTTGTTTTTTCGCAGATGATAAGTAATTACAAAAATAATCTATAAAGGCATAAAGGGTCTAATCAACAAAATATAAAGTCCATAGAATATTAGCCATATATCGCGACAGTCACCACACCTATTCTAAATTCTACTAACATTTTATACATTCCATTACAGTCTAAGATTTGTTTATGTAAGTTATTGATCTTATCAAAAACAATAATAGGAAAATCATTCATAAGACAAGGAAATACTGGAAACAAACATGCTTGTTTTGTTGTCCCTAAAGTTTGTGTGACTTCGGTGCACATTTGGTTTTTATACGAAAATTGTTCTACAACCAAATTTTGCTAAAATACTACCCAGTTTGCCACGTCATCTCCAGAGTTTGGTAGAAAAGTGAAGCAGGCATCAAGTCTTATTGAACTCAACAAATCCACACACATACACGAACGGTCAGACAGAGACCGTCAGACAGACGTTTTACTGTCAATCGTTTTTTTTGACATCAACACATAGATTCTGAGTACAAAACGTGTTAGAGGAAGTAATTTCTTTATACAGGAACAAGTTTTATCTACTTTTTCCTTACCAGGGTCCGGCAATTTCTGTAAAAAATTTGGCGGTTTCCGATGCTGGATTACAATACTTTTTCTTACGAAGGGCAAAACAGTAAATATTCGATAAGGACCACTATAGCTATAATAATCTTCATTATTTCATGCAATACTACTTATCACAATTAACATCATTGATCATCTATACCACATAGCAGCAGTAGTAGTAGTAGTAGTAGTAGTAGTAGTAGTAGTAATAAAAATAATAACAATAATAATAACAATAATAATAATAATAATAACAATAATAATAATAATAATAATAATAATAATAATAACAATAATGGTAATAACATCCATACTAACTTGGGTATGTAGCTTTTATATATTCTTCTATGCGTTGTAAAATTATGAGCCGTTCACCGATTTTGGAAATACCATTCCCTGAGGTAAGTTTCTTAATTATATCAGTTAGCACTCTCTTCTGCTCATCCACTGGTGCAGGAAGTAATTTTACGCTTTCTGCTTCGATAAAATCCTAGAACAATTAGTAATAATTTGTATGACTAACATATTGTAGAGCAAGTTAATATTTAATTACAATTTTAAAATTCATTGACCCAATAACAGCCGTAGACAATTCATTTGCATTACAACTGTTTTATCCACTATCCCTAAAGTAAACTATTCATTATGTTGTTGATAGTCATAGGGGTGGACATAAATTACACGATAAATATCAGGTAAAATAGATACCACCCCCATCCCCAAGGCAAGATATCTAAAATTTCATAACACCTTCAGTTTCCTTATGTGAGATAGAAAGGTATCATCTGTGGTGGTTATGTGATAATCTATTATAATACTATTGAAGTATTTATATATCCTTGAGGAGTAAAGTTACAGCTATCACATGCTCATTATAACATTCAATAAAATTTCAAAATTGAATTTCTTACAAGAATGTCAAGTTAATCTTTCAATATTAAGTGTTCTCCTTGCACTGGTTACTATTATTTTCTGACAAAAAAAGCTATATTATAATTGACCATTATCTCTCAAGATACATACTCATTACTAGGGGAACTTGGCAATGTATCTTGTAAGCTTTATTTTTTAATGAAAATTAATACTTATAAACCGATAAGACTTGATTCGTTGATCTATCTATGTAATATTGAGGTATATATCATTAGTGTCATTGATTATATTATACAGTACAATATCATTATAAGTGCTTGAGTTCTTGATCGCGTTCATTAATACAATGTAATTTTCTTGAATTTCGGTCAGTAGAAAAACATAATTTAAATTGCCAACCTTTCAGCTTTTATTAAGCCTTCATCAGGGCTACAACAAAAGGATTTTCTTATTCACATGTACACTAAATTGATTACTCATCTAATACTAGCCTAGAACACAATTTGAATAAATATTTTGTATAATTACATATTTGTGTTTACTAACCATTTTTACTCCTGATCTCTTCGATGTATCAATCATTTTCATGACTCTTCCTTCCTACATGTTCCTTCCTGTACATCCAGACTTTCATTTCTACACATACTTTCATAAACCACCCTGCCTTGGCACTGCACTCGCCTCATCCTTACATATCCTCTATTATTTCTTTAATATTATATAATAGCAGTCTTTTCATGTTATATAATAGTGTTAATATTAATTAGGTTAATTAATTAGATAATCAATTAATTGGATAGTTAATTAATTGGGTAATGCGTGTGCACGTGCGTGTGTGTTTTTTCTAAGTGGGCCTGATATTAGCACAATTTTGACTGGTACTGATATAATTAATCGAATTCAGACCTAGTAGATGAATTATTTTGATGAACTTAGTTGCATACGGTATGTTTGGAGTTTTGGTGTGTATTTTTTGAGGTTATTTTCGCCATGACAAAATTTAAAAAATTGTCAAAAACAGAACAATTTTTAAGAAAAAGGAAGTGGTATGACGTAGCCGGCAACCTAGACAGTGGGAGAGGCTAAGGAGAGGACTCGTACAGATGAGGCGAGAGCAGTGCCAAAGCAGCATGGTTTATGAAAGTATGTGTGGAAATGAAAAGTCAGGAAGTGCAAAGGAACATGTGGGAAGGAAGAGTCATGAAAATGATGGATACGTCCGAGAGATCCACAGTAAAAATTGTTAGTAAACAAAAATATATTTATACATATTTATTCACATTGTGTTCTAGGCTAGTTGATGAGTAATCAATTTAGCGCACATGTGAATAAGAAAATCCCTTTGTTGTAGCCCCGATGAATGCTTAATAAAAACCGAAAGGTTGGCAATTTAAATGATTTTTTTTCTGACCGAAACTCAAGAAAATTACATAGTATTATTATTATTATTATTATTATTATTATTATTATTATTATTATTATTATTATTATTATTATTATTACTATTATTATACTGATCTACAGTGGAGAGTGTCTTCCGGGCGATTGAGCCGCAATTTGCCCAATCCCGCGTTCCCCTGATCCGTCAGCGTGGGAGATTCCTGAGTTTCTATGACCCAGAAATGTCTTCTCTCGTTTCTTTCCCTTCAATGCTCAGTGTCTCAACACTTCCTCAACCCACGCCGCAATTAAGAAGGAACTACAAGGGATATACTGAAGATGAAAATTCAGTATGAAGTTGGCAGCGGTGCGCTTGAAATCCAAGAGTTTTCGTAAACAGATTTGTCAAATATCAAAGAGCACGAAAGGTTTCTGGCCTCTGATATCTCCCAATGTGTCGTCCTTCGACGTTTCTTGGAGGGGTTTGTTGAAATACGAGCATACAAATACAATCTACGCACAATAACGAAGCTTCAGCATTATACTGAGAGAAATTTGAAACATATTTAAGAAAATTTTAATACACAAGAGTCGGAATTGTGTCGTCTGAGAAAGACAAGTGCGAGTAGTTGGGGAGCATTTTCAATATCTCCTGTGAGAAATGTTGGGTTGATGCGCGCGGCGTGCGGACGGAGTAAGGACCATCGCGCTGCGGCGGAATTAGGGAGCGGACTTTTATGCCCTAAAAATTTTGAAATATACTTTTAAAAATACGCATTTATGACCTAAAAATTCTTAAATAAGCACTTTAATATGCAATTAGAATTAACAATACTTCATTTCCTGTATAAACCTTTCTTGATAAAATTCAGGAGAAGCACGATATATTTTTGTGCAAACCTAACATAATCTACCTTCCTTTTGAGGAGAAATAATTGAATTAAATATTCATCTTAGAATGTCTTGTGGCATTTCTTGTGCCTAGTTTAAATAATATGTAATCAAGAAATGTCCTACATTTGCACAAGTATTTTATCATCTATTAAAGAGAGAAACACACACACACCGTGACAAGCTCTTTCTAAGCAATGAACGCTCACAAATAAATAGAATCTATGAAAATATGAAACGATTTAAAGCTAAGCCTCTATTTTAAAGAAATATGCAAAATATGCGCCTATAATTACACCAACACGAAAAATCGACCAAATATGAACGAACACATTAATCTATATAGAATCCAATTCTTACTAATTGTCAAGAAATTTCACTTATCTGCGCCCTGAAGCAACAGACAAAAATATGCAAAAACATAGAAATCCGCTCGCTAGGTGGAATCAGGACTCATCGCCCGCGATAGCACAGTTCTTAAACAGATACCCTGTACTTTTATGTTGCGCGTCATTTTTAGCCAAATTAAACATGCAATGTTTCCGAAAGTAATAAAGAAGAAAATAGAAAAAAGGATGAGACAACTTATCTGACCAGTAAAATAAACAGAAAAAAAATATGAATGCCCAATGCTGGGCATAATTGAGCGATTTTACATTGAATGGATCACATACATCACTATAATGTACATTATTAAACAATCCTAATGAATACTCCTTACCTCTAATGCATTGAAATGTGATAATGTTACAATATGATTCTCCAGTATACCCCAGGTATCACAGAAGTAATTGCAAAGTTTGCACATAAACCTTCCCCGAGGATTCTTCATGGTCGGCTAAAACAAAACAAAAAAAAACTGATTAGATTAAATACATCACTAGAAATATTACACAGTTACATTGATTGTTAACTGAACTACATATTTAATGAGAATATATTTTTCATAAAAAAAGGTTTTGTGAAAAAGGAAATCGGTTCATTTTAAACACTACATACTCCTCACTACGATTCACAGAAAATATTAATAAAACCGTGTTCCAAACAATGAATGCAACAACGACTGTTTAGGAGAGTGAAGTGATACGTTTCCCAGTCTTTATATGTAATAATCTAAGATTTTATGCACAGTATAGCGTGCACTGTTGGTCGCACCGAAACAGAGAAATTAGTGGTGTTGGAAAATCACAAACGTTCTCGCATTATTTGTAACGACTACGCAAAATTATTATACTATATGAATCTGCAAAAGTGTTTCCAACCACCAAATTGTTTTCTCCGTCCCGAGACTCGAACTCAGGACCATGGAATTAACTCAGCATGCCACTTAACCACGCAGTCATTTGGTCGGATTTACATTTGCCGAGGCTTACAGATCGGTTTCTTCCATTATTAGTAACACGCAATTTTCGAAAATTCAGATAATCCAACAAAAATTACATTGCGCCATTTTAAGAACCTTTGCTCTAACCGTGGGAAAAATAAAGAAAATATTTACAGCCGTTTATGAGATTTTTTTATCAATTACATAAGATTCACGAAAATTACCATTTAAAAAAATGTACTTAATCTTTTCCAAAGAACTATTTTTTTAAAGATTTTATTTAAGACAAAAATTTCTGTTTCCAATATTGTCATTTTGCAATGTTAATGATTTGATGTTTTTAAAAATAACGAGTTCGCCGAAAATGGGACCAGCAGCGTTTTTTCCGACATTTAGTACTCACGAAAAGTAAATTTAAAGAAAAATATGGAGTCGTTTTTAAGATTTTTTTATATAAAATGCACTGACCAAGCAGAAATTATGCGAAAATTGCTTTTTTAAATTTACATACCCTTTTTTAGTTCTTGTTTTTAAAACAATTTTATACTCTGCGTAGGCTACTACCCCATACAAATCTTTTTTCGCCGGAACGCGGAACCTATCACGGACTCCTCAATTAAGCCTGGGTGAGGCCGGCTCAGAGCTACTAGCTTTCCGGGCTAGCACCGAGCCCCTTGCCTGCCCAAAGTTCGACGGGTAGAGGCCCAACTGATGGGCACCCAACGAACCCAGCAACACGGAGCTTAACATCGCCTTCTCCCTGCGCGAACCTTGGCACTATCGACGTGAGTGCCGCCGAGAAACTTAGGTCCGGGTGGACGTTTCCAACTCGACCAACAGTCTCAGGGCTTCCAACAGTCTGACCTGACATAGGAAGGGGGGGCTGCGGTGCTTATTTTTTGAACAGATGACATTTATGACAAAAATCTAAATACTATACCTTTGGAGCGTTAAGTTATTGAAATTTTCGAAAATACAGAGTTCGCCATGCGCAATGTACGTATACAATGTTGTTGTTTTTTTTGCAATTTTCGAAAGTACAAGTTCGCCGAAAATGGGCCTAGCACAATTTTTTTACAGATATTTGATACACATGAGAAAAAATTTAAAGAAAAACGTTGGAGCCGTTTTTTGATAAAATAAAAACTGCCTATTTTTCACGCAAAATAATGCAAAAACTACATTTTTGAAAAATTGTACTTGATCATATTTCAAGATGTCTGTGAACAGATTACATTCGGGAATACAATCTCTATTTTTAATATTGTAGTTGAAGGAACACTCTGAAAAAATTTTGAACTTTTGCTACTTTTCAAAAATACCAGGGAAATAAATGAAAAGTAGAACTGCGCATTTCTCTTAAGCGTGGTTTACGCTATGCAAGAACAGAGTTTAATCAGAAAATTTGGAGCCACTTTTTAGAACGCTGAGGCTTCATGTAAAGTACCCCTCCAAATCAAAATATCCGTTGTAAACTCACAGGGCGAGTTTCTTTACATCAATGAGGGTATATTAATTTGAATCGTCTGAACGGTTTAGGCGCGAGCGGCTAGTTCACGCGGATAGGCGGACTGGCAAGATGGTTTGCCGTCAATCGATTTTTTTGGTATCAAGGACTACAGAACGTGGATTCTGAGTACACAATGTGTTAGAGAAAGTAATTTACTACACATAGGAATAAAATTTATCCACTTTTTCGTTACCAGGGTCCGGCTCTTGTGTTATCTCAGTCGAAAAAGCGCCAATTTTTGGAGCAGCATTACAATACTTTCTTCTCTTCCAAGGTATGTCGAGAAAGTAAAAACTGGCTCTCGAGCTTTTAAAAGCCATGAAGTATTCTCTAAAATCTAGTAATCTCGAAAAACGTCAGCGCGACAATCATCTTCAATGCAGTCTACCAGTGAAAAAAGAAGTCAGACAGCAGCAAAGCTCAAATGAGAGTTGTTAACTCCGAATGCGCGCGGCTCAAATGTTGGTCGATTGGAGTTAAATTGTTAACGTGTTTGAAGAACGATTTTGACAGAAGAGATTTCGACCATTAATTTTATACCAAGAAGAAGTATTTTCAGTGAAAATTTCCGGAGCTGTAGCCCTTTAAAAATTGTATATTTTTGTTCTTCCACGTAAAATTATCCTTATGCCGAAGAGAATAACATGCTTTTTGAGTCCAATAAAATGTTTTTTGACGAGACCATTGAAATGGGATATAGTGAGCACCACCTCAGCCTAATACATCTTGAAAAAAAAAAAAAAAAAAAAATTAAATATTTCCTCGAGTTTCTAAAAAAGTACCTCAAAAAGTCGAAAATGGGTTTTGAAATACCTTTCTTTGGTGCAGATGTTTTCACATTGAAAACAGACGTTCTTTCGCTAAGCCATTGAAATACAATTTTTCGATAAGTCCAATATACATCAACAATTTCCCACTGTGTGTTCATTGGCAAAAAACGATCATTTTTGAGACTGCTCCATGACATAGAAGTATTGCTTTTATTATGTATAAACATACACACACAGGTTGAGTCACGTAATTGTAGCACCTCCTGCAATTTTTGAACAGTTGAAGTCATTCAACGCAGTTTTCACGGAAGTACAAGTGGGAATCGGGATAATTGATACATGTATTCATTTCTATTTTATCACTTGTATTTTACGAGATATTGAGGTAATTTTGTTTATCAAATGGAAATATACATTCTTTTAGTCTATCATGAACGTAAAAAGACGAATCCAATGATGCACATATCACTGCATCATTGGATCATATCATCGTCTTGCATTTATACTCATTTACATTTTCCCCCCAAGAATTGTGGTACTTTATGTGATGGATATGAACAGATTCATCAAGATATTGCAACAATAAAAAGACAAGAAAAAGAAGAAAATGCAGTCCATAAATACTGACAGATTACTGCTAGAACATTATTACGCGATTGTCTTGGGGCAGCTTACAATAGGCAAGTCAAAAGGCGTCGCATCAGTGCAAATTATGCTAGTCAGTTCAGTGTGCAGTATCTCCGTAACAGCTAACGAAGTCAAGGAATTGTCATATTCGTACTCCGCGACCGATTTATTATAGAATTTGGATTATTTCGATCCAGGTACAAACAAGTTGAAATTGGCAGAGCAGTGTAATTGATACTGATAATTATGAAGTATACGTCAAATTCGATACGTGCAGACCCGATGAATAATTTTCTGTTACATTGGAGTCGAACTAGGAAATAGTTTCACGTACATAAACATTAGTCGTAGCTCATTAGTAATGTTTTTCTTAATCTAAACTAATACCCACGATTAGAGAAAATCACAAGGTCCATGGAAAGAGTTTTAGGCAGATAACCGTGAGCAGATTTTCAGGCAGAAGCAGATTTTCTTTTAGTCGGATGAATAAAGCTTTTTTTTTTTTTTTTTTTTTTTCGTCTGTTTTGACGCAACGCGTCTCTAAACCCCTTGGGGGGGGGGGGGCGTTGAGCGCTTCGCGCTTCTTGGAGTAATCCTCCTCTAATAGCGCTTGGAGTAATCCTCCGTTAGTATAGTCTGTCGCGTCTCGTCGCAGTCGGTTGTCAGCAGACGTTGAAGCATCCGCAGCTTGCGGATGCTTCAACGTCTCCGGTTATTGGTAACCGTCAAATAGTAGTTAGAACGCTTAACCATGAGGAGTGATCAGTTAAAATATTTTAAAATACAAAGTAAATTCGTAAAAAAGTAAGGAACACCATAGACTCGCATGTTTAACCAAGTTATATAGATGGAATACTCAAGAATTTTCTTTTAGTGATTCTCAGAATTTATCCTTTTCGATAGTAACTGCGATGGTTAGATGGACAGGTAGTAATGACAATTTGAAATATGATAGAGCAACGGTGGAATGCGGTCCAGAGTGAAATGGGAGAACCTCTAGAACACCTGCCGAGAACTCGAGAAAGTCATTTGAGCTGTCGTCCGTTCAAACGAATTCTTTCAAAGAGTTTTCCTCGAAATGCGTGACAATTGTGCCCGACGAATATGTTTAACTTAATCGATAGTATGTATAATTCCAGTACTGAAATAAAATTATAGCACCTAAAACCGTTAAATCTAAATGAATTAGAATTATACAGTCCAAATGGTAATTAATACATTAAATATAATTTTTAAAATTAATAATTTCTTTTTGATGCTCAGTATAGTGTTGAATTCTATAGAAACAGTTATTTTTGGTAGTGAGCTCTTGATACTGATGAATCCAATTACTACGTCAACTGATATAGACATAGGCATTTACTGAAAATATAATTTCACCCTCGGGTAAGGCATTTCTGACAACAACAAAAAAATCGTAAATCATGGAGACAATGTAATGGTGAAATTCCTCGATTAATAAAGAGAGGTGTATTAGTACAATTCTTCTTTGTAATTTAGAAGTCTGGGAGCTATAGGATGTATTTCCTAATAATATTATGCCATATTTTAGGCGGGAATGATAATTTGCGAAATACACACCAGGGGTGTGAAGGCTGAATCTGAAAGAATTCTGAACGCGTGGCAAAATGAAGTTAATTTTTTTGTTTAATGGCTGCGAAATGTCTCATCGAGTTCATAATTAACTCAAAATCTGGGGGAAAATAAGAAATTCAATGTCATTTCTGAGTCAAATTTACATTTCATATCTCGTAAAACAAAATACAGCGCTAACAATTGTATTAATTTCACTTTGTAATAATAGAATAAAAATTATATTTAATGGATTAATTAGGATTGAATTAATTAGATTAGAAAATTATTAATTCTATTAATAAAATAAATAATAAGTGTGGGCATTAAAATATTAAATGTTAATTCTAATCAGATGCCATTGAATTTCTTATTTTCCCCCAGATTTTGAGTTAATAACGAAGTCAATGAGACATTTCGCAGCCATTAAACAAAATCAGAAATCTCCCTTCTCATATGGCCCTCCTACGTGAAATTGAAAGACCCAAACTGGACTGGAGCGCAATCCAAAATAATTTGTAGAATTGCTTTATTAGGGTTTTTAATGTACCGCCCAATAGTTTGGCGACTTTTCCTGAGAAATGGCACACGTTTTATTCCATTCCACATTTCTCAACCCTGAATGTTCCTTGTCAGATGATGCATCGTTCCTGTTGCCATTGAGGAATATAACAGAAAACTAAAATGTCAAGCACCCACTCAGTTGTTTAAATACGATTTAGACAATATGTTTCCAATAAATTTCCGAGCACATAATGGTCATTCAAATACCATTACTTTAGAAGTTAGGTTCATCCACGGTGTTCTAAGATGGGAAACACTGAGCTGAGAAACAAACGTATTTGAGGAATTTCCACGGAAGAGTGGGAGGTTGAACAATATTGATTAGATGTTTTGAAACGTGACGGTCGGCCTCATTGATTTCCCAGAAAATCCAAGCGAAACTATTAAAATAGATTACAAAGAAATTGTCAACTGTGAGATTCCTATGTTACTCCACAAATCCAGTGAAAATAGCACATATTTTGCACAAGTGACGGCCTACATCCGAGTTACCCGACAGCATTAATTTTCAAATGATAAAATGTGAACAAAGATATAAAAAATAGCAGTCACGTTAGAATAACAGTAAATCATTCATCGAAATATGTCCTTGATTTTATTTTGTTACTAGCCATAAGAAACACAACCACAGAGAACAGTCAAACGTAATTTCGCTTTTATACATAATGCACGATTGCATGCATTGCATTACCTTGTAGTTCCTTGAACCCGGGTATTATAGATATCCTAAATACAAGTAGTACTGGAAATCATTATCTTAAACAGTTGTAAACAATATACATTGTTGTTAAATGCAACGTGGAAACTCAAAATACTTCTCGTTTCTTTTCCCTACTAAATGACCCACTGAAGTCTGATCGCGTCATGTACACGAATAACGTTACCTTAAAAACTGACCTTTCTTTTGGCATTTATGCAGCATTTTCTAAGTTGTCTTAACGAAGAAAGCGAAAAATGAACAAAACGCTTGTTCCACGTGTCTCCAAAAAGCGGTTTGTGACATCACTGATACGTTTTTTTCTATATTAGTTTACAATCATTTCCATATATTCCTAATTGTTCCTGAATCAATCAAGTTTATAACATCCACACACATCACTTCAAACTTTAATGTAATTATTACAAACATTTGCTTTGAAAATTAGAACTCTATTATTCATTAATACACTAATATTTGATGTCCAGAAGTGCAATGATTATTAAAAAGCAATAGGTTTGTAGGCAAGTGAAATCGTTCACGACGAATACCTTTGATTTATGGGTTTTGGCCTGCTTTAAAAAATGCTTCATAGTATACCACTCCTCATTTGCTAGACATTGCAGTGTCTGACAAGTAAGGATATTTCTCCATTGATCCATCCATATGTTTCCAACACATATGATAAGATATGATAAGATACGATACGAATTCTGATGAGGAAATCGAAAAAAAAAAATCATACTGATGTGCTCTTAAAAACATTAATATCGAGTTCTTTCCGGATCCAAGTTGGAAGTTCTCTACTAATTTATAATGAAATTTATTTCCAAATATCTTCAAAACACACCACGACTATCGAAGGCACTTTAAACGAAATACACAGCAAGAATGTATTTCAAACAATCGATGCGACCATGACAAACTCACATCGATTCTCTTATGGCGGCAAACTCGCAACGAATCGACGAATTCGGTTTAAATAAAACTTGCTGCCAATGTAGACATACATACGGAAGCCAAAACATGAATATTTAAATGAAAGCAAAATCCCACAAAACGTCCATAATTGCAGATTGTGTCAGAAATAGTCGTAAGGAATCAGCACCTACATTCAATCGTACATTGGCTGACTTTGCGTCTGTGTTTAACATTCCATACCTCTGTGACTGTGAGCCAGGTGTCGTCCCAAATTGGTGGATGAAGCTTTGGAACGTTTGAATGATGTGAAAATGACCACTGGTACACGTATGGTGGAAAAACATAACCACCTTGCACCAGAACGTTAGGGGGCGCAACCACGGGATGGTAAAACCGAAACATTTTCACTTGATTAACTCACTTTCTTCTTCAGTTATATTAAACCGCACAACTGGTACGATTAAATCGACGTTTAAGCGCGAAACATTCTGTATCGCAACACAACTAACAAAAGCAACTTATCGATGCGTCCACTTCGGCGTCACACACTAGACTGTTGCCTTCTTTCAAGGACGCTTCCCTATCCCTAGCATGGCGTACTCGCTGTCATCAGCGCGGAGCGAATTCTGAGACCGGGATCTGTCCTGAGCTGACGTAAAGCTCAACAAGGCCCTAAGCAAAATGGCAACGTTACATCCTACCTTAAACGTTCAGCGGTCTATATATATGCTCATAAAACAATACACAACCGGTGGACAAAACTCACATCCATGATGGCATAAAAATCTCTTCAGAATGTCTTCGACATCAACTGCAGACTGGGATCTGCATGACCCCACGGAATTGCGCCGACAATGCCCGACAATTGTCGCTGGCCTACGTGTCTGTATAGCAGTATGACGAAGGAGAATGTCTCACTGCTGACGTCGCGAAACTTGAGCTCTGCTTCTAGAAATGATCGTCATCATGTAACATTACACCGAGAAACCTTACAATATTGTGAACATGATCCGAACTTCTTTTATACAAAGGAAATTATTCAGAAAATAACGGCGGCAATTGGAAAATGTCCAGAAAATAACAGCAATCCAGTTGGAATTTCACCTCTCTGCTGAGAATAGCGGAAACACAGTCATATCTTTGCTTACTCACGGAAAAGAAGAGTAGTGTCAAGGCCTTTTATCTTCGCTTATACATGAAAAAGTTCCAGTGTCAAGGCCAGCAAAAAATGGGAAGCAAGAAGATTGATATGTGTAAATACAACTATTAAACATAAAGTTGGCTACCTAACACACGTAATAAAATGCACTGCAGCAAGTTCAGAGCGGATTCAATTAACATAAGTCTTTACACGAGTATGAAAATATAGTTGTTAATCGTCTCCAAATAATGAATTTAACAAACAAAATTAACAAAGTCGTATATCTTACATTTATTGATTTCGAACATGTAATTTTTTTTTAAAATCAGACTTCGTAAATCATGTTATTAATAATGGGATGCATTTCCTCTGTAAGTTCATAGGTTATTTAACGAAAAAACTCTACGACGTACTATGGATAGAAGTGCAAAATTTGTACAGTTTCTTGAGCTCTGGGATCTCTGCCTGAATGCAAACAAGGTGGCCACTCATTCTCTGGAACAAACTTCCCCGACCTTTCCCGATTTTCCTGTGCATTTTTATTTGTTTCCTGATAAGAAGTGTAATTTCACACTACTTAAAGAAAAATATTAAAGCTACACTAATACTAATTGGTCAGCTGTCTTATTTCCCAGAGACAAAGACGATATTTTCTAATCAAATACAAATGGAGCAAAAATTACGATGCGCTACAGCTTTTAAAGAATAACATCATGTTTTACAACCCTTTCAAACTTTTCCCTGACATCTAGTGATTCATGTTTCTTCGATTGTTTCCTGTTTGCCTTGCAACGACTAGGTCCCAAAGAGTCATTCCATACAGTTTATTCGTTTGATTGATTGATAGTGATTCCGGGCGCGTCAACTACTATGCTCATTAGTTCCGTAAGTGTAGGGCGTGTTTTTACTCGGGAGGTGGTCTTCTCCCGCTGGATGGCCAGATCCGGCGCCGACCTACCGTCGGCTAACAGGATTTCCCCAACCAGGTATCACCACCAGCGGGGCACCGCCCCAGTCGGGACAAGCTCTAAGCCCCCGACCGGTCTCCCGGCATGTGTGGTAGGGTATATTAGTGTATGTGTAGTGCATATTAGTGTATGTGAGTAAGGTGTGGCCCGTTTGCTAGGGTACTGCTCCGGAATTCGCCTGGTGTTGATCAGAGAAACCACGGAAAACGACTGAGCAGAGCCCTCCAAACAGACAACCCGATCATCTCCTCCAAACACCGACGGAATTTTACATAGATGAAAAACTAGTGTCGAAAATCCTGCCGCCGTCGGGACTCGAACCAACGACCTCCCGGTCAGAGGCGCTGCAGTGAGATCAGTTGATGCACTAAGCCACCGCTCCGGTAGTTCATTCGTAATATTAACCAGGGCCCTTCAGGAACATTCAACAGTTAATAATAAAAATAATAATAATAATAACAATAAGAATAATAACAACAGAGATATCTTTAATAATGGCGACGTACAAGCCATGAGGCTTACTCTTGCGCCTAACCACTTTAACATGATTAGAAAAGAACGAAAAATGCAGTAATAAACTTATATTCCTTCATATACAAGATGAGTTATACTGGGAGTAAAAAATACACTGCAAAATGTGATGAACAAATGTTTATGCCATTTTTTTCTAGAAAACGCTTCGTTACAGCATAGAAGTTTGTTGGCGGTGTATTGTCCTTAGTATGTCCTTAGGACGAGCCAAATTGGTAAGCATAGTGCAAAAAGAAACAAAAAGAAATTACAAAAAGAAATTTAACAATACGAAGATACAAAGGAGGAAAAACTAATGGAGATACAATAGCACATACATTCTCACATTATTTCTAAATTAGCAATTTTCGAAAATTCAGAGAGTTCAACGAAAATGAGTACCGGTCCATTCTTTTACGCATCCCTTCTATTCGCGGGGAAAAAATTAAAGATAAATTTTGAGCGATTTTTGAAGGAAAAGATTTGTTTTAATTGCCTATTTTTCGCGTCAAATTACACGAACTCTAGTCATAGTTTTGAAAAATTAAACATGAATTTATTTAAAGACCCGTCTCTAAGGAACAGATTTCATTAAGGAAAACAATATAGTTCATTAAGAACAACTTATATATAGTTGTAATGTAATAGTCGTAGGAAGACACCCAACAAATTGCACTTTTGCAATTTTCAAAAAATCTGACATTTCAACGAACATGAGACTTGCATCATTCTCTTAATGGTCCCTCTCGCTATCTAAAGCTAAAGTTTGATCAAAAACTTTGGAGCCATTTTTGAGAAAATTCTGAAAATGTTTTTGAGCTTCATGGAAAGTACCCTCAAAAATCAAAATATCCGTTTGAAACTCCCAAGTCGCGAGTTCATTCAGATCGATTGGGGAATATCACTTTTGAAGAAAATCGGCTGAACGGTTTAGGCGCTAGCTTTGACCACGGATGGACAGACGGAAGGACGGACAAGACAAACACAAACACACACACACACAATCAGGCGTTTTGCCATCAAACGATTTTTAGGTATGGATGACCCACAAAATAAAGGTTTTGGCTACACCACGTGTTAGAGGATTTTTTTTTTCAATATTTAGCAACAGGATTTGTTTATTTTCTCGTTACCAGGGTCCGGCAATATGAGTTATTCTTTCCGAAACTTTGCAGTTTTCCAGCGCACGATTACAGAACTTTCTCTTCTTCAGAAGTACCTCCGAATGCGCGAGAAAGTAAAAATGAATTCATGGAACTGCTAATCTAATAAAGATAGGCCTGATCAGAGTGCGAATGTTTTGTCAATGTCTCCTGCACGACGAAAGCCTTGCGACGGAATTCGAAAATCATACGAAAAACTTTCTACTGGAATTCGTACTTCTGAAAGCAGAAGTGAAGAACCACAAATGTATGATTGGTATACCCAAAGAGGGAATGAAGGGTCATATCCAACAAAAACGATCTACAACTAGCGGTGGCGGTGATAAGTGATTGCGGCAGAGTTGTCCCGTAACTATAATTTTACGTCTACGCGTGATTTCTTGGTGTAATCTAAATTTGGTCTACATGAATATTTTTACGTATAGAACACATAGATAATGTAATCTACGTAGACTCTTTAATATTTGAGATAAAATCAAAAAAGTTTATAAGTAGTAATTATAGTGATACATTTAAATGTAATATTTAAAATTTTATCTTTGATTCATACTCCTGATAAAATGACTTCTGCAACAGTCACAAGTACAATCTACTACTGACGGTGGCGATGATAAGTGATTGTGGCAGAGTTGTGCCATATAATTTTACGTCTACGCGTGTTTTCTGTACGTAATCTAAATGTAGTCTACATGAATCGTTTTACGTATAGAATACATAGATAATGTAATCTACGTACACTATTTAATATTTCAAATAAAATTTAAAAAAGGTTATAATTAGAAATAATAGTGGCACATTTAAATTTAATATTTATGTTCTTATCTTCGATTCAGTAAATCAAACAAATATATACTACTCCTGTTGAAATGACTGCTGCAACCATTACAGATACAATAGTGATTAAAAAAACATTCAAGGACTGGTGGAATCATATATTTAATAAAATGCAAAGCTCTGGTACGACCCATGAAAATATATGAAGGCCACTGAGCTACAGTCTCCACCGCTAGGTCAATAAGAAGGCTTTAATCGTACAGTACCTGTCGTCATTATTAGATTTTTTTAAAATTTGTTGCGCCTTCTTTGACGCAACGCGCTGCGCTGGGGAGTAATCCTCCGTTAATCAGAGCGCTTGGGGAGTAATTCTCCATTAGTATTGCCAAAGTATGTCACGTCTCGTCGCAGTCAGTTGTCAAGAGGACCGCCAGGTAGCATCTCCGCGTACGCGCCTCCTACTACGCGCTCCTGCGTCACTACCCAGCGGCCAGAATTGAGAAGGAATACGGATAGGGGTAGGGTTTAGTTGAAGCAGCCAACTCGTTTAGTTGGACAAATTTCACATGAGATTCGATGGAAATTGAACCCGGACCTCAGTGGAGAAAGGCTAGCGACTTCGCCATGAGCCGAGAGCGAGCCATAAGAGATTAAGAACTGAACACTACAAACTGTCGGTTACTTTTGATAAAAGGTAAACCCCTTCCCAAATGTGATCACTATACAGTTGCAATACATAACATGTCCTAATTCACAATTCATTATACAAAAATGCTAGGAAAAAGCACAAATGGGAATACGAATATAAACAAATATTGTAGTTTCTTAGGATTGACAAAGCATAAAAATAAGTTTTGTCAAAACATCTGTAAAGACTTAAGCGCCGCAATTTAGAAACTTAAGCGCCGCAAACGAAGCGTTTTTAGACTCACAACACGGTTTCAAAAATTCAAAATCTTCGGAAACTGCCATTTTTTCTTTCCTTAAAGATGTTACTTCATCAATGGACCAAAATGAAGAACCCATTAGGATATTTTTAGATCTATTGAAAGCTTTTGACGTTAACCATAACATCTTGCTCTCAAAATTACCTTCTTATGGAATTCGTGGTATTGCCCTAGATTGTATAGCCAGGTTGTGGCAGTCGCATGCTTCCTATCGCGTACTTAGAACGCAACTCACTTTGTTCCGCGAAATATCAAGTAACACCAAGCTTGAAACTGAAGCAAGAAATCGCGCGTCGTCATCGTCGCCGTCGTCGCCAGTTGTTGCCCACTCAGGACACGGGCGTTGTTTTCGCAGTGAAACTGAGTGGCAGAAGATCATCAACAAGGTCCACATTCCGGGTCCGCTGCCTTCACCTCAGGGAGATGTGTATTCTACTTAAGAGATTTAAAATGACAGATTAAGAGATTACAAATGACGTATTCTTATTAAAATATTTGGCGAAGAAGTTTAAGAATAAAATATTTTTCTCGCCGAGCCGGTGGCCGAGATCGCTAAGGCAGTAGTGTCGAAGCGATCTCGGACTGAAAGGTCGCGGGTTTGAGACCCACCTCGGGCATAGTTGTATTTGTGTTCGTCCTTTCACCCATTATCATCATCATATCGTTTCATCTTCACAGGTACCATAACGTTAACTCCAATAGTGGTCGCTAATGACCTAGATGTTGATGCGACCTTAAATAACAAAAAAATCGTAAACATTACATTTTGTGGATTTTAAAAAATGGCTTTCCTGTGTGAGTCCGTCGCAAAAGTTTTAAGAAATGGGTAAAAATAAATGAAAGACTGCCAATAGTTTGAACTCAGAATAATTTTAGAAAAACACACGTTTAACATCGTATACATAAGAAATTGTCGGGCATGTCTTGTATATAGTTTATATATTCAAGTGCGACAAAAGTCACATATATAAGCATCTTTTTCCGCCCCCGCACATTATACATAAGCCCGGAGTATACACATTAGGCACATAATTCTCCTACAGCTTTCTGAAAATGTTACAAAGCAAAACATGTACTCTACATTTTCTTCACCTGGGAGGGAAGGTATCCCTGGTAGAACTTCCAATTCGGAAGAGCCAAAGGACATGCTCGATTCGTCGCAGGAAGTGGAATATCTCTTTTGCTTTTTATTCAACTTCGGGATTTTCTTAAATCTCTATCTTTTCGACTTCTGAGGGATTAAATTCTGAATTTGTCTCTTTACCTCTTTCTTCTTCCTGCCCTTTCGAACTGGCAGGCTTCAGAGTAGGTACTTGCCTTTTATTAGACTCCCAAGGCATAAGGAGTGCCAAATATCTAATTATTATTTTACAAGTCGAAAAATTGGGGGCCCGCGTTAGGACTATTTGGGGGGCTGGGGTTAGGCACCAGTGTTTATATTCTAAATGCCAATAACATTTTTATAAGACAAGTAAAATAAATTACCGTATCCTACAATACCATGTAATGTCCCGTTCAAGATAATTAAAAGTTAGAAGACTTGCCGATGAAGTAGCGAAATCAGGAAAATGAGAATAAGCACTTGAGAAAACTTTGCTTTTTACTGTTCGCACTACAAGCCAACTGTCCGGGAACAAGTGAAGCCGAAAATACGACCGCTTGACTGGGCTGCGGTCTTGCAAAAGACTACTATTTTAGTATGTTTGCAATATGCAACAACACTCTACGGAGCTCAAACGGCTCGCATTAGGAACCGAGCCCGGGTTTGGGTACTTTCCTCCATTAATAAAATAATAAATAAAAATAACAGCGGGTTCCAATTAACTATGTATATAGAGGATTCAAATTAATCCGGGCCAAACGTTAGGGCCATGTACATCATACAATGACGAGCGAGAATGTATAACACGTTTCCTAGCAACTGTAATAAACGTTGAAAATACGAAGAAACGATGAAATGGTAAACATAATCTTAACCCAATACTGTGCCGTACTCGGGCACAAAGAAACAGATCGGCCGAGCGATTCATACCGGCGCACGGCGGCACATCAAGAGTGCGTTAGCCCAATGTGCACTTGCGAGGAGCTGCGCGGCCTTTTCACAAAACGTGCGACAAGGGTGGCGTAGGACACTTCTGAATACGGTGATATGTTCCTTGCCTTATCTCGGTACAGGCAGAAGCACCACCCGCGCTCAAGTTCGCGTCGAACCTTATCCGAATCGCTAAGCACCCCAAACAACTGTGATAACGTGACCAAGTGCGAAGTGATTGGTCATTAACCGGCCTGACGCTTTTACATTTATTTTAGAGAAATATGGAAGTGCAAGTGCAGTGTATGTACGGAGTCGTCGCGCACAAGCTCAGGGCTGTGGCTCACACGAGCACCGGCATGTTGGGCGTTGGGGGGCGTAGCATTACGGCCCAACGCCTACACGCTCTCGGGGTATTTTTAACATTAACATTTCTTTTTCGTCAAAGAACAGTATAAACTGTATGACGTAAGGGGAGGAAGTAAAATTTGCGCGTGTCTTCTTGATTCCCAGAAACTCTTCCCTACCCTTTTGCTATTTATAGTTGAACGACGAATAAAAGTACCAACATCGCGAGGTTAGCTACATTTGAAAACTAACAATTTCGCTTCCGAGTTATAGAAAACTAATTTGCATCGTAGAAAGAACTACAGATTTGATTTTTACCTTCTCGCCGTTACTTCGCAAGAAAAAGTATTGTAATCGTGCGCCAGAAAATAATGAATTTTCAACAGAAAAACTCTTATTGCTGAGCCCAGGTAACAAAATAGTGGATAAATCTTGTTCCGTATAGTAAAGTACTTCCTCTAACTCGTTGTGCAGTCAGAATCCCTGTTTTGTGGGTCCTTGATACCAAGAAATCGCTGCAGTCTTGATGGCTTTTCATATTTCATCAACATTCACCTTTCGGATTAACATTTTTTTTAATCCATCAACAAGTGTTTAAACTACAATTAAATTAAAGCCTGAAAAAATACTCAATGATGCAACAAGTCAAAGTAAACGAAGGCTTACCATTAATATTCAATAACAAATTCTCAAACAATTAATCAACATTCAAATTAATATTTGTTATGTACATAGTCATTACGTTTCTAGTAAACTCAAATTTTTGTATTGTCCCCACAGAACCATGTTCACTCGGTATGTCAGACTGAATAACGAATTCTCGTTCAAACTCTTAAGGTTCTGGGTCGAGAGTAGGGGAGGGTTGAGGATAGAAAGAGGTTAAGAAGGGGATTTTTAAATTTAAAATAAATGAACCACAGAGAATGAATGTTATTACAAATATATGGAATACTCAATTTAGATATTTCATTTTAAAAATATACGAACTTTCAACTACTAAATTCGTAGTATTTTCGATCTGTATGTTTAATGAGTCTGAGATGAGCCTAGGATATTTCTTATATTATTTATCTAAGATTCCTACATTATCAAAATCAATCCGTTGACCTAACAATTCCAAATCTCGAAAGAGAATTGTGTCCATGAGGGCACTTCTCATTTTCCTTTACGTAGGTTTTCAATTTTATTTCCATCTGGACGGTGTTATACATCAATTGACCAAGCGCCAAAACTTGATTTCGACATATTAACACAAACGCGAAAGTATTAATACAAACTCAACATCTATCCAAAATTTTGTTTCGTAAACGGTAAAATAACCAAAATGAAAATTTACATGCTCATATAGTAAAAACATGAAAAATGTAGCGAAACTCTGCATGAATATTGAAATAGTCATGTGATGCAAATTAGAGATTATGTAGTGCCATTTCTTGCAATATTTTACAAGATACGATAAGATTCATACATCCATCATATATTTAATCATAATTAATTGATATATAAAGACAACAGCATTAATATTGAATGTTTTCACACTTTATTTGCCTTTTTATTGAAGTAACAAGCTATTATTTAACATGCAAAGACCCTCTTTATATGATTAAGAAAATCGAGAAAATTTTTCTAATGCAATATTACAAACATTTCTAGAAATAAATGTTAATAAATTACAATATTATAATAAAAGCTATAACAGAGCGTAAATATATTTTTTCTGTTTTTTAGGGATTGAAACTGAACACTTATGTGAATGCATGAAAAATGCAAAATATAAATGAAAAATACATAATATTTCTTAATTTGACATTTCACCTTCATCAACAAAATCAAGTTGTGGGCTGTCGAAGTCGTCAGTGTCATCCTCAAAAACAGAGTGGCTGAAGAACTTGGGGTAAAAAGCTAGTGCATCATTTGGTATCCGGTTCATTAGAGGTCGAATATCGTTTAGCTTTACTTCAGAAATAGGTTTCGCGTTTGACCAAAGAGGCGTCGGGATGGCATTAAAATTAGTTGTGTTTTTCATTTGGGAAGATGGACATGTTTTCTTCTTAATGTCAACATCAAATAGTTCACTATTAAATTCAGTTTCGAACACTATAGTAAATTGGTTGTCTTTTAAGAGTACTATCACCTTCAGCCAGTTTATTTTCTCCTTTAGCGAATTAGTTTTGCGATTATTTTCTTTTAATATGGGCAGTACACTTGAAATGTTCAGGTTTCATTCTATAAACTGTCAGAGGATTTCTTTTTCGATGTATTTTCATTACATTTCATGAAATCTTGAGGTGTATAAAGTCTCTATTGCAGATTGGGAACGTATTCTACATCTCCGAAATCGGTCATTCGGAAGGAAGCTGAGCCCAGGTATAAGAAACCTTTGCCTTATTCTCTTCAATGTAAGATACCGACCTAAATCTGCCTTTAGCATTAAAACCATAACTAAAATGTATAACAAACTTTAAATACAACTGGAAGATTAACTCGCAATCACATACACACAAAGCAAACCACGGGCGGGAACAAAATAATGCATCAAGTGACCAAACGACGGTCATTTGTCGTATGGTCAACTGATGTGAAACAAAACCGTAGGATTGGACGGTTAGTCAACTGATGCAAAATATAATTTTTATGGGGAGTGTTTGGCAGTTGGTTCAAATCAACGTCCCATCGGCCTAATACAAAATTCAATGGCAATTTTTTAATACGCATTTTACACCTTCATACACAACCTGGTGCAGCAATCTAAAAAATGACAAACTGGTGCTTCGTTGATTGACGCATAACACCGTCCATCTGTCCCACACAGATATACTTGGGCTTTTCTAACGTGACATCTGTGGGTAGTATCTTCAAGATGGAATTCGGCACGACTTTTGCGTCATTCTCAGAACTGCCACTAGAGCCGCCCTATCTGTAGCACTGCTTGATACGGTCGCGATCATTTGACATCTTGCGGTAGGACCAAGAAAGGCGCAAAAAGTCGTGCCGAGTTCCATCTTGGAGATACTACCCACAGACGCTACATTAAAAAAAACAAGTATGTTCACAAACTACACAATTTACTTTAGACTACATTTTCAAATTCTATATATTCAGATTTATCCTTTACATTTTTAATAGTCGCACCTTTATTTGTTACACCATACCTAATTTTAAGTTATTGCATGTGCGAATTGTTTCCTGACAATGGAAACTTTTATTAGACATCTTGCGACACATGCCAGAAGGTGGGAAGGTTGGGAGATTAGGTATATGGCCATCTTAACACAAGGTGGGGTACCATCTCAAATGTTTGGGAAAATAAATGTAGATATGTGCGGAACATTTCCGGAGTCGGAAAGGGCCACAAATTCATCCTGACAGCCACATGTGTCGGTAGTCGATTTCTCGCGGCGATACCATTAACGGCTTTGGGATATACTACGGCCATTGATGTATTACCGGAGTTGTGTAATAGAACAGGATTCCTCAAAGGAATTCTAACTGACCAGAGCACTAGCTTTACTGGCATTCCGTTAGCGGAATTGGCGCCGAAGTTCGGAATTCAGTCAGCAAGAAGTTCACCGTATCACCCCCAATCTAGCGCCAAAGAGCGCGTACATCGCAAAGTGAATAGGTTTTTAAACGTTGAAGCACGGGATGAGAAATGCAGCTTTCGGCAATAATATTTGCGTTACGGACTATTGTGCACGAAAACTCAAGAGTTCACTTCCGTTAAGCTCGAGTACGCGGGAACCTATAAACACCAATCACAAAGTACGAGCACATTGCGGGAACTGAGGAGAAAGAGAACTCCCGTGTTCGAATAAAGCGAGAAACCCACTAGGAGCTCCCGGCTCGGCTCGGCTCGGCTCGGCTCGGCTCGGCACAGCCCGGCGAGGCGCGGTGCCGCGCGGCTCGGCCTGCCAGTCACCCATTACGGACGGCCCGACACGGATCGGAACTGCACGGGACGCCACTTGTTCCAGTAGCGATGAAGAGTTTAATACTTTCGATGGAGGAATTGATGATATTAGCTGCTGAGGAAGAAGGGCGGGAGCAAGGAGGACAATGTACTCAGCGGAAACAAATGTAAAAAATATTAGCCCGAAACCGTCAGGATCAAAACCAGTATAAAATCTATTTGATTTTGCTCAACTTCAGGCCCCACGGTTTTAAAGGATTTTTTTTATATTTTAGGGGTACTTTATAAAAAGCTCATACCAAACTATTAATTACATCACATTTAACGTAAGACATCTGCTTGTACATATCAATTATTGTATGCCTGTGTACTCGTATTAAAAATTTGCTCGGTTGAATATTCGAAGAAAAAATGCGTATCACCTTAAAAAAATTATCTCCCTCTTGATATTCATTATGAATCATTAAGTATTTGTAGTGATGGTAGAATTTAGCTCTTTAAATTTAAAAACATCTCATTTAGAAAAGAAGACTATAGCATTTTATTGCATTATAAAAATTAAGATTTAGCATTTTGTAGCAGTTTTTGAGAAAATTATTATTACGGGAAATCTCTTCGAAATACAAAATATTCTGGTATTTTTGAGATTTTTCTATTAAAATTAGGAAATAAGCGAAAATAATTTAACATTTCACTATTAGTGAACAAATATTTAAGGACGAAATTTTAAATTTAAAGAATAATTCCTGTCTTGTATAGAAATATACGCTTCTATGTAACATTATTCAAAGGAGAGGAAAATAAATGTCTCGCAATTTGAAAATACATATTAAAACAACACATTATTTTCAAAGGTTGTGTATTTTGTTAAATGAAATCAATTTATGTAAATAACTATTAATATGTATCACAAACAATGAAAAATTAACTGAGAGCATATTTCATTGTTGGCTCGATATAACCTATTTCTTCTATCAGTAACAATGAAACTGTATTGACTAAAAAATCGTTCAGCTTCTATACTGTTGGCCGTAATTAAATGTTATGTCAAAATTGTCAAAATTAAATGTTTTCAAACATCGATGTGTTGTCGAAGTCGTATCCCTAGTTAGAGAGAGACCACGAAGAAAATAATGAAATGCAATTTAGTGTCGCAGATTCACGTCCATTTCGCATTTTGCGGATAATTTTGCATTTATCGCAGATCGAAAACCTTCAGAAATGTATTCCACCGATCGCCAAACATACAATTACTAGTTTTTTCAGTATTTGGTAACATTTCGCATTTTTATCAATTGCTAAAATCTACCATCTCATAGAATTTGTGACTGCATTGGGAATAGTGAGGAAGGAAGATGGTGAGAGACACCCGATAAGAATAGCTTGCAAGACCCATGCAGCCATTAGTTCCTGGAAGGGCACGTCAACCCCTCCCAAGGCCACTCGCCGCGCCGCCCCGGCCGGCCGCCTCCTCCGGATTTTATTCTCGGGGAAGCATTCCGGGCGGGGCCGGGCGGGTGTGGGCGGGTCCGGGCCGGACCGGGCGGTCGCATTGGGTGGCGTCTAACTAAAAAGCATGCGAAACATTTCGGTCGGGGCTGGGCTGTGCCGCGCGGGGCTGCTCCGTGCCGTGCGGGCCGCTCCAAATGGTTCCCTGCTTTAGGCGGCCAACCGCCCGCCCGGCTGCCCGCCGGCGGCGGGGGCGCCCGGCAGTTCACAATTAATTACTCCGAAGTTGGAAGAGCATTTACTCTTAATTTTTGCTCAGCAATTAAATACATATAATAGCAAATTAATTGGCAATTGCAAGATGGTATATTTGGTTTTGTGGTATCTCGTTGGTAGTGCCATCTTAATCTTAAGCTTGCTCACCACTAATTTCGCAAAAATTTGAAGAGCAAAAAAAATATTTTTTGCATAATTAATTATCGATTAAAAAATGCTAAATGGTGGCATATATAGTTTGGGGGTAACCTATTTTGGTAGTGCCAGCTTAAGAGAGGTGAAAAACATCTCACATTAGGTGAGTAAAAGGACATTCGGAGAGTGAGACAGTGCAAGAGGCACTGAGTGTCAAGAGTGCATTACCACACTTGGCACAGAGGACAACGAAGAATCAAGTGTGGAGTACGAAATCTGGAGAAGGATCTAGAGAAATTACTAATGAAAAAGTACGATGTAAACAATTCAATTTAATTGATTTCTTAAGGACATAAAAATATTGAATTGATCAGTTCGTGATGTTAATGTATTTTGCTGTATCTCTATTTAATAAAATCAATGGTTACGGAAAAATTCTATTTAATTTTGACATCATGGGATATAGTGAACCTCGGATATAATGAACCAAAAAATGTTAGTCCCCAGAAGTTCACTATAACCGGAGTTGACTAGTATGTTTGCCGGTTTGTCGGTACGGACGATCTGAAGAAGAGAGATGTGGACGTAATAACAAGAGTAATAATAAGAATATACGATCTGGTCACAACATATATACACATATATACACATATCTGGTCACAGCGACGCTGAAGAAATTCCCAGCTGCTACGATCGTTCTAATTGGTGCTACGGTGGAAGGATATTGCGTGGAGATTCATCTAGCCCAGTCAAATGGTAGAAAAGAGAAAAAGTATTGGTCTAGTTTTGATATTTGGTACCTATATGTTTTTTGGGTCGTTGAATACGAATATCAAGTTTGCCAACAAAAAATTGGCCCAGAAACACGTTTTTCAATTAACTGTTTAGCCGTGAGAGCACCGTGAAATTTGGTGATATAGGCGGAACGCATGAAAAAACGAGAATTATCCTTCTATCTCAAAATAAGTTTAAAATTATTAAATTTCCGTAAATAACAACTTGTTATAAAATGAAAGAGGATAAAATTGCTTACATTTTGTGTGGACAAAGTTTTCTTCTAGGATCAATGCTATCCCCGTTAGTGTGCAAAATATGCCTGGATGTTACTGTGGAAACACCACTCCACTTAACTCCCCTTACTCACAAACACCTATAGGTAATTTAATCCGATGAAGTTGTATAAATGGCACATTGCGAATCAGTTTGGAAAAGTAAAGTAGATAATTATTAACGTGAAAGGGAAATTTAATATTTTGGAAGACGATCGTGCCTTCAGTGACGAGCAGGTTTCGAAGGCGCTGGTTTTTATAGACATCTGCTACATACAAATGGCATTAGCGTTTTTTACTGGATGACTGATGATTAATTTTGAAAAATATGAAAAATTACCTGGTTTTCACATATTTTGGCTTTAAAGATTCCAGGCAAAGTTATTGTTGACAAACTTAAACACTCTCTTTAAAGCATACAAACTAATAACGTACAAGCAGGCACTTTTAGTCATGATGATACCTCAGGGGATATTTCAGCGGAGGAACCGTCAAATCGAAGCCGACGGAGGACAACGCAGCAGCCATTCAAGAGTGGACAAACAAGGACGAGAACGTGATACGATACAATTGGAAGCAGGTACGTTCTGCGAAACAAGTGCATAGATGACGGTACAATCGAGACCCGCCTGGTGGCGCGCGGATTCGGCATGAAACCCGACATCGACTTTCACGAGAGGTCCGCTCCTGTGGCAAGAGTATCATCGATATGGACCGAGTTGGCGGCAGCAGTCGTCGAGAACATGCCCACTCCACAGCTCGACACTTCAACTGCTTACTTGAACGGAGTCATCAAAGAGCGGGTTTTCATGGAGGTTTCCGAACATCTGCTTGGCATCCTCGACCAGATCTCAGAGAATGAAAAAGGGACACAGCGTTTAGAGAGAAAGTTCGAGAGATGCGGAATTTAAAGGCGACTCGGTTCTGCTACTGAGAAAAGGCTTTCATGGGTTGCCGCATGCAGGAAGAGCTGGGAACAAGCGACTGGATGAGGAACTATGAGCTTGAAGCAGTCTCATCCGATGCAGATCCGTCGAATCCGATTTGTCGAAGATTTGAGGTCAAGGGCTTGGGTGACCTTAAGTACTGCCTGGGAGGAGAACTACGTTGCAGTCAATCTGAAGGGGTACATCGACGAGGTCCTCGAGAAGTATCAGATGAGTGACTGCAACTCAGTATCTACCCCATTGGACCCTAGCATCAGAGATAGCTAACGCCCATTGGACCCTCGACCCAGAGATAGCTTACGCTGTAAGCTATCTCAGCCTATTTAACTACTGTTGTTTTGTTCAACTTCATTGGAGGGCGGCTAAAAGCGTCCTCCGCTACCTCAAGGGGATGCGAGAACTGAGGTTGGTGTCCTCGAGAAGTGAACCAGCAGCAATCTTCACTGATACTGATTGGGGCAACTGTCCTATTGACAGGAAGTTCTACCCAGTGTTCGCTTTCCTATTTGGAGGCGCAGCAGTCAGCTGTGAGTCGAGCAGACCGTCGCTGTGTCTTCCGCAGAGGCCGAGTACATGGCGTTATCTGATGCCACCAAGGAGGCCATTCACATGAGGAGGTTGTTGAATATCCTCGGGGTGAACATGGAGAGCGTCGTCATAAACAATGACAAAGTTGGCGCCCAGAAGCGGGAATCAAATCCCGTGTTCCACGCGCGGTCCAAGCACGTGAATATAAAGCACCACTTTATCCGTGGTGTTGGGAACAGGAAGGAGATCATCATCGAATACCTCCCCTCTCAAGAGATGATGGCAGACATTTTAACAAAGGTACTCGAGGGAAACACGAAAATTGTGCAAAGGGACTGGGGTTGAGACTCATGTGGTTGTGTCTTAAAGTTGTGAATCAGTTGTGGGTCGAGGATTCGAGTTGAAATGAAACTAGTATTTCGTACGACCCACAACTTTGCAACTTGGTTTGTGGCAGGTGGCATTAAGGCCTGTGATTCAACCACTAGGATTGCTTTGGTGGCAGTTAAGTCTTGTTCTTATGCTTGTACGTGTAACATCGTCTTTGAACCTCGTTGTGTTTATTTTCGTTCGTGTTTATTTGAACCTTGTTGTGAACATTTTCAAATTTTTCTCAAAAACGGCACGAAATTTTTTCTTTAAATTTCTTGTACGAATAGAGTAAAATACACTTGTAAAGGTGGCACAGGTCCGATTTTCAGGGTTAACTCTGAATATTCGAAAATTGCAAAAGTCTGCATTTTTTCGGCGTCTTCCGACAACTACAAAACAGAGATTGTTCCTTCAAATGAAATTTGTTGTTCATAAATAGTTCTTTCATAAAGATCATGTAGATATTTTTGAAAATTTTAGTAGTTTTCGTGCAATTGTGCGTATAATATTTGCAATTTTCAAAAATAACAGAAACAAGTTTTTCCCAAAAACGACTTCAAATTTTTTCTTTAAATTTGCGAGTCCCACCTTCACGACGGGAAAGGTAGGGACCTCCCCCCCGCGCCCGGTGGCGCTCTCCACCTCGGTTCGGTACGCATATAAGCAACATGTATTCGCATGTATAAGCACACATGTATTCGGCACCGGGCTTCCCTGATTGGCTAGCGGACGCGAAGCGCGAAATTCGTATGTTTTCTTTCTACGGAAGTGTTGAAGGTTCGTTTTAAGCGCTGTTTTGTCATTTTGGAAACTGCATATATACTTTTCATTTTATTACTATTTCTACATATATGTTTTTTCCCGCTTTTCTGTTCATATTTTTCAGTTCTATTCAGTTTTATTTAATTTTATTCTTATTCATTCATATATAATTGGACACAGGTGAATCAAGGATTTTATTCTGTTCATGTCTCAATATTTGTAATGAGTCATTAAAAAATGTTTACTTTTAGAGGAAGGGAAATGTAGCAAAAACAAAGAAGGGGTTGATGGAAACAAAGTTTTGTCAGCATTATTTTTAATTTTAGCAAAATTAAAATAAAATTAACTTAGATTGCAAATTGAAAATTTGATTCAAATATCTTACTGAACTTCACATTTCATATACATTTTTATATTATTAAAGTATATTGTTATCTTATTTGAAGGTAATTTGATTTATTTCAGGAGGGGAAAAATCAAGTATTATCAAGGGTTTTGAAATTTCTCAATAATGTTTTCCAACAGTTCATTTTTAAAATTTTCCAACACCATCTAAATGCATTTCAACAAATTTATTGAGGATATTTTTTATAATGGTTTTAGTGCCTGAAATCTTTAAAAGCTGCACATATACGTAATAAGGCAACTATAAATGATTGATCATGTAATTCATACAATTGAAATTAATGAATTACATTACATTGTGAACACCAGCAAAGAAAAAAAAAACCAGCAAAAAAAGACGATAATGTAATTATGATACAGAGTGACTAACTATGAGACTTGGCCTGACGTAGGCCCTAGTTATGATCATGCCAGTAACACAAAGTTCTTTCTGTTGGATTTGTACGACTACTGGTATAATCTTCTTCAGAAATATCTTCTAATTCAAGAAGGGTCTGATGATATTTGCATTATTCTGCAATACTCATTCCCATTTTAAAATATTGAAAGAATGCTTTCCTTGCAGCCTTATCAACTGGCAGGAACCATAATTCTTACATTGTGGTTATGACTTATCTGTTGTTATAACCTTGACCAATCCTTTCTGAAAAAAAAAAGTTATTTAATTGTTAAAACGAAATTTTTTGACAATTGAAAGGGATAAACCTAATAAGAGTTATAATGCTCACAATGTAATGTGTCAACCTTTTCAGATATACTATTGATTATCAATAAATTCTATTATGACAATAAATCATGTTAAACTTTCTAAATTGTACGTATTTCAATAATATTTACAAAATTATTATTATTATTTTTATTATTCTGAAACTAATATCTTCTCTGACTTTCCCAATTTTTTTCATTAAATGGAAACCTATTTCTTTTCCATCAGTCATTGTATGTGGCATTACCATAAGTGACAATTCCTTAGGTCTAAGAATATAAAATAAAATTATATTAATTTTTGTTTATGTTTAATTTTTAACATTAAAATTAGTAGTATTACAGATTATAAATTACAACAATTTTAAAAGCATTCTCAAGTTTTTGATTATATATTATAAGAAGCCTTAGGTGTATTATTGAAATGTGAATAGTTAATTATTAATTGTTTAATTAATTGATACACAAATTTAACAATTATCCATTTTTTTCATTTTTATTGATTCCTACTAAATTTTGGATATTTACTTATGATTTCCATCTTAATTATTTATACGTATTCCACAATTGATAAAGTAGGATTTTTAAAGGACAAATGTGTTTATTAATGTTTTTATTTGTATAGTCAATTAAGGTGTTTAGTTTGCTAGGCAGAAGAAAGATAATTTTTCGTAAACTCAATTTTCTTACACTGGAATTAAAAAAAAGCATGAATTATGTTTGGGGATATATAAATGGACTGTCAAACTCACTATTTCATTCTTTGATTAGCTACAAGAGTTAATTGATACGCCGGATGTTTTCAGTCCTAAATGCCTGATTGCATGTCATTATGTGGGAAAAATTTCTATGAATTCAGTGAGCAAGAGAAAAGTAACTTAAAATTACTTTTTTTTGCTTCACTGAAATAATGTTAAAAGACTAAATTACACAGGTGTATGCAGCTTAAAGAAACAGGAAGGGCCAACACCATTTCTGGGCCCCTTATCCTTTAAAAATGTTTGTTTACATGTGACATTTAACTTTTACATCAATTTTCAGTCTACTTTTTGAAGTTTCAAAATATAAAGGTGGATGTAGAAAGAATTAACTACAACAGGGGCATTTTTTGGGGTTAGTATCTTTTTTCTTTCTTTTCTGTTTTCTTTTTTAATGCAGTCGTAGGAGGTTTTTTTTGAGAATGAAGTCTAAATTGGCATCCTTTCATGAATAGATTTTAGCAATTGCAATATTTTCTTGTTAATAATAGTAATAATTAGACATCGGATGTTAAGGCACTAAATGTCATCTTTTAGGCACTTAGAAAAGCACTGAAAAATTCAAGAATAAGAAGAAAAAAGGCACTATCATAAGTTACATACACAATAAAATAATAAATTGTTTGTAATTTTTGTCTATTTTATTTTGTAAACTTAAATGCCAAAACAACTTCATGCATTTTAATGTAAAACTAAATTTACAACTCTTCTATATTTTATTCCTAATAGTTTGCATTAACCAGTAATATTTGCGTATTACCAGTAACTTTTCAAGGATCACAATTTCAGATTTGTGACGATTAGAAGACAAAATCAGTTTGAATGCAGAGAAGAATCTCTCAACATCTAATGATGTGACTGGCATATATTTTAGAAGTCCAACACTAGCAACACTGAAACCTTCACGGAATTTACATTTATTTCCACTTAAAATTTCCGTGCCCTTGGTATATTGACCATGTTCTCAGAACTTGTCTGGTATTTATGAAATATGGAAATGGAGAAAAATCAGTTGGTATACTTTTAGGAATTCTCATGTATTTTAAAATACCAAGACGTGAATTGAAGATTTCGTAATCAAACATTGGAGCATGGCTGATTTTCCGATATCTTTGCATTGTATATAAAAGTAATACATCAAAGGCAAAATGTCCTAAACAAGGCATTTATGCAAAAAAAAAAAAAAAAAGAAGCAAAAATAAGCATAATAAAACTTTGTCATATGTCATCGTTTGTCATGATTTGTGCACATCGATTATCAACCTTTAAATAAGTTTGCTAGAACAAAATAGGTATTTCCCTAAACATTTGATGTCTAGTAATAATAATAAGGGGAAAAAATAACAAAAAAACAGAGGATGGCAATATGGAAATGCACACACTCAGTGCTTCAGAATTTGAGGCACTTCCCATTGACACAGAAACTTCCAGTTTTTTACCTTTTGTTCCAAATTTAGAGTAATATCAAAACATGCAATAAAAGAAATTTTGAATTTTTCAACCATTTTGCAATTGGTACCTTTTTAAAAAAATCTGACATTTACAAGTATTGATCATAAATTGCATTTTTTCTATTCAAACAAAAAAAGAAGGCTTTAAGAGTTTTGTAAATGAAGCCAGTGTGTAACGAATGCCCCAAAATTCCTTCCAAACTAGAAAGACCTCAAGTTTGGTCAAATTGCTCAGAAAATATCCATTTAAAAAAATCTGTTTATGCAAGTTTATGCCTGTTATAATGCAAGTGTTTTTCACACATGGGCAGAAGGAAGAAAAGAAAAAAAAGAGGGAAGGAGAACAACACTTTTTCAAAATTGAGGACACTGAAAGCATGTATTTTTATAAAAATTGATTTCCACTACTTTCTCTACACTACAATTTTCAATAATTGAGTTGGAAGTAATCAATGTACTTCAAAAATGTTTAACTTAAAATTTCATCTGAAATTGGGTGAATGAACTTGAAGTTACCAAGTGAGGTTCCAGCAACCATTGTCTCCTCTCCTCCACCTGAAAACTACCAGTAACTACTGGTGCTACAACACAACCTACTTTCTTGCATTATTTTTAAATTTTGTAAAATTCAGAGAGTTCAACAAAAATTCATTTATTTTTTGGATCCTTTGCTCCATCAATGAAAAAAATCTAAAGAAAAAATTTGTAGCCATTTTTTAATATAAATTTATAGATTGTGTTACCTTCAAGCAGAAATAACTCATTTTTCAAAAAAATTATATATAATCTTTTTTAAAGATATAATTTTTTAAAACAGATTTTATTTAACAAATAACTTCATCATCAGTATTGTACTTTGGGATTTTTAAAATACAGAGTTAGCCAAAAATAAAAAGCACCTACTTTTTTACAAATCTGTGCTCTGTCTGAGAAAAAAAAATTATTTTACTGTGCCACAGTTCTTGAAAATATTTATTTGTTTTTAATATTTATTTGCTCTATTTCATACAAAATTATGTAAGAACTACTCATATTTTCAAAAAATTGTACACATGCTTATTTCAAGATCTATCGAGAAAAGAAGACTCACCAAAATTTTCATTTTAATAGGAATAATAGGAATTTTCATTATAATAGGAACTAAAATTTTCATTATTAATTTGTTATCAATTATTTTCAATAATTATTAATTTATGACTTATTAATATTTTTAAAATATTTGTATTAATTTTATTAAGATTCTCTTATTTGTTTATTCTCCAGATTTCCAGTTTATTATTTTCCAGATTTCTGGTTTCATATTATTATTATTACTATTATTATTATTATTATTATTATTATTATTATTATTATTATTATTATTATTATTGATATTAATGAAGCACTTGGTAATGATGTTTCACAATATATCTTTCTGATTTCTCTCTGAGATGGCGTTCATTAAATAATAAATAATTTACATCTTGGTTAGTAAAAAGATAAATCAGTCATGTCTTACCTCCAAATCGTCAATTTTACAGTTTTGTTTCTAGAGCATTCTAGAAAGAATCATAGAAACTCAGGTTTTGTTTTCCCACTAATGCCCCAGTCCAGTCCATCCCAATCAGCCCTGCTTCACTCAGCCCAAAAGGTTTCCATCTTATGAGCCGTATACCTTACTGCATGAGTCTTGAATAGGAAAAACACAGAAACTGGGAAGTTTGTCTTGCTCAGCTGTTTGTCAGCCACAGCTGTCTTGACTGGCAGCAAAGGTATATGATTACCAAATTACCACATCAAGAGCAGGTGCTCCCAAACATGAATTGTGAGACAAAATAAAGATCCTATATACTCTGAGAATAGCATTAGAAAATGATGCTGGCCATGGGGACAATTTCAGTGTCATGGATTTAAATGTTCTAATTTAGAAAAATGCAATCAATATTAGTTGTTGTTACCAAAAGTCATGATTATAAAATAGAAAGATATTTTTTTCAGATCAGTCTTGTCGTCATAATTACTATTCATGGGTCTAGCTGGAAAATTTCCTTCAGGCTCCATTTGAAGATGCAATTTTCATTAGGTTTTGATATCTCAGGATCATAAGTATGATCAGCTGGCATCAGATCATAAGTATGATTGACAGTGGTGTCCAGAAGGGGAATCAGCTGAGGCAACTTGCTCCAGAACCCAACTTAATTGGGGCATCAATATTTTTTGTTTGTTTGAAACATGTGGCCCTATGTATCTTCTGTCCCAAGTCTATTGTTTTCTCTGGGCAACCCTAAAAATTAATACAAGTTTTTATATTGCAAATTATTTCTTTCATATCCAGTTTATTACATGAAAGATATGAAATATGTAATGCAAGATTTTCATATCTATTATGTAAGTCTTAAAGAGTCCCAAACTGCACTTCTCCCAAAAATAAATTTCTTAGTATTTTTCTTGGTTTATGGGCAAAACCAATTTTCATATTTATATGTAATATAAGATTTCCTAAAGTGTGTTTTTTTATGAATTAAACTTTTTTTTTCAATATAGAAGAGATGAAACGAAAAAATTGGCAAGATTTTGCAAGAAGAGCTTTGCAAAATTATATTGTCACATTGTTTTTATTTTTATTTAAAAAAGATCTTATGTAAAAGAAAAATCGTATTTGTGCAATGGCCCAAGGTTAATCCAAGTTCAATAGCAGATAAAGTTGATACATTTCCAAATTTTCATGAACTATTGCACGAGTCCGTACAGGGTTGCCATCTGTTCTCCTTTTGGAGGACATGAACTCCTTTTTTAATATTGTCTTCCCTCATTTTTTAAATTTACATGGATTGTCTTCTTTTTTGTCCTGTTGAACTGAAAATAATACAGGCAAAATATTAAAGTAATTTAATTCATTAAAGGGACTTCACATCTTGAATATCTACATTTTTATTAAAATAAATAGCCTACATAATAGCTAATTAGGCTTATTTTGATATAAAATTTATTTATGCTTATTGTTTGGTGGATAACGAAGGTGAGTGCAGGAGCAAAGTTATCTAATTGGCAGCTTTCATTTTTAATGACGCAAAGTCTAATACGATTTTTAGGCTATTAATGGCTAGAAATTGTTGAGTACATTGTCTATACATCATGGAGAATAAAAATGTAAAATGTCCTCCTTTTCATTAAAATATCCTACTTTTTTTGTAACATGTCTTCTGCAGGAAAAAAAATGTCTGGTAATCCTGCTGTACACCTCAATTTTTTACTCAAAGCTGTTATTTCTCAACTCTTCGCCTAAAGCTCTGCTCTTTGAAGTTAAATGGTTTAATAATGTTTCGCGCTTCTGGTAATTCTTGTCTCTGTGGTCGGAGTGCAGCACCAAGCAAGAGAGATTGTGAATCGATGTCGTCATCTATGTCTCCATAAATACTTTTTTCATAAAAGAAAAATAATATAGAAAATTCTATCTTTTGAATATTAATTAAATCGGCCAAGGTAGCAGTCTGTTTACAAAAATAGTATACTTATACTCATACATCAAAATTTGAAGCAAGACGCTAAATTTTGGTTGGCAAACTTGGAAAGGAAGTACTGTATACAAAAGAATATCTGAATTTTTGAAAGAATATTATTACTTGCAGTATCAAATAATTTTCAGAAAATAGTAATGATATGTTGGCTATTGATTGCAAATATATTCTAATTTATTAATAAAGTATTTAAAAGAACTTGAAATAATCTAATACAGTTTAATGTATAATAGAAAGTACATTGACTGAGAAAGGGACGAGCGGGACTATCTAAAATATTATATATTCTTCTTGTTTTAAAAAATTGAATGAACAGAAAATTTCCGTGTCAATTTATTTATTATTATAATTGTTTTAAAAACCCACATTATAATAAAATTTTATGTGGGTGCTATTGGTATTCGTACAGACGCTCATTAGAGATGAAGTCGTAGAATACACCTCCAGTACATTCTATTATTGTTGCAGTGCTTGTCGTAAAGAATTGGTGTTAGACATTATATTAGAACGTTGTGAGCGATACTTTATATTTAATATTGCCAAACAATCTTGTTTTAAGGAATTTTCGACGTCGAGTTCGTGAAGAATTGTAGACGTAGCGAGGTTGGCACAATTGAACTCACTGGAGAAGATGGCAGACATTAAGAAGGAAGATCTTCGCAAGGAAATTACCGGTAAATTGATTTATCTTTATGTGTGGAGTTGCCTAATCGCTAATAATACTTGAACTCGCTTTGTAAAAAATTTAGGATTAATTTAAAATATGTATTTTGGTGGGTTGTATAAGGGATTTCTTTATTTTCACTCTTGTAGCTTCCCTTCTCTACCGTTGTGTTTTGAATGCGGCCAAATGGCTTCATGACACCGTTTGGGCATTGTGCATCAACAAATATTTTTATAGCTGGGGAAATACGCATTGCGCGATATCTGATTTTTACGTAATTAATTTGTGAAAATATATAGTAAAAATCTGTAATTGAAAATTAGCATTACCGATTGTACTTTCAGCAGTTCATTTTGATATTAGTTACGAGGCTTTGTCCTTCATTGCAAGGTAGGCATAAGAGTCTGCCATGGATGTCGGCCCGTGATACGAGTGTTGATGGTGCAAAACTATAAATTACCGATTCCAAATCAACTTAAATTTACTAGAAAAAGTAATGAAATATTTTTAAATTAAATTTCTTTTCTTTTTAAAAACGAATTTTTTTTTTTTTTTTTTTTACTTTATTCACTGGTGCGAGTCTAATTTTTCTGCAATGGTATTTATTTCAGCAATCCTTAAGGATGCTGACCTTACAACTATGTCAGCAAAAAAAGTGAGACAGCAGGTTGAGGAGAAATTGGATGTAGATCTCACTGATAGGTAATTTTTTTTCCTAGATTTCTGAAACTGATATCTCAACCTAATTAATTTTTGTTTGAAATTGGTTGTAGATTATGCTAATACGTAATTTTGTTTATAACTGGTTTTAATTTTATGATTTCTCAAACAAATATTTATTTTTGAAATGCAGAAAAAAAGAGATTGACGACTTGGTCATGGAATGTTTACAAGAGAAGCAAGATGGAAAAGGTAAAGATAACTCAAAGAAAAAGAACAGTAAAGATGATGATGAAGAGGAAGATGAGGAAGAAGAAGATGAAGAGGAGGAGGAGGAAGAAGAGGAGGAGAAGCCCAAACCCAAAAGAGGTGGTGGCAAGAAACCTGCGAAACGGGCTAAGAAGGGTAGCAGTGAGGAGAGTGATGAAGGATCAGATGATGTGAGGGAAATTATGAAATAAATTACTCCCTATTTACGGTGTAAATTGTTGAGTACACTACTTTTTTTTTTTTTTTTTTTTTTCTTATGTTTTTGTGTACAGGATGCCAGTGATGAAGAATATAGTCCATCTAAGAAATCAAAGGGTGGAGCTAAGAAAGGGAAACCTGCAGCCAAGAAGAAGAAGGGAAGCGATAGCGATAGTGATGAAGACTGGGCCAAGCCAAGAAAAAGTGGTGGTGGTGGCGGTGGCAAGAAGGGTGGTGGTGGAGGCGGTGGTGGTGTAAGTTATATCTTTTATAGGTTTGTTTCTTCGTAATTTTACTATGTGTTGTTGCTAATTGTTTTCTTTTTAGGGAAAGCGTGGAGGTGGTGGTGGTGGAGGTTATACCAGAGCATACAACCTCAGTCCAGAATTGGCAGCAGTGGTGGGACAGGATTCAATGGCCCGACATGAAGTTGTACGCAAAGTTTGGGCGATCATTAAGGAGCGAAATCTTTACGTAAGTGCCCTTATAATTTTTTTTTAATTTTTTCCCCCCAATACTAAAAAACAAAACTTCATTGACTCTCTTTTTTAGGATCCCAAGAACAAACAGTTTGCCATTTGTGATGATGAATTGATGAAGGTTTTTGGTAAGTGAAGGTATCCTACATAAAATATTGCAGATGTTAATTCTGAAGACTAATGTTTTTCTTTTTTTCCCCACTAGGTGTGAAGCGTTTCCGCACATTTGGTATGATGAAATACCTCAAAAATCATTTCCTTGATTAATTTACCTTGCCCATTTCCCATTAATAAAGAACTAATGGGAAATATTGGCCACCCACAGGGCATCATGCTCTGAAGTACCATGTGTCAATTGCTTTGTGGGCAAAAAAAAAAAGCTGTACAACTTATTTCTTTAACATTTTTGTAATGTAATTGAAATCATAACTATAAGTGAAATATTGTGCAGTAAATAAAGATGTAGTTTGGTGTAAATGCTTTTGTCCCCGACAAAAAAATTCAATATTTTTTGTTTTAAGAATTCAATTTCTTTTAAAGTTTAGACTTTGTGTAATGTTGTTTTTCAATATTTGCACCATATTTTGTAAACAATCAGAAATGTTGACTTCATCTTCCAGTCATGACATCCTTTCCTTTCTACACATCCCATTTGTCATGTTTTGTGCACTTAACATAGATCTGTGAAATAAACATTTTTTTACTCAGTAAATTTGTATGTTGTAGACTGGATTTTTTATTTTCGTCACTTAATTTTTTTTTTTTTTTTTCAACCTACTCCAAGTCCAATATAGGACATGTTCGACAATTTGCATTAAAACTTTTCATTAGGAGAAAATAGTAATTTTTTTATTTCTAGATGTGATGTTGGAAATAAAGAGTACAATGTGCTAGTGTGGAATATTTGAATCCTCCCAGAGTAATCAATGGGAACTGAATGTGTGTTGGTACAAACAAGGGAATACATTTTCTAACTTGTCTGTTCTTAAGGGACATCTTATAATTTGTATAAGTTTGGCGGAATAAATGTGAGATTAATGATTTATGTATTTTATTTTTGTAATTCATTTCAGTATCCCGTAAATTAATTTACCTTCTGGCATTAAATTTTGTAGCTTAAAGGCTGAAAATAGATTAATACAAATGTTTTACTTTCATTGATATTTATTTTTAAGTACAAAATTGGAAATGTATAATCCTTTTATTTTTTAATAACTTGTTACATTCATTCTTGTATAGGAGTGTGTCAATGGTCCAATTTTTTTACTTCAGTTATTTGCAGTTAATAGTAAATTAATACACATTACATTAACAATTATTAAAAGGTAAATCATTCATCTAAAATGTACCTCAAACAATTCCAGTGAGTGGATGGATATGGGAAATTGGCCCAAAAAGTTTCTTGAAACCACTCAGGAATTGTTAATTGAAAGTATTCTCAAGTCCGTAAATTTGTTCCTAATAGTTGTGATGAAGGTGATGTGAATGATTAAGTTGTGGTGATTTTTGTGCACTGAATGCAAGAGTTCTTTGTAGAGAAGTGTAACGATAGAAGATTAACATGATGTATTATGTATTCGAGAGATGAAAATTTCAATAAACTATTAAAAAGCTAATTGTAAATGTATATTTATGTAAGTACATTCACATCATTGCTATCTGAATATTGTTGTTTGAAAACCTTTTATTTATTTACAGAGAAGCCATGGACTGTTAAAGGTAGGACAAGTTATGAATATTATGTCAATTGCACAGAGGTAATGTAATAAATGGCACGTGCAGAATTAAATAGTTCACATGAGCAAATGTTGAAAATGTATTGCAGATAGTACTCTTCAAAGAAATGCTAAATGTAAGTGATGTTATATTGGATTGAATAGTGGTTAGATTTGATATTGGTTATCTATTCGTCTACGGGTCGAGTAAGATGTATTTTAAATTGCTTGTCATCTCTTCTGCCACGTAATCCAAATATAAAGCTTCCAAGAGTTGGGACATTTGTAGAGCTGTCTTTTTTAGTTTGACAACTCTTTTCCTTTGATGGGCCGGCTTGCAATGGTACTTCTGATCTGAAGTGACTTTTAATTGTTTGAGTGCTGTGTGTTGCACTGTTTGCGATGTTAGTCTGTAACAACGTACAACAATATTCAATATACATCAAATTTCTAATTTGAAATTGTATATGACTGTCATCACTTACCAGTTGAATGGCTCGTCGCTTTAGTTTCCAAACATTCCATGTATATTTATTATCAACACAAGGAGGTATTGGATGGAGCACTGTTTGCATGCCAGTGTCTTGTTTTACTGCAAGTATCTCTTTCCCAACTTTTCTGATTTAGAAAGAAAAGAAGTGTTTTATGTTCTTATATTTTATTTTTTCCCTTACTTCACCCCTTCTACATGAAACCTAGGAGAGTAAATGATGTGGAACTACGTGAAGTGCTACATATAACTACATTATTTTAGAATCCTTTGTTTAAGTATAATATTTGACAAGCTAAAAATTGTGTAGTATTTGGGAAATGAGAATTTTTAATGTGGGAATAATCAAATAATTCACAGTATGACTGCCAGTAAAGAAATTTAGAAATGTCTGAAAGTATTAGGAAATGTATCATAGGTCTATCATAAATATATGTTCATTTCCTTTCAATAATGAACTTATTTGAATGACCCCTAAATTATTGTTTTCTTCGACCTTCACAGAGTTCAGTACATTCTATAATTTAAAAATACAATGCTCACAAAATTCGAAGTGTGCCCATTACAAATTAGTTGAATCAAATCCAGTTTATATGTATGGGGAAAAATCAATTTTGTCAGGAAATATCGTTACTCAAAAGTCTGTGACCACTCTGGATATGCGTTTCAAAAGTAAAATAAATGGTCATGTTCAAGTTTTATTTTCTACAGATTTATTGCAAATACTTGTGTTAAATTGGTACTTATTTAACAAATATCCCATGCACTTTCAAGGAATTTAGGAGTAAATATATGTATAGTTGTTTTGATGTTAGAGGAGAAATTCACAGGGCTTTCATGTCTTGAAAATATTTTCAAAACTTAAGTTTTTCTACCAAATTAGAGCAGCAAAATTGCACTTCCTTAAGTGACTTATAAGGAAGCATAAAATCATGTAACAGTACTGAAGAAAAGAGGCAAGATATATTTTGGTATCAATGACTGTTCTTTTTTTGCAAGAAGACCAATTGTGTACATTGTTGATAGCAATGAATTTTAGTGTGGTAAATTGAAATTACAACTTTTCCTTTTGAGGTTGTAGTTGGATTTTGATATCTTGATTTTTCATCATTGTTAATGTTATTAATTTTACCCCCTTTAGACACAGGGCCTACTGATACTCTAGCTTTTTCTCTTCAATCTTGGATCTTCATCCCTGTTTCTCTTCCTACATCATTTTTTGGGTCATCCTTCCTGTGTCCTGTTATATTGCTGTTCTACACACTTTATCTAAATATAGTGTTTCCAGAAACTAATTAAAAAGGCAGTAAGTGAATGGTGATAGAATTTAATGAAATTGTTAATGAATAGTGCTTGCTGACCTAATCGTAAATTTGCTTCATTTAAATATGGTAGAAAACCATTGTTAAAAATTCAATTAAAAATAACATAATTTAAAGTTAAGTGAGTTTAACCCTTTTAACTTTCATGAGTTGTATATACTATCTTATAGTAAATTGGTACATACTCTCTTATGTCTTTCTGTTGGGCAAGTTGATCTTGCAATTGGAGTAATTCCACCAATTCTGGTATTCTTCGAGCTAGGTTGAGAGCATCAGTGACAAATCTGGAAGAATAAAGGACATGTTAAGAAAAAACATAAAAATGATTTACAGATGTGGATAAATATTCCTTTAAAAATAAAACATTAGTGTTTGAAACTGATAATTGTTGATATTATCAAATTTCAAATTAACATGATCTTTTCTTTTGGTAAAATCAATTTGAATTTGAATAGTACAAAGTGCTTATTGAATACAGAATAAAGATCATGACATTGTGGTGTGCATGATTGGTAATTTCAATTCTCCCTGATTGTGAGGCATAAGAAAATGCTTGATTTTCATTTATGCCCTAAATTAAACAAATAAATTGCAACTAGTGTTTCTCTGTAAAGGATATTTTCTAGCAAAGATTATTTCTAATTCTCTATATTTAATCGCAGAATTAAGGAACAAATTAATTTTTAAATTCACACCACTCTTCTCGTAATTTAAATACTGACATTCAAAAATCAAAAATTTAGACTGATCTAATAAATACTTTTGAAATATTAATGTTACAAACAAAATAAAAGGGACCTAGTACATGTCCTGTCACAGAGAGGAACACTGAGTTACTAAAGATTTAAACTACCATTTTCTTAATAGTTTCACTGTATCTTTATTGCATCTGTATATACATTTTTAAATAAATTTTAAAATTATTGAGAAAAATACCTTTCAGGATTTTGCCCAAATAAAACTGCAGCTTCTGGGGTTGAACAAGCATAATAGTTATCTTTCCATCTTATTAATCCAATGTTCAGATTTCCTGGAATAAGAATTCCTTCTCCAGCAACAACAGCCCATGCACAGAATCCTAAATACTGTGGAACGAAACTTGTTGCGAGTCATTTGATGACATAATACAAAAAACATTGAACAATAGCAATCTTTGTATTAAGTTCACCAGGTTTAGAAAGTATTTATTAATACACCATAAACTTACTTGTGGAGAGAAATCATTAAAGTTAGCTGCAGACGGTGATATGTGTTCACAGGATGTGTCTAGCTTTCCGCTAATTGAGAGACCTGGTTTGTTACTAAGTCTGTCAACATCAGTCAAAATTTGCTTGTTCCCAATTAAATATTTTACGATGTCCATGTCAATTAGATCTAATACCTGTACACAATATGTAATATTACCATAACATTAATATTTCATGACATCAGGTTTACATTAAATTACATCAGAGCTTACATTATATTTTATAGTTTTTGTGTAAATATATTTCATAATTGTATCGTTTTATGAGTAAACTGTGTTTTAGTTCATGTTTTGATTTAATGACAAGTTAGTAGGTAAATATCTGTGTTAATTTTCTAATTTCTTAATGTTATGAATATTAAAGAGCTTCTATGAGGAAATAAAAGACTTTAACAAGGGAAGCAAAATGTTTACTGAAAATATGTAGCTATTGGCATTAATACTTCAAAGGGCCTTCTCCATATTATTGAAGTGTGGTCTTATTAAAAGAATTAAAAAAATGTAGACTGATCTAATAAATACTTTTATATATTAATGTTACAAACAAAATAAAAGGGACCTAGTACATGTATTCACATGAACAAATTGTCACAATTCAATTAGTCGTTGAAAATTGGCAGAAACTAGCTGGCATATGTTCATGACTAAAACATGAATAGGTTGAGCAACACAAAGCATGAAAATTTAACAACTTCCTTCTTTTCTAATATAAAATGACTGAATATAAATAAGTATCAGAGACAAAAAAAAAATTCATTGGAAAGAATGTGGAATAACCTTCATGTAACGTTGTAGATTCCAAACCAAGTTATTGGTGTTACTAAGTAGCACTATTTCATCTTGAAAATTAGTCCAAATTTCTGCAAGATCAATGAACTGTGGCTAAAAGAAGGAAAGAAAGACCAAAGAAAATATGTTAATGCTTAGGTTTACTTCTCAGTAAAGTATGATCAGTTTAAATCACGATGAATTTCTCTAAGTTGTTTTGAGAGTGAGATCTCTCTTTTTGACTTGTAACTGATTTTAAATACTTACATAAACTTCAACTGTAGGTATTGCTGTTCTGAAGCGAACAGTATCATGAAGTTGTACTAGCCTCTTTGTCAAATGATCTAATAATTCTTGAAGGATTCCTTCTGATGAGACTACTTCAGCAAGTAATTTCCTGAAGAGAAATATAATGTGATAAAATTGATATTTGAATGCAATATTTAGAAAGTTATGTTTGTAAATGTAAATGAAGGTTTGAAATTTGTTAATGAGATGCCTAACTTCCTTGCATCATTGTAAAGCTTACTGAACTTATTTGTTTATGAGAGAATGGATATGTTTTAAAAAGTACAAATTCAATGTTTAGTTTAACTTTAGGTTCTCGAGGAAAATATAAAAATACATGACTGAAAAGGATTTTGATTGTTAATGTTGAAACTATGAAACTATTTATTGATTTTACTATATATATATATATATATATATATATATATATATATATATATATATATATATATATATATATATATATAGTAAAATCTCTCCAAACCGGAACCTATATAAGCCTGAAACCTGCCTAAACCGGAAAATGTCTCCTGCCTGTGAAGTTAAATGACTTTTACAAAGCATAAAGCGGAACCTCTTCAACGCGGAAACGGAACGGTTTGGCAGAGAGACTTGAGATGTTCGTAATGAAATGAATGCATCTGCAAGCTGATTTAAAAGTATCAGTGCCTGTGACACGCGATCCTGGCAGCCGGACATTGAAGGAGACGGGCTTCAGCTGTCAGCGTAGAATTCGATCTTGAGGTCGCTTGTCTCTCGAGGCGTAGGTATCAGGGGAATTCTCTCTCTCCAGACTCTCCGAGCGTAGGAAGGTGTAGGGAATGGCTTCTATTCACGCGTCTCCTTGCTCCGCGTTGAAAAGCATAATTCCTCGACCACATACGTAGAGCTCAAGTCCATTTGAGTATAAGAAAGTCAGCATTGGGTTGTGACGCACTGTGGGTTGAAAGAGTCTGCAGCTAATGCGAATACAGTCAGGAAGGTGTGTATTTTTCAACTAAATAAGTTGTCAATGAGTGTTTAATATTCATTTATTGTCGACTCCTTCGATAAATACGTTACCTGATAATGTATTTTGAGAAATATAATGGAGTCACGTAATTTACTGCTTTCAGAACAGAAACGTCAATCAGGTCATAAAACGGTCAACCTTGCTAAAACGGAATTTTTTGGTGTCCCGATCGATTCCAACTTAGGCAGATTTTACTGTGCTATGTACTAGGTTTATGTTTTCTTCAGGCTCAATAAAAAATAAAAAAATTTATTTGCAATATTTAAGATAATTCTTAATTTTTACATTCTCATATAAAAGCAAAACCCCTTTATAAGAATCACTTGAAGGATTGGAATTTAGTCTCTCGTAAGTGGGAAATTGGTATTTGACTTGTTTAATGAAATGTTACCATATTTTCAGTGGATTAGTATGATTTTTACACTAACTTGAGAAAACTGGAAAACAAATTACTTGATACCAGAGCCCATTTATCCAGATCTTTTGAGAGAACTCATTTGAAGTATGTGCTCAAAATTCATTACGTGAACAAATCGCCTCTAATGTAAATACTGACGTTGTGAGAGAGATATCAAAAAATTACATTTGTATAGTGCTAAATGTCATCTAGAGAACGTTTTGCACTATTCCTACTAAAAGTTTAAAGAAAAATTTGGAGCCGTGTTTGAGAAAATCTTGTTTTTTGTTATTTTTTAATACTGCACGCAATATTGCAAATGCACAACGATAATGAAAGAACTAATTATGGAGAGAAAAATATTTGAAGGAAATATCTATGTATTTAAAAAAATAAGGTATTCAGCCAAGACTTTCGTTTAGAGATTCTACTGAACCGATTGTAGTATTTTTTCCTTTAAATGAAAGAATGTGATCCCTATATGTGTTATCATATATTGTTTGTGTTGATTCACCAACATTTATGGTGTAAATTAATTAATTAAATCTTTCTTTAATAGTACGTTTATCAATAGTCGATTGTTTTTTTCCAAAGAGCGGCTGCTTCATGGTGGCACTACTTGATGCTTTATTTTGATTGTTGAGATTTGTTTAGAATTCGTCAAGGTTTTGTTTCAATGTAATAATTGCATTGTGGTGTTGAAAGTTTGCATGTATTTGCTTTTGTGGTGTATTTTGTAGAGAACATGCGCACAATGAGTTTTGCTCGGTTGTACTGAAGTAGTGAAGTTGTTCACAGGTTATGTCGAATTCCGAATCTTTGCCCACGCGCCCCAAAAGACGCAAACGTACATTAACTGGGCGCAGGGAAAGAGAAAATCAGCGTAGGTGTCGTGATAGTGAGGTCATTTCGTTTTCTGTTGGGTCGTTGTCTATAAAATTTCAGTTTTGTTCTGATTTGTACTTCCCATGTGAGAGAAATTCTGCAAACCAGTTTACTCTGTATTGCTTAAATGGGAAAATAAGTTTACCTTCGAGCAATATGCCAGAAGAAATCAAAGAGTTGCTTATAGGAGATGACACATAACCGTCAGTATAATAGTACAATAATAGTCAGTATAATAGTCAATAACCGTCAGTATAATAGTGCTCTTTTGTGTAATTTGGTGCCGATATTACATTGCAACCTGGTCATGGGCCATACGTGTTCAAAATTTTGGGAACTCCACATCACAGAATATCTTCGTTGTACCCTGAAGATCCAAACAATGCAACATATTGTGAACATTAGTCTGGGCACAGTATTTTACATTTATCTCAGATATCACCGTCAAATTTTGACGGGTTCTCACTAGTCTTTCTTCAATTTTGTAGTAGTAGGAAAACGCCGGGTGTTCTTACAAGTATTCTTACAAGAAATTTAAAGAAAAAAAATGAAGCCATTTTTGAGAAAATTTTGAGAATGTCCCACGGGCTTCTTGTAATGATCTCCAAAAATTAAAGAACGAGAATTTTTCAAAAGCGCTGAGCTTCGAGTGAAGCCAGATCGTTCAGGGAATATTCATTTTGAAAAAAAAAAAAAAAAAAAAATCGTAGGAATAGTTTAGTCGCTAGTGTTGTTCACGAACGGACGAGCGTTTAAAAAAAATACTTATTCGATATCAGTTATACATGTATCGGTTGAAATCTTGAAGCCGATTTTCCCCATCATTACGTAACTTTCTCTACATAACTCCGTGTATACGAGAAAGTAACATTTGGGAAACATTGGGCAAAACAAAACAATAGGCACTGCAGCCACTTCCTTGTTGCCAAAAGGCATTCCAAGTTTACAGAATCAGCTTCAAGGGAACTTGGCACACCTCCCCCCTTCCCTGTGGAGCTGGTGTTGCGAACCCCTCCTCCAGTCTATTTTAAGCGTGGGCCCCAACCCTTACGTCCCCACTCTGACGAAAATCCCGAGTTACCTGGAAGAAAATTCAACGCTTTGTCTCTTGCAAGCGAGAAGAAACGCATGGCGGGGAATACAATATTGTCCACAATAGGCGGGAATCTCTTATGACGGGGTCTTAAATGCGGGAAATATGCATTGTTTCTATACAACGCCTTGGAACTGTGATTTTTTGTCTCTTATAAGCGGGATTCTCTTATAACGGGGTTTTGCTGTTCTTATGTGTATACTTACGTAGTATTATGTACACATGTATTACTAAGTCTTCAAGGCTAACCTAGTTTTCTTGAACCCCGGAACCCCTACCCCCACTCCTTTACTAATATTACTAATATAATAAATAATAGCAACGAGCGTTGTTGACAAAATCTGATAACCATAAATGTTCGCTGCGTGAAATAGAATGTTTTTTGCAACGTAAAACGACCTACAAATTTGGTATAATAGTCCTGTTGAAGAAAACCAACCACCCCACTCCGCTTGTATCTAATGAAGGCTCAAAAAAATGTGCAAGGATAATACTATATACTTAATGTAGAAAAAGTGAAAATTATGTATACCTCGAAAAATCTATCTCAATTTAATGGAAATACACATTTTGTAGTCCACGCTGAATATATAGAGGTACTGTGAACCACAGGGTACCACAGAACCATTGTGTATGTTTTTTGGTATGAAAAAAACATGCGAGGATAATGGTATATACTTAATGTAGAAAAAGTGAAATTATGTATACCTCAAAAAATCTATCTCAATTTAATGGAAATACACATTTTGTAGTCCATGCCAAATATATAGGGGTACAGGGAACCACAGGGTACTGTGAACCATTATGCGTATGTTCATGTGCGTATGTTTTTTGGAATGGAGGGAAAATTTATTTGAAAATGTAATGTTTGACATCACTGCCTCTCATGAAGACTGCGCAAACCGCTGCCTAGGATGCACACTGTTCCATTTGATATTTTGTAATATGAGGTACAAATTCCATGTTTTTTATGAAGTAGAAAAAAGTTAAATGTTTTGCATTGGGAAAAACTGTTAATTTTTTTAAACCAACATAATGAACGGTCCTCTACCTTTCAATCGCAGTAACTGCAGTTATACGTCTCTTGTTGTTAACTTCTAAATTCAAAATGTTATTGAAATGTGTCCATGGGAATCTGTGAACCAGAGCCACTAGGGCAGACTGCCTCATCTATGAGCTTTAGATATTGCGAAAGAAACTGGAGTGACAGTTTTGACTCTTCCTTCACATACTTCTCATAAATTGCAGCCACTGTACTTATCATGCTATGGTCCTGATAAATATTTTATAACTATACACTTAGTTCATATAGGCTAAGTTTTCAAGGCCAATCACAATTTACCATGTTGCAGAGTGTCTGCACATGAAAGGGCTCTCAACCCCTATAATATTATTGCTGAATTCAGGAAACTGGTATTTTCCCTTTTGATAGGAATGTTTTTGAAGATTCTGATTTTATGATAAATGAAGTTGCAAATATAGAGAAAAGAGGGCTTTGATTCAATGCATCCAAAATCCAGTTCTCTTGGGACTCCTGCCTATTTGTTCCAGTAAAGAAGGGGTTAGAATAACAGAGAAAGAAGACAGTGAAAAATTAGCAGGTAAAACAATAAAGAAAAAATATTTTGCAATGATTCAGACTTTCAAGATACTGTCATCAAACTGAAGAGTGTGTCCTCAACACAAAGTTAAGGTTATTCATTTCTCTTAAGAACAGGTCCCCCTAAAATTTTTAGACAACAGACATTTTTTTTCAAATTATTTTATTTCATTAGAATTCAAATTAAATCTTATGTCTAAGTTTTTCTAGTCTTCAACGATGTTTCAAGAGCTTTTGCACCCCCATCTTCAGGTCTAATGAAATACTAATGCAATTCATCTTCTTTCTAAATGTATACTAACTCAGCCTAAGATTTCTAGATAAATAACATGTTCACACAAACTTACTGTTTTTCATATAACATAGTTTTAAGGTGCAACAGTAGATATCTCATTTTGTAGTGACCCGCCGGGGAAGTTTATCATTGTTTAATATGCCTAAAAGTTTTCAATTTTTTAAAATAATATTTGGAAATTTAGAAAGCTATTTCTAGAGAAGATTCACTTCTAAATTACCAATTTTATAAAGGAGAGCTCACCCATTTGCCATAAACAGTAATCCTGCTTACTGACACTTGCATGTTCGAAACCAGATTGGAAGTGACTTCGAGCCAGGAGCAAAACAGGGGAAGGGGGAAGTTTTAATCTATAATGAAACTTGAATTTGATTCTGATTTTCTCTCTCTTTCAATTCTTTCAATATATTCTCATGGTTGTTTGTAAATTTAATTCTGTCATTGTATTCATGGTTTGCCAAATTTTAATATGTAACGTTTCCATTATTATTCTATCTTTGTATCTTCTCTCCACTGCTAGAATCTGTGGGTCATTGAATTTTACTATATATTCTAAACCATTAGATCTAACCTACGCTTGGAAATAGAGTTTTGCCTATTGGGTTCTTCTATGCTCATTAATTCTATCTTTCAGTTTTCTCTTAGTTTGACCTTTTTCCTTCTTCCACTTTTTCCATTGGTTGTTTGGTGTCATTACGTCCTTGATGTGCCTTGCTTAGTTTTTTAACCTGTTTTTGACAGATCTCTCTATGAATTTTGTAGGACAGTCATAGTTTTCCAAAAGGAAAAAAACTTAATTTAAATTGTTGTTGTGAAACTGGCGATCAGCTAATTTTAAGGCCCTGAGTACCAAATTGTACAGTACAGCCACTTTCGTGTATTTTGAATGGCATGATTTGTAATTTACGAACATTCCAGACAAAATTAGTTTGATGTACTAATTTGTTCAGATTCCATTCTCAATTCTCAAAATTGAAACAGCAAGAAAATTAATGCGTTTATCTTTAGATACCAAAGTAAACTTTAAATTTTGGTGATAGATATTGAATTGCTGAAAAATGTTTTAATTTTTTGCCTCATGAACAATTAGGATCATGGCATCAACATATTCAGCATAAAATTAACTTCATTTTAACTTAAGATTACAGACTAATTGCCACATAACCAAATCAGAGAAGAGGCAATTTGTGGATCCACATATGGGAGCCCCCTGTTTTTGTTTGTAACAAGAAGCATTGAACATAAACAACATGTTATTCAACAGTAATCTAATTGTTAGTAGGATCTCCCCTTTTGGTATTTTATATGAATTTTCCTTATCAAGTTTTTCATTCAGAGCTTCATGTATTAAGTTATGTGGAATGGAGACGCTGATACAATATCAAGAAAATACAATCTTTAATTTTCTTCCAATTTTAACTTTTCCAATCTTTCAACCAATTGATGGCTGTTCTTAAATGCAAACTTATAATCTGGTCATAAGAGGGGTTTTAACAGTTGGTTTATAAACTTACTAAATTATAATCAGCTGAAGCAACCAACAACATGAAAGGTCTTATAAGAACATGTTCCTTATGAACTTGCGAGCCGAATCCCAGGCGATATGCATTAACTGTTGGGTATATCTGTCTAAATTCTTTCTGGTCTATATTTTCTAAGAATAACCATCTCTTTATTAAATCTTGTAGATCTTTTAAGTTTTTATTTAACATATTCTTATTCAACAATCTGAAATTTGGATTTTTTTTTATGCGAGCTTCTACTTTCTCTGTATAATTATTTTTCTTTATTGCCGCAATGGCTCCCTTTTGTCACTTGGGATGACAAGAATTTGTGGATTGGCTTTCAAAAAATTTTCTGATAACTTTAAATCTTTAAGGATTTGTCTTTCCTCAGGAGAATGTTTTATTCTGTTGTTAACAAATGCAGTTAGTTGATTAGTTAACTTCATACAAATATTACATATATTTTCCACAGTTAAATTGTTAAACCTAGGACCACTAATGGAATTCTGTGGTTGAGATGCTAATTCGGTTGTATCAAGTTTCTTCTTCTACCAAGTGTCTCAATAAATACAAGAATCCACACACAGTAGCAGAAACACTGATTTTACCTGCAGGGATAGATATAGTGTCAACGATGTTTGGTGACTCATTTGCTCAATAATTGAAAAGTATTCCACCATTCCAGTTTCTAGAAGAATTGTAAATGTTTCTGACAATTTACTCAAGTAGTTAATTAACTAGTTGCATGATAACTGGTTGGCACTTCAAGTAGACACTGCGACTGACATTCACAATGATGCTCATTTGATTGCTTATGTTCATTTCATTGATGAGTATAACATTAGGGAGGAAATTATTTTCTGTGAGCTTATACTGGGAACAATTAGGGCTAAAAGTCTTTTTTGAAAAAATCAATGATTTCTTTAATGAAAAAAAGGGATATCATGGAATAAGTGCATTGGGATATGCACTGACGGAGCTCGTTCAATGTCTGGAATTTGTGGTAGATTGCAAGCGAAAGTTAAGCTCCTGATGCAATATGAACACACTACATCAAAAAGCTGTGGCTGCCAAAGAACGTAGTCCATCCCTGCATGAAATGCTGCAGACAGTTATACAAACAGTGAATATTCTTAAGGCAAATCCATTAAACTCAAGACCTTTCAAAGTGTTGTGTGAGGAGATGGGTGCTGAACACACTCAACTGCTCTTTTTTAGTATTAATACTCAATGGCTTTCAAGAGGTCAGGTGCTAGAGAGAATGGTTGAACTATGGAAAGAGGTATTCTGTTTCTAACAGGAGAAAGGTCTCCCTCTGGCAGATTAGTTCAGCAACGAAAATTTTCTCTTGAAAATGGGTTGCCTCACTGATACTTTTGAGAAACTAAATATTCTGAATACTTCACTTCAAGGAAATCAGGCAACTGAACTATCTTGCAATGAAAAAGTAAAGGCTTCCATGAAGAAATTCAAATGATCAGGATAAGAAAATATTCTTCGCTGACAAAATTAGAAAAGACACGGAGGAAGAAGGTGATTACAAAATATCTTATTTAAAGAAGAGTTGTAAAATTATAAGTCATTACTAGAGCCCGGAAGTTTGGCAAAATACCATTTTATAATTGTTACGATTTTATGACTTTTAACAATAGGAATCACTTAATTGTACATCTGGATTTGTTTTAGCAGATTTTCATTTTGGCTATTTTAGCTTCTGATGCCTATATTTGCCATTATGACTTTATTGTGCCTTTTTCTTCCTTATTTTTGGCCTTTTCTGTCATTTTTCATTATTATTTTCCCTTTTTTCCCTTCTGATCCCAATCCCTATGAAGTTGGAAACATACCTGCTTTCCTGGACAACATGAAGTTGTGTATTGTCTTTCTGTGGACATGGAGGCTCCAGTGTCAGGTTGTGTTAAAAATCTAAAAGGGAAAGGAAGATGATACCAGTGAAGATTTTTGATATTTTCATTGATGCTTATGGATTTCTTTACTCATGAGAAATCTCATCCTATGTTTATATACAGATCCCTTTTGAGGATAGAACTGTCTATACATGATTATACCCTTCTCAGTTCCTTCTTGTTCTCTCTTCCCTTCTGGCAATTACACAAATGCGAAGAACAAAATCTACAATTCTGTTTTCACTGCTACCATTTCAAGATTCAAAAGGGAGTCCATAATAGCATTTCGTAGAGATAGGGTAACAAGTAAAATAAATTCATAATTGTCAACCGGTTGGTCAAGTGCGATCAAGATTACAAAGAAAAGGAAGTTTCCTTCCATGTGAGTGTTTATGACAATTTTAGAGTTAGAATAAAAATGTGAATCATTTAATTATTAATTTTTTACATTAATTACTTTTATATGGTGATTTTTTTAATGTGTTCTGTGTTCTTCCTCCTACTTTAGCCAGAATAAATGACTTTTTTGCATGTCTATTTTTTGGTAAAATAAATGCCTTTTGCCTGCCTATTTTAGGTAAATAAATTCCTGAACATGGGGCTCTAGTCATTGCTATTATGCTGAAAAAGAAGATATAAAAGCTGTGCATGGTCTACAATAAAGATGCATTTAGGAAATCCAGTATACAATGGGCACACTAAATGGCAAGAGGCGTATCTTTCCTTTCCAATTAATTTCAATAATTTGAACGTTCATTAACGTGATTTATAAGTGTTCCATCTTTGCAAGTATTGAAATAATTCATGCATTCCTATTTAATTGCAATGTTTTGACTTTATTTTATAAGTGAAAAATTTATTTTCATCATCATCATCATCATCATCATTACGAACTGTTTAGGTATAGACCAAATAGTCAGTTCCTATTCTTCTAGTAGTCCCCTAGTCACTGCCAAGATGTTCCTCGTCTTCCCATCTCTTCTTTGGTTGGCCTCTTTCTCTTACAACTCTCGGTCTATACTTCAGCACCTATTTTGGTATACCGGTTGGTTTCATCCTTTTTGTATGGTCTTGCCATTTCTTTTGATATTTTACCAACTCTTCAATGATGTTTTTGATTTTTAGTTTCTTCCTTATTTCTTATTTTATCTTTCCTTGTCACTTTTAATATTGGTGTCAGGTACCTCATTTGGGCTGCTTCAATTCTTTATCTCTTTTTTTCAGTACCCATGTTTCACTGCCATAGATAAGTGTTGGTTTGGAAATGATGTTATGGACTCTAATTTTTGTTTCTGTGGTCATGTGTTCGAAGTGTCTTTTTGTGCAGCCATTAATTTTGTTGTAATTTGCCAGCTTTGGTTCAAAATTCTCTTCTTGTATTGAAATTTTGTTACCTAGGTCGGTAAACGTTGACACTTGTTCTATTCTTTTGTTGTCAATCACTATTTTTGTCTTTACATATTTCTTGCCTTTGAAGCCCATTTCTTTAGTTTTCATTGTAGATCCATATGTTTTTAAATGTTGTTCAGTCTATATGTTGTCATTCCAATTCATCCTCTGATGTCATTACAGTTACTTGGTCACCTGCATAAAGTATAATCTTTATTTCTTGTCCTCACCTCACAGCAATGCCCAAAGTTTACTTTAATTATAAGTCATATTTCAATTCTACTATTAGGGGAATGAAAAATTGAGAAAAGGTGAAAAAATATCTTAAGCACCAATAGCTGGCAGATGGAAATAGGTTGGGCAATAATGAAAAGCTTGTCCAGACAAAAAAGATTAAAAAACTAACTAGTACGAGAAAGTCTGCCCCATTTGTAGCACCACTACTTTATTTGTAAGTTTTAGTAGTTGTACACATTAATTCATTTGCAAACACCGCCCCCCCCCCCCCACCCCAAAAAAAATTACTAATGAGAACAGTTTGTTGTAAGGTAACATAATATCATTAACTGGCAATGGACACATTTTTTAAAGTATTATTTTCATTTTCAACAATTGTTTACCTTTTAATAGTAATATTCTTCATTTGATATATTCATATTTGATATTATACACAAACAAATCCAATTAAAGGGTTTGATTGACTGTTAGTGATTCTGAGCACATCAACTACTGAGGTCATTAGTTTTGTAAGTATAGTGCATGTTTTATCATCAGGAGGTGGCAGTGATCTTCCCCACTGGATGGTGAGATCCAGTGCCGACCTACTGTTGACTAGTGAGGTTTTCCTCAAGCAGGTATCTCCCACCATTGGGGCACCGCCCCAGCCAGGACATGCTCTAAACCCCCAATCAGTCTCCCAGCAAGTGAGGTAATCTAGTGCATGTTAGTGTATGTGTGTGTAAGGAGTGAGGATAGGACAAGGAAGAGGATGCAAAGATCGCATGCAGTCTGTGGCCCGTTAGTTAGAGTACTACTCTGGCATTTGCCTGGTGTTTATCAGAGAAACCACGGAAAACTACTGATCAGAGCAGCCGTCCACTTGAATTCTCCAGACAGCGACTGACTTTGACCTAGCTGACACGCTAGTGTCGAAACTCCTGCTGCCGTCGGAACTGGAACCTAAAACCTCCCGATCAGAGGCACTGCAGTGACATCAGTTGATGCACTGAGCCATCTCTTCTAGTAAAAGGATAAAGGAAAATTTTACCTTGTATAAATTTCTTGCTGCCTAGCAGCAATAAGACAACCTTTGAGGAATATTATTTCTTCATCTGGAACTTCAATGTATTCCTCCTCTTCTCCTTGTGATTCTGCCGTGTTATCTTCATTTTGTTTGTGTAAATGAATTTCTAGGGCAGTGGTTAATGTATCAATTTGTTGCATGATTTTATGTAAATATGTCTTGAGAGCCTCCTGGGTAGCATGATTTGCCTCATCCAGAATGTGTGGCACTAAAATAAATTGAGCATAAAAAATGTAGTATTTATGTAAGATGATAATATTCTGAATTACTATTATATTTAATGCATTTTTAATAAGAACTCTTAACTTACAATCATCTATGCCTTCACCCCCTTTTTGGCAATCACGATTGAAAAGTCTGATTCCTGTCACAATTTGAGTAAGTTCATAAACTTGCTGTTCTTTTTCTCTTCGTGTCAGAGCTAGAAACTGTCCTAATTCTGAAGGTGGGAAGACACTTTGTAGAGCAGCTGAAATGACAGTAATTGTTTTGTTTCATTCTGGAAAGTCAGCAAGAATGTAATAAATTTAAAGTTAAAAGATTTCATCTTGAGGACCTGTTGCTTCCTTCATTACACCGATATTTGTGGGATTTCCAAGGCCAGATCTGAGAATAATTGCTGCTATTATCTTCTTATAAAGCTTTTCTAGATCATCTTTGTATTTTGAACTTGCATCTGTAATCTCCCTCATTAGGGGACCTGTACTCTTTTTAATACTTGCTTCAATCTCTGCTACCTGTTGTTCTGAAATTTAATATAAAATTACATTAACTTATCATCAAAATATTAAAACTATGAAAATTAAAGACAAAATCTGAATTTCTGAATGTATTAGAAAAAAGTGAGCTTTTATTTTATGAATTTTCTTGAAAGAATGTAAGTACTTATGATTTACTAAGTTTTTTCTTCTGCACTTCTTGGCATAGTTAGGGCTACCAGTACTGGACTGAGTTTTAAAAGACAATATAAAATGATTTTTTGCCTGTATTCACTTCTGAATTCTCTATTTAGTATTATTTACAAATTATTTATTTCCTCATTACTTTCTCGCCTTACTACGTACTCACGGAGTAAACACAAAGAACTTGTACCGTAGCAGCAGAAATCGGCGATTTTTCGGCAGAGAAAGTGTATTCTGGGGTGGGGGATCGAAAAGGGATAAAACTTGTTTCTGACCTACGTAGTAAATTAATCCCTCTGACACATTGTGTATTCATATCTACGATATGTGTTCTTGATACCGAAAAATTAAATGACGTCAAAATATCTGTCTGTTCGTCGGTCGGTCAGTGGCCAACGTGTTGGTTTCTGGGGGTACTTAACACGAAGTAATAATTACATTTTTTCTTAATTTCTCAAAAATTGCTCCAAATTATTTGCTTAAAATATTTCCTCGAATAGGACAAAGGTCGCTTAAAACATGCCTCAGGCATAATTTACTCTACTTTACTTAATTTTACTATACTTTACTTAATTAAATCTCTAAATATTCGAGTTGCAAATCTTTAAAAGTTTTTCGGCATCTACCTTCAACTACACTATTGAATAATAATAATAATAATAATAATAATAATAATAATAATAATAATAATAATAATAATAATAATAATAATAATAATAACAATTAGTGATCTATTTTAATGAAATGTAATTTTTTTCTTTTCACTTTAGAATAATGCTATTTAGTATAGAATGGTAATTTATATATTTAGGGCGTTAAGAAGATGTTTTCGCCCCGAGGGCCTCTGGCCCGAGGGGTTGGAAGTCGCCTGACGGGCAAAAACATCTAGTAACGCCCATGGTGCATACAAAACTTTATGGTTTACTAGTTCGTTGCTGAATCAAACGAGAATTCGAAATATTTTGTAATTTTTCTTGCGTCTAAGTGAAAAGACGAATTGTAATAATTTGTCATTATGACGTCAGAGAAACAAAACAGAGTTTAAATCTAATTACTATTGGATAATCGTTGTTGGACTGGTCTTTTCGTACAATATGAAAGAATATTGTGAAGTTCCTGCAGAAGTTCTCGCAAAAGCTAACAAAGCTACGGATAGTGGTTTCCAGTAAAATTTCAAGAAATATATGAAAATGTTTATGGTGCATTTGAGTTATATTAGTGTGAATAACAGTGTGAATTGCGCTGATGAAACGGTACTTTTAGGTTACTTGCTTTTATTGCCGAAAGTTATTTAGAATATTCTATAATATCAAAAGATAACATTTCGAGGATGTTAGCCAATGTGCCTTGTACATCGTATTACCACGAGTATCAGCAAGAAGCTCAAGAAGCCCATATGTCACTAAGAAAAAGTGATACGTAACACTGAAATATGAGTGATTGGTGGTAATTATAAATTCAAGGGATTATTCCAAAATTGCAATTTTCATATCAATTTAGCAAATATCGTTTATAGCAAGTTATTTTACTTATTTGAGCTTTATATAATTTATTTATTGAATTTGCTTACATCTGAACTTTAATAAATTGAATTCATAAAAATGTATATGTTGTGTTGGTATTAAAGCGGGCCATAAAGTATTCAAAAGTCCCGAGGACATAAAGAATCAGAAAGGCCTGCAAGAGTATTAACAATATCGTTACGTGTTTTGTTTCAGGTCCGTAAACACATAGCAATGAACTAGTAAACCATAACTTAATTTTATGGTTTACTGCAATTCCCTCCCAAATGCTGTCTGTCGTCAATAATTTTATCAATGACATCTGCATGAAATTTGGTCTTGGCAAATGTCAATTTAAAGACAGGCAAAGAAATACAACATTGATGTTGATATGCATGCTGTGATTCAGTATTTTAATTCATTTAAAATTCACAAATATCTGGGCATTGAAGAATGTGAGAATATCTCGAACGACATAATGAAAGAATTCGCAGGGAGTGTTACAAAAGAGTGAGACTTGTCGTGCAGTCCGCTCTGAACTCCAGGAATAAAATCTCTACAATTGGTAGTTTGGCGGTGCCTGTAGCCGAGTAGTTTCGGACAAGTGGACTGGACTGAGCACGAAATTGAAACAACAGAAATCGAATCGAAAAGACAGAAAATTACTTACAGTGCATTTTCTCGCCCAGCCTCGATCTGATGTACTACAGAGACTTTATGTGTCACGTAAGGAAGGAAGAAGAGGCCCCAGATAGATTGAAGCCTCCTCGCACAACGAAATAGTCAGGGTGGGAAAGTATGTAGTCAGTCATCAAGATGACCCACTGAGGCAGATCATTAAATCTGACCGAAGAATGGGAAAAATAGGCATTGTAAGAAAAGCAAGACGGAAAATAACAGACACTGAACTTCTGATGCTACTTAATATGAAATGCGAGACAAAAAAATGTTAAAAGCAATCGTGGAGACAAACCATTCCATGGACCATATCTAAAAAGCATGGACAAGGTGGAGATCAATAAAGATCAATTATTTATGTGGCACAAAATGGGGAGAACGAAGCCAGAATCGGAAGCAGTTGTAATAGCTGCCCAAGATCAGGCGTTGAGAACATTATGATAAAGCGGTTCACAAAATGTCCTAAGATGATAAACACCTGCTGCATCTGCCAAGAACACTTAGCAACCATTGACATTTTGTCTCAGCTTATACAATTCTAGCAACGACAGAATACTTGAAAAGACACGATATGGTGTGTAGTTACCTCCACTGGCTGATCTGTAACCGCTCGAAGTTCCAAACACGTGCTCCAAGTGGTACGAACACTCAACAAAACGGGTGATGTCTGTTGGATTGTGAACAATATCGAACGCCCCACAAATTCACAATAATCGCACGATAGCAGCAAACCAGATGTTATTCGGATTTGAAAACATCCTGTCGACTTTAGATCTGGCTGTGCTGTGCGATCAAAACGTAACCAAGGAGGCAGTAACAAGGGTTTGGAAATCGAGATCAGCCAAATGTGAGGCGTGATCACAGGTCGCTCCGATAGATATCGGAGCTCTGAGATTTGATCTGCAAAATTTGTGTAAGAACTTGGCTAAACTACCAGATCATTCAAAAGATTGGGAAGTGCAAGACATTGATTTATTTAGAACAGCCCACATTTTGCGCGAAGAATTGTAGACACTGACAGCCCTTAGATTTGCTCCTTAGGAAATTGATTGTAACCTGGAGTAGATTTTATATTCAACCGACTCATAACATCTTTAGTCGTGAATTAGAGGAATAATAATAATAATAATAATAATAATAATAATAATAATAATAATAATAAACCAGTTTTGAGTAAAATATTTCTTTTATGAATTGCATTAATTTCACGCAGAAATTATGTAATGTTTTTTATTTTTTCCAAAAATTGTATATAACTTTTTGTAATTATTTAAAGATCTACTTTTCTAGAACCGATTGTCATCATGGAGCTTATAACCAAAGTCAGTATGCCACAACTGTATTGATTGTGCTTGCTATAGATCAAAGGAGATAACGAATCTCCTTCAAAAAGTTTCCTGTTACTCTAAATACTCATTTCTAATACTTCCTTTCCGCTGTGTACTCCACGACTTCATACTAACTATGTAACATTCAATAAGTCTAGGATGTAATCGATAGATCTCCGGGGTCTTCAAAATCCAAACTTGCGGTACCAGTCGAAGGTCTTCTGGATGACAATCCAAGCCATGCTCAAATTATGTTTTCATTTCCTTACATCATTCAAGATTTTGTTTTGTAGCAAGGTTTCCTTACAGTCACAGGAACCTTTACGACATATTTTCCATTCAACTGGCAACAGATGATTCTTTCCTAGGTGACTACATTTTGTTAGCTATGGCTCCAGATACAACTTTGTACATTACGGGCAAACAAATGGTGCCTGTAGTTCTTCGCCAAAGAACTCTCCCGATTCCGGTAGCAGTTATATGATGCAACGTGTGAGCAATTCGGGAGTTCCTTTGGGTTTTCTGTCATTTTAAAGCCTTTGCTAGAGGAGAATGTAATGCTTCTAATTTCGTAATCCAATAATTTTGAACCTTATCACTCCCGGAGATTCCCAGTTTCTCATGTTCCCATTTGCTTGGAAGAGGTCCTCTTCCGAGAATTCGTGAACATGTTCCACTGTTTCCACAAGTTCATCGGCAGCATCAACTTCAGATTGGAGCCATGATGCGTCTTTATTGTAGAATCTGCTTTTTTTCCTAATTCCTGCCCAAAATGATTCCACGTTATCTTTTGCAAAAGGAATATCATTGACCTTCTGTTTTTAGTCAGATTGCGATTGAATCTTGTCGGACATAGAAATCTATTCTACGTTTGTATCGTCTAATGCGTAGAGTTCATTCTTGGATTTTCTCTTTTAGCTTCTCAGCTACCATTAGACTTGATGTGTAATTTTGAGTTTGATATTTTTGTTCAACAAGGAGTATTTTTCATTGAACTTTAGAGGTGTGCGTTTGTTTAGAAGATGCCTCCGCTAAGACTGATATTTCACGCCGAATGTCGACTATACGTTTCATAATTCTTTTCGTCCGCGAGGGTGACGAGCAGTTTACTGTTTGACAATCGACCGTCCGTGTTCTTGGCTGGCCCCAAAATTATCTGAGATACCAGAAATCCAGTTGCATACACGATATATTGTATTTCAGTAACATTTAGATATCTGCCCATGGTCTGTACCACCTCATTTAAGACAGAATTCGCTGTCTCTTATAAACTATCTTAGCTCTAGCTTTTTCGTATATTCTCAATGGTGCAAGAGGTTCGAATGGAAATAGACGAACTCGTTCTCTCTCGTATCGAAGGAGATTTCGCATCTTGTTTATATCGTTTGATTCATAGCCACACCAATCCTCATCACTGATGGAACTTTCATTGAGTAGACATGAACTTTCAACTCGACCATTGCTTTCAGGGATCGTTCTCAGGGCAAATGTTCATCATGTGGATAGGTCGATCGAAGAACATACTCCGCATTTCCCTGAATGTCAGGAAGTTGTTTTCCTGTGAATTTTCCACTATTGGGTACGTATCGTCGTTGACTGGCAAGCTTCTTTGAATGTAGGGTAGGTCTCATATCAGGGGTTCACTTTCTCTATATCTTATAAACATCTATTTCTGAGCTCCAATTTTTCGCTTTTGCGTAGTAAAATCATACCAGCTTGTTTAGTTTATCCCGGGTCGATCTTCGAGCTACTGCCGGCTCTGAGGCCCTTGAACTAACATCCGTGGGATGGCCAGACGTCGACAATATGAGATTAGCTCGGTTTCTGAAATGCTTTGGGAAATTGGTAGAACAAGGCACGTACAGATTCATTACATTTCTTGTTTTATTCCTTTTTATCTTATTATTATTTGTTGAAGTCTGGTATAAATATCTACAATTGTTTATTTTAAAGAGAATCACTGTCACACTACTTAACGTCACCACATTACGTCTGTACGTCTCACAGGTCACTCTAGAAATGCATCTCGCGGGCACATACAGGCAGTCCTCAAGTGGACCGCCAGAGTACGTTCACAAAACTGAATATTGTCTTTCTCCAACATTATTATTATTATTATTATTATTATTATTATTATTATTATTATTATTATTATTATTATTATTATTATTATTATTATTATTATTATTATTATTTTAATATAATTTGAAGGCTTGACAACAAAGGCCTTTAGCCTTTCACTGATTAATGTGAAAAATTGGACATGTATTGTGCAATGTAAAGTTTATAAAAAAATTCGCCTCTCAGAAATTTTAATGTTTTGTCTGTTCCGAGGTCTTCATTCAAGTTCCCTTTCACATCACATGTCTCGGAGTCTCGAGAGGTTTGCACAGTCTGTCAGAAGATGTTTCACTGTGAGAATTCCACCACACCGGCAGATAGGTTGCACTTCATTCTCCTGTATGTATGAAGCGGTTATCCATGTATGACCTATTCGTAGTCTGGTAAGGCACTTTTGTTCTCGTCGAGTGTAACTGACTTACGGTGACCGTTCATTGACGCTCTGTTTGATTGGGTTTAATTTCGTATGAAGGCTATTCCACGTGGTCTGCCATGCTCTGAGAATGCATTTTAAGCAGCATTTCTTGCATCTTGAGGTTGTACTTCCATTTCGATTTCTGATTGTTTGTTTGCACATTTCTTGCTGCAGAATCTGCTTCTTCATTGCCTGAGATACCTATGTGCCCAGGGCACCAGATGAACATAACTGATGCTTCTCGCTGTTTTAACTCGTGGCATGATAGAAGAATCATTTGTAGTAGTGAGTCTACAGGTAGGCGTCTGTCTATGGCGGTGAGAAAGCTGAGTGAGTCTGTGCAGATCACAAATTTTCTTTCACAGAGAGTTTTACAGTATCGCAAAGCTTGTAATAATGCAAACAATTCAGTTGTGTACACACTCGCTTCTAGTGGAAGTGTCCATGTTTCTGGTGTGTCTTCAGTTACAAATACACTTCCAACTTCTTGTTTGTTTTTTGATCCATCGGTGTAGATAACTGTGTGATTTGCCATGTACTCTTCGAGATGTGATCTATATTTGATTTTTAATTCTGTGAAAAGCCTTTCTTTTTTCTTTACACTGATGGTGTCGAGTCGAATTTCTGGCATTTTAAGCGTCCAGGGTAGGACTTCAGATGGTTTGTTTCAAAACCGGTGGTGGAATGATGTTATAACATTGATTATTTCTACCGCACGGATGTTGGCTGGACAAGAAGCTGTAGGTCTTCGATTGTAAATATTTGTCAGGTTGGGTCTAGTCATCAATGGATAGTTTTGGCGCTTTGGTAGTGACAGCATTTTTGCTCGATATCTGAGTAGTAGTGTTTGTCGTCTATGGTGTAGCGGAGGAAGGACTAGTGCGGAACGCTCCAGATGCATAACGGAGGTCTGCATTGGGAATAGAATCTATTTTCCTTAAGAAGCTGTGATAAAAAGCGTACCACTTAATGGAGAATCTTGTGATACACCATGCTCATGTACGTTACTTTGTGAGATAGACTGCCCAACGCGAACTTGGAAGGATCTGATACAAAGGAAGCTGGATATGAATTTTGGAAGATTTCCTCTGATTTTCCACTTATGTAGTGGTCTCAGAATGTTATAACGCCAGGTTTTATCAAAAGCTTTTTGCAGATCGAAGAATACAGCCACCAGATGTCTTTTAATAAAGGTGTTCTGTATTGCGTTTTCCAGATATTCTTGCTGGTCAGTAGTAGAGTGATGCTGTCAGTAACCGCACTGATGTTTATTCAGGAGGTTGTTTCTTTCGAGACACCTTGTTAGTCGGGTGTTGACCATTTTTTTCTAGGATTTTTCCTAGACAGCATGTTAGAGACACTGGACGATTATTTTCAGAATTCCATGGGTCTTTGCCACCCTTTAAAACTGGAATTCCTATCGCTTCTTTCCAGCATTTGGGGTAATTGCCTTGTAACCAGATGTTATTGTATATATTTAACAAGGTGGACAGTATTTCTTCTGGTAACCGACGTAGTATGCTGTAGGGGGAGATTGTCTGATCCTGCTGCAGTGTCTCCGACTGCATTTATAGCGTCTTGTAATTCTCTGCATGTGAAAGGGGCATTGTACCGCACATCTGTATCGGTTGTGAAATCTACTACCTCTTCTTCTTCTTGCTTTTTCTCGATAAATTCTTGAGGGTAGCTATTTGTGGGACTGGCCTTAGAGTATTGAGACGTAAATGCGTTGGCAATTTCTTCTGGGTTGCAGACTAGTTGTCCTTCATGTTCTATGCAGGTAATAGGACTGAAAACATTTTTTTCAGCTATTGACCTGATTTTCCTCCATACTTTTGTGACTTTGGTCGTCCTGGTTATGGTTCTCACATACTACATCACTGCGAAACGCCTTGTAACCTCTTAAACCGAAACGGTCTTCTGGTGCAAAATGGGTTTCTTGTAAGCACACACATTGGTGTGTAATTGGCCAGTAGCAATTTCAGTTCGCAATAATGCGATATACAACCGTTAATGTTCCATTGAATAATATTTTCCATAGTTGAGATGAAATTTTCTATTTCTATTAAGAGTCCAGATGGAGTTTTCTTTATCTCTCTTACGACATATCCAGCACAGGTGCTAATACACTTTTCTATTAGAAATGAATTGAATTTGCCTTATTTTACGTGGCGAGACTCAGGCCATGAGGCCTGCTCTTCCGTCTGACCACGCAAATTACGTTACACTCCTTTCACCAACCATGGGAGAAAGAAGGTATTACTTGGGCGACGAAATAGGCGATTTGAATTTTGCTCAGAGGCGTCATTTAGGCTTGAGGATCTTTTACATGCAGTAACTCTACTAACATGGGACAGCCGGCTTTACTTCCCCTCCGAAGGAAGGCGTACGAAGGATTTTTTCGCCCTTAAAAATCCACGGCTTCGATCGGGTTCGAACCCGCAAACTTGGGTACAACAGTCCGATACTAACCGTTACACCACCGCCGCTGCCGGAGTTACTTTTTCAAAAATTCCTTCCTTTCTTTTAACTCTAAGGTACTTGCCACCACTAATGTGTTCTTGAACAAGTCATCAGGGTTTACGATTCTTTCAGTTCTCATTCTTTTTGCAGGACTTTTTTCTGGACGAGGGTTTTTAAGGGATCCCTCAACCTGGGATCGCAAACTTCCATAGTGTCCCGCGAAGTTTGCAATCACTCGTAGCAATATCTGCCAGGGGTGCCGAGAGATCCGCACCCTTGGCATTGCAGTTGCTTGAAGACGACGCCCGGTGGCCTGCTTGCTCACCACCGATCGCTGGTATTGGGGCTCCGATCCCCTACACCGTAATGGTTGATCCTAAACGATCCTCCATACCGGATGTTTCCTTCAGGATAGTGTTTTTCTAGCGTTTTGAGCTACCTCCAGCTAGAAGGAAACGTAGGAAAAGAAGAGGGACATTGAAGAATAGAGTTAGAATAAAAGAGCAGAACAGAAACGATTCCCTAGCCCTCGTGACCTAATAGCGTCGAGGTCGGAAACACAAGGGCTGGCCGATACGAAGATTGGCGTACAGGACAGAAAACAGAAGTGTGCCACAAGTAAGTGGAAGCAATAACACACAATGTTCGTGGGAATGACAGGATGTTTAAGGGAGTGACAGCGGACAGCTGCTCCGATTATTCGCCTTCTACGACAGGGGGAGGTCCCGTGGTGATACTGAAACCCCCGACACCACACGGGGAATTATTATTGTTATTATTATTATTACTATTTTTATTATTATTATTATTATTATTATTATTATTATTATTATTATTATTATTACTATTATTTTTATTATTATTATTATTATTATTATTATTATTATTATTATTATTATTATTATTATTATAGTATTTCAAGTCTCTCGCCTAGCGAGGCGTTCTTCAGCAGCCACCGAGCCCTTCGGAGAACCAAAGTTTCCGCTTCGCTCGCAAACTCCGGCGGTCAGGATTCGACGTGAAGTTATACTCGTATCATTAATAACTTCCGCACGATGCGTACAGTGCTCAGGAAAACAGCCTTTTGAATTGTTTGAATGTGCCAGTTCTTAAGGCCAAGCCTTCCGGACGATGAAGTTAGTTCTTCAGAGATCAGTTCATTTCAGATGACCACAGGAATTACACCAACAGATACTAACCGCCACGTGTTGCTCATTTCAATAGCCAAGCCCTGATTCCCGCTTCTCGGTCTCGACAATAACCCTTTCCGTGAACATTTTACGACCCATATTAGGACTTGGCATCGACCCTGCGATCAGTGCAACATTCCACATGCGCTTCTACCATTTCATCTCCAAAACTGAATCCGGCTTGAACTTCTAGTAAGAGACCTCTTTTTTGTAACATGTCGGTCTTTGCGGCCAGAGCCTGATGGACTACCGTAGCAACGTTTGTTGTGCCGTCTCAGGTATTCTGTTGGTGCCAAATCAGAGCACCCGCCCATTATGTATTGGAGGGTTTTGCCGGGTTGATTGCAATGGCGGCATCGGTCCTCTACAGTCATACCCCGTCACATATCTTTGGTAATTCGTCGTGAATAGAAATGTCGCAGCCGTCTGCCTCAGCAAAGAGGTCAGATTTTGTTAGCGAGGAGGCTGAGGATCCCATGTTCACAGCGTTCCCTTTGAGCTCAGGAAACCTCCCTTGCAAACGTTTCTGGGTCCACACACTCAACCTATCTTCTTTGGTGATGTCTGGTCTCTCGATGTCCGCTTGACTCAGGTTAAATGGGGTAAAATTATTGTCCGTGGCACAAATTTCTTCATGCCCGACCATCGTTTTTTGAAGGAAGTAATTGCGAAGATTGTTGATTTGTTTCGTGCAGACTCAACATCCAGAATACCTCTACCTCCTTTGTTCCTAGGTAACTACAATCTTGCTATTGAACGGTTGGAATGGGTATGCGGTACTTGGTAAGAGTGGTCCTAACTTTTCGATTAAGCTCCTTGCAATGCAATTGTTGTCCAGTGAAGAACACCAAATGTACAGACAGCCATAGATACTACCCAAGGGTTGATTACTGATAAGTGGTTCTTTCCATTTAAAAGAGTTTTACAGATTTTTGTGACTCTGTGCAAGACTTTTTTCAAATGTCACACCTCATCTTTGCTTCACTTGTTGTTCAAAAGTTGATGCAGGCTTAAATTTTTGTAGGTGTCTTCTTACCCAAGTTCTTGGATATTTGAACTATATAATCTATTGTCTTTGGACAATAAGACATTATATTAAACTTTTGCAAGAAGAAAAAGAATAGACAGTACATAGTTCAAATAAATTACAAGACAAATATAAATAAAATTCTTGGATATGTATGCCACACATCAGGGTGACTTTGTAAGGATTAAGAATTTTTCCACTTTTCATGTGCACTGCAGCGCTTTTTTCAATGCCAAACTCCATACAAATAGTCACTGAAGGACGTTACAATTTCAAGCAACAATAAAAGCTGGTTCTTATCTCTGGTGTACAACTTGAGATTGTCCATGTGGAACTGATTGACTTTGAGGATTTTTGGTGATTTCATACCCTCATTCTCTTGGAAATTTTGACATTCTGCTGAGAGGGTTTAGAGCTAGGGAAAATCATAAGGGACTAAGACATTCTCCCTGAAAAATTCCTCATTTGATTCACAGTTCCTTGCTGGTATAGCTGCCTTCAGCAAAATCTTGGACATACAAAAGCAAAAACATTGAGTAACATACAATTTAATAATTGTCCTAGTATTGAAATAAAATTCTCTTCAGATAATTACTTTTTTTTTGTAATTCACTTGAGGATAATATAATTTATGATGTCAAGCATAATGGAAAAAAAGATGACTTACCCAGTTGCATCAACACATGCATTTTTTAAATTAAACATTGTAATAATTTCATTTCAAATGGTAGAACAGATGATGTCAACAATGGTTAGACCACCCCTTCCCCACCTCCTGATTTCAGAAAACTACACAAATGATTATAAAACATCAAGAATAATGATCAAGTGCTTTGTCCTCAATCAGGAAATGAAATTATTGTTTTTATATTATTATTATTATTATTATTATTATTATTATTATTATTATTATTATTATTATTATTATTATTATTATTGTTGTTGTTGTTGTTGTTGTTGTTGTTAATGGTGATGATAGTTTTTGTGTGTGTGATTAACGTATTTTATGAATCTTTTTAAATCAGCAAATGTTGAATATTCATACTGTACTATTTATAAATATAAAATGGTAAGCGCACTTCTGGTTCGATGATGAGTTTGGAATTCCACTTGCATTTTTATTGTGGAAAGATATGGACAATTTTCCTTTAGGAGTTTCTCTATGCAGAGGGCCACAAGCTTACACAGATCTTCTGTTCCAAGAGGTTGATCTTGAATGAATCCATGAGCAGGATCTAACACTGTTAATTTTATCTGCAAGAATCATAGAGGAGAAATTGAAACAAGTGTAATTTTTTAGACATATTTAATATAATGTACTTTAAATTTCATGTTCAAAATAAATATTCTTTAAAAAAAAACTATTGGCTAAATGTAGCCTACTGGTTGCCTAATGTTACTATTACGGATGGTTCCCTCTATACCACACCACCACTCTATCACAAAACTGACCATATGGTCTTAGTTCCTCAGTCATTCCTTGGTGTTTGTACAAACGAAAGTTGTAGAAGAGTGACAATTTGTATAACTGAAGGCTGGATTCAACAATTTTAAATGCTTGTAAGAATATTTTTATAACAGTTTGTTTTTTTTTTTCTTTTCCTTTCTTTCTTTACTTTTCTCTCCTACATTCTCTAGTTTCTTGTACTTACAAATAAAAAATAAATAAATATGAATTTTCTAGAATGCATCAGGCTATGAAATGTTGTTCTTATATTGTATCTACTCGTTTGTAATAAAAAAGCTCATAGAAAAAAATTATTTTGATTTTTTTTAATTAATTAATAGAGGGAACCACCTAAAACAGAGATGATTATGTTAGACCAAAATTTTAATCAGTAGTTAAAATTTATAGATCACAATTTTGACAAATTTACGAATAATATTTTGTAGTATTGCTGACGGTAGCCTTTCCTTAATACCAATTATTCAAAATTATCTTAGAACTTAAATATAGTTTAATGAAACGTTTAAAAAAATTAGGAAAGAATTCATTGGTGAATTTGAACTTCTGTCTCAGTTTTTCAAATGTCACTTTAAATCAATTGTGTAATCTTTCTTTACAATGAAGAATTGTAAATCTTTAAAAAAAAAAAAATTTAAGCTCCAAAAGAAATCATTTTAAATATACAAGTAACCTTATTTTATCTTAGAACTTTGGAAGATTTCAAAATGATTATTTTAAAAAATGTAAACATTGTAGAGACTTTACCACATAAGCTGCCAATGCTTCATCTACAGTTACCCCTTTGGAAGCACAATCTGTAATTATTTCCCGAATAACTCCTTCGGATACGTTGTCGGTTTCCTTTGATTTCAACATGTTCTTTTATGTTGAAAATATCACGTTGGTTTAGTAATCTGTAAAAACGTAGCAAATAAAGATAATGACAAAGTACTTTAAGATCTTTACAATTGTTGGTGTACACAAAAAAGTAAAATATAGTTGAAACAGGGATTCTGGAGCGACTGTAAAATCGGGGATTAAGGATGGAAGTTCAAAATTCGTTCCTATGGCTACATTGACGAAATAGTGGTGTTTCTTGAAATGCCCGGTAGATGGCAGCGCCACACTCTCAGAGAAGCGTTGTGTGATGCATGTTGGGCGTCGGTTGCTGAAAGCTGCACAGTAGGCACTCGGGAGGGGAGACCGTGCGGTAGGTGCTGTGGTCTTGGTCAGTCGAGCTGTGAGTGAAGATGAGTGTAGAAGTTTACGTGCAGAAAGTTTGCCGTCGTGCTTAAGTGGGGGGGTGGCGGCGTGCAATTAAAGCCCGCATTTTCCGAACTATGGCGAAACCAGGGAGATGGATTATATGGTGCTGTGTATTCTTTGTATTGTGGAATGCAGCAACAGCCGAATATACTGGGACACATTATAGAGGCAAGTAATATTATTTATTGTTTGTTGTGATTTTGCAACATGAAAAAGGGAGTAGAATAATGTTAATGTTATTTGCATTTGCATTTCTTTCCCATTAATTTAATATATTAACTGTTTTTGAATTTTTTAAATCGTTTATTTATTGATTCTTTAATCGTGTTTACTTCAATCATAAATAATAACTGACATATCATAAGGCAAGCAGTGTTTCTCCAATATTTTGTTTTATTGAGAATGCCAGTTGTCACTTTAACACGTGTCAAAGTCAGCACCTGATTTCCATTTTTCAATATTTAAATTTTTATTCGTTATTCAAATTGTTCCGTTCCACCTTTTGGCATTAAATTTCATTATGGCATGCACTTGTCTTTGTGACATCTTGTGTTGACGTTTGGCTTGATGACATGCAATTCGATGCTTTGTTTACAAGGTGTGATTTATAAAATTTAATCACAAGTCCTGAACATCGCGACTTCGTTGTGACGTGCGTGTTTCAAGGACTGTCTTCTCTCGCGTCTTGGAACAAAGCGACTGAGCGAAGGAAGAGGAGAGGAGAGGGAAAGGACAGGACCGCTGCTGCCTGTGCGTGCCTGTGCCCATCAGCTCATCCGGTGAACTGCGAAGTAGCCGTGACGGCGTGTTCCAGCGATGCCCGCGGGGTCCGCCGCGCGGGTCCTGGGTCACTGGCCGGGCGGGTGTCATCCCGTGGATGGGGAGTGGGTGGCGGAGGGAACGGTGGCTTGGCGCACGTGCATCTGCTGCCTACAGCGCCTGCGGCCTCTTACTCGCAGGCTGCAACTACCTGAATTGATTAAACAGGAAGCGGCTTATAATGATTTAAAGTATTTAAAAACTTGTCGTGGGTACATCTTGTAACTATTAATCAGTAATATGGCGATTTGCGTGCTGAAACTTGAATGGACGTGTACTTATCTCTCATAGACATGAAGCTACTCTGGGCAAGATTTACTATTTTTATTGATGCATATGAAAATTAGTGCAATGGATTTGTCAGGAGGTAATCAGCTTCGTTATTTCAATTCACTAGGGACTCTACATTTTCTCTTATTACTATTACAATACCATAATTTCTTAAGTAACCATAAGCATGCGGAAAGGGGGGAGGGGCATGGGAAAGTTTTGAAAGGCGCCTCCATAGCTTTAATGAAAAACATTTTAATTCCTTAAATGAATTCAATCTCTGATTTTTCCCGTTTTTAACCTGACAATGTGGGGAAGAGGCTTTCCAAGCTTTCTGGAAACTGTCTAAAAAGTTTTATCACAAAATAAACTTAAGTAAACCCTCACTAACACGAATTCCAAGGGACCGAAATATTCGGCGTTATAAAAATGCGTGTTATCCGAGTGTTGCAAATGTCCGTAATACCGTAATCACTTGCTACGACCGAAGTTTTGTTCATGTTACGGCGAAATTCGTGTTAAGCAAGTTCGTGCTAACGAGGTTTTACTGTACTTATAAATTAAAGTATAATAAGTTGTATAATTTTAATTAAGAAATATTTAATTGCATAATAAATAAGGTATTCCTAAGGTTTTTATTTAATACCTTATCGCATTCATTGCGGTATATTTTATACATTTCCTATTAAAATATGCCAAATATGAAAACAAAAAAAGTTCAACAAAAGGGTGGAAAGCAGAAATGTAGTCTCCCCTCTCTTGTTCGAGGCTGTACACACGTCTATGTAAGTAACATTCCTGAATTTAATCGTATCTTACAAGTTCTTCAAAAAGCCTGTTTTTCCTTCTCCATTACGAGATCACGTGTATATTCCAAGAAAGGCACTTAAAATTTGACAGTCAGGAACTGCGCCTGTTCTGCGCCTTGATTTCCATTCGCGACGTCACGTGGATGCTTAGCGCGTTGCATTTCTCAGGTGTGGGAAGTAAAGTGCGATTCATACGTATAATCAACAACCTTTTCTCTTCTCCGAAATTTGAAAAGGGACGTTTGTCTCATCAGAGCTATGCTGGGATTAAATGTGAAATTTTGATGTTGAAAAAAAGAATTGTTTCGATTCTTAGGTACACTCTATTCCGCTCTTGTCTAAAATATGTTGTGTTGACATTCCTAGGAAACCGAGCTCCTTGATTTCCCCTTTGATTGACTAGTTGGGGAATTGTTATAAATTTGGAGAAGAGGCTCTCCAAGCCATACGGCAACTATGTAAAGGGTTAAAAATATTTTTTTTGTTAACTGATATAACTTAACTGAAAGAACTTTTTTTTGTTAATTAAAGTAATAATTTAATTCTCTTTGGAGTGAGTCTTATTTATTTGCTAGTGAAATAGGTTTTAGGTAAATAAAAAGTGTATTGAAAAAGGGACACAGAAACGCAGATAGCCACCACTACTGTTTTTGGTTGCGTAGCCAATGGTATATGCGCCGTAGTAGATGCAGCATAAAAAGCAAAAGTCAGCATATTTGTATATCTTAAGTCGAAACACCGGGTCTAATACTTCGTGGCGTGTGTCCAAGAAGGGTAATGGCACCGTCAGAACACTTTGTAAGCTGGGAGTGAGCTTTTTCTCTCGGATTTCAATATTACACAAAAATAGGGTTGGCCGAGAGGCGAGGCTCAACCCAATGCTTCTTTTAAAATAATAGGGCATTGTAATTTGTTGTAGAATATTGTAATAGTCAACAGCTGTCAATTTTCCGCTTGCCTTAACACTAGATTTGGGTCGCGAACTTAATTTCTTTCCCCGTACACAAAGGAAATTCATGGTCGAATAATTCATGGTCTTGGGCCAAGATCGAACCCTCAGTTAGGTTCGCAAAGGAAGATATAAAACTTATTTACAATAAGTATTTTTTGTTTTAACTATTTTCTTTATTTGGTCAATGTACTGGTTTCGCGGTATACGCTCTCCTATGGCCGCTTTCGATGTCTGAATATTAAATTTTATTGGGAACATTTTTTAGAAATCTGGAGCAGTACATTTACGGGAATTAGTAGATCCAGAGGAATATTTTCATATACGTAACATTCCGAGGAAGTTTTTGGGTTGAAAACTTTATTATAGCACTGTATGTCGACCTGCCCCATTGCTCTGTATCCTAATCCCAAAAAGGAGAACATATTACGAGATCGACGGTTCGCCCAGAAAATTTGTTTTGTTTTTATTGGATAAAGGCGTGGCGTGTTGATTCCGAGGTCCCGAGAATGAAACTAAGTGCAGGCAAGAAGTTCTGGAAAGAGATCACTGAAGTATTTCTGTGTATAGTCCTCTTACGGGCGCGTCTACTGTTATGGTCATTGGTCCCGTAAATGTAGTACATGCTTTCATCACGAGATGTGACTGCTCTTCCCTAGCTGGATGGTGAAATCCGGCGCCGACCTACACGTCGTCTTGCGGGGGTTTTCCCTTCCAAGTATCTCCCTCCAGAGGGCCCCGCCCCAGCCAGGACAAGCTGTGTGTAAGGAGTGGGGATAGGAGAAGGAATAGGAAGGAAAGATCGTGCGTGGTCCGTGCCCATTGCCCGCCTTGTGTTTATCGGAGATATCCGGGAAACTACCGAGTAGCCGTCTCTCCTCCAGATTGCGACTGAATTCGATTAAATTCGACTGAATTCGATAGCTAAGGCTATGTACTCGTACCTAATGTCGAAAATCTTGCCACCGATGGGATTCGACCTCCGGGCCATAGGCACTGGAGCCACGTCGGGACGGCGCGGCGGGCGGGTGGCTGCGTCGAAAGTGAGCCAGCGCGAGCGTGCGCGGGGGGCGTGCCCGTGAGTGCGTAACGCCAGCCAGCCGCCGCCCGCACGCCACATTCCTCGCCGAGGAGGCCGCGTGACCCACTACGTAAGCCCGGCGCCAGCCACGCGTCGAAGCGAAACGGTTCGTCCATTCGGGTGATTTGATTTGATTGTTAGTGATTCCGGGCGCGTCAACTACTATGGTCATTAGTCCCGTAAGTGTAGTACGTGTTTTGTTGTTTTCCTCGGGAGGTAGCGGTGCTCTTCCCCCGCTGGATGGCCAGATCCGACGCCGACCTACTCGGATAATGGGGTTTTCCCCAACCAGGTATCTCCATCAGCGGGTCGCCGCCCCAGCCCAGACAAGTTCTAAGTCCCTGACCGGTCTCCCGGCATGTGTGATAGTGTAGTGCATGTTAGTGTGTGTGTGTAAGGGGTGTGGATTGGACAAGGCAGAGGAAGGAAAGATCGCGCGCAGTCCGTGACCCGTTTGTTAGGGTACTGCTTCGGCATTCGCTTGGTGTTGATCGGAGAAATCACGGGAAACTACCGATCAGAGCAGCCGGCCGCTAGAAGTCTCCTCCAGACAGCGACGGAATTCGACCTAACTGAAAAGCTAGTGTCGAAAATCCTGCCGCCGTCGGGGCTCGAATCGTCCATTCGGCCACTCGGAAGTTGTGGCAAGTCAAAAGTTGTACGGATGTGAGAGCGGCGTATTTCAGCGCAGTGTCAAACCCAGACTTCAAAACATTGTCACAATAATAAACCTATAAACTATAATTATTAAACATGTGATGAAATATACAAATAATACACAAAACATATTTCCAGCCATATGACAATAATGAATTCGGTTAATATTGAATAATGGCGGCGATGACTTATGGTGAATTTAGTCTGAGGTCAGAGGTAATTGCTCAATTATATAATATAAATAACTCTAATAAAGATACTTGTGTAAAAGGCAGAAGTATAAAATAAATAATTCGCATTCGTTTTACCGAGTGAACAAAAAGAGAAAATTTAACCTATGTGTGCCGGAAGCTGCGAAACAAAACGAAAATAAATTCTCCAATATTGATTATAATACGTTTTAAGTGAAGACACACAAGGAATCCAGCTGCTCAATTATTTCCCAGATTCGAAGACTGGTGTGTTACTCTCTGCATCTCCGACTCAGGACCAAAAACTTCACGTTTCCATTAAAGAATTCCGTTAGAACTGTTCATTTGCATTTGGTAAAAAATTTGACTTTGAAAAGACGAAGGCAGTGGAGGAGGAAGAATTTCTTCGGCCGGGAGAGAGAGCGAGAGGGAGGCTCCGAAGTATTGTCTTCAAAGGCATTTAATTACAATTGTGATTGATTGATTTATTTTTGTAGATGGTATGAAATGGCAACTGGCAAATTTCTGTCTGCCGATGTAATTATAAGTTCGCACCTCAATTTAGATTAATGTTTTTCTCAGATAAAGTAAAGTACGCTTAAAACTGGTATGAACGACTAGTGATTGTTGTCAGAGATTTGCAGATTGCTGTAGATTTATCGGAAGAAGCATTTACTAGAAAGATATAACCATGTGTTAAAACATTTTAATGTTACAGAAGAAACTGAAGGAATGGTACTTTTTTTTCTAAAAGCGGTAGTAACTAAGTTGTTACGTTACTTATACGTTAGACTTGTTTATTAGGATGGAATGTGTAACATAATATGGCCGATATCAATGTTTGAAAATGTATGTGCTGTTGTAGCACCACAAGTTACTTTTACATTTACTCTTACATGTTCATTTTCTTTGATGATCCAACCAGCTAGAGCAGTCACACGATATGAAATACCATTGGGTCTTTACGCGTCATAGCAGTGACTTGTGACAAAGAATAATGTGGAAGGAAAGAAAATAGATGCGGATGCCCGAGTTGGTGATTGATGCGCCTGCCAAAGTCGCAGACGCCTGCCGTATATCATTCACTTCGAAAAATAATTGTAATCAGTTGATATGAAAAGAGAATAATTGGTCATTATTATGTTATTTAGGTGGCCACAATTGTACTCCCATTTCGCTGATATCCGAATTTTGTCCAATGTTTAGAATTGGAGGTAGAAAGAAATATTGTCACAATATTTTCGTATCTTATTGCAGAAGTTATTGATTTCCGTACAAAATAAATTTCCATTTGTCGAAATTTACATAACTTAACAATGAATAAGACATTCGTGCTGTCATTTCTCAATTTGTTCATCTAGTAAAACTTTATTTACGCCAAATACTTAGTAATGAACAGAATTGTGTTATTCTCTAAAAATAATATTGATATCTTCGTGCTCGGAACAAATAGTAACAGAAATAAGCAAGCCGATATTTTAAAACATGGGAGGCCAAATACAATACAACGGGATAACTCTTCTTGATTCTCTATTTTTTTAAAGGCCTTTCTGTTACTCATTTGTGGTACAGGTAGGCATGAAGTAGGTAGAGGTACCAATGTACAATTATTTCGTGAGTATAGATAATAGAATTTCATCCCAGCGACTTTTTTACGTGAAAAGGCTGAGATATTTCAGAACAGAAGAAAAGGAGTCTTACATCTACAGGTTCTCCCTTTCCTGGGCAAGTGAACGTAGTGTGTAGTGGTCTGCAGTGCGCCTCCTCGCACTTGTAATCCGAGCTAGTACCGGGGCCCAAGCAATACACTGTTCACATGCGCCGGGAGGTTCCTCCTCTTTGTTCAGTGAACGTAGTGTTGGTTTGCCGTTGCCTTGACGATGAGTGGATTAGGATGATTTTCAGATGGAAATCTAAAATGGTATGAGAAGTCAAGCCAGGCGTAAAATGGCGCAAACACTCAACGCGACCCGCACCCCGACCTTCGGTTCCGAGCCCTTCCGTCGGCTGAGGGCAGCACTGCGGTGTCTGATCGGGAGATTCTGGGATTCGAGTCTCGGCGATAGTAGGATTTTCGACACTCATTACTAGAGCCCGGAAGTTCAGATTTTTTGTTCACACAGAATAGGCACGAAAAAAGGCAATCAAAGAGGCCTTTTATCTAGCTAAAATAGGGGTGCGAAAAGACATTAAAACAAGGTAAAATCACATTTAAAAGGAATTATTGTAAAAAAGATAATAATTAAAATGAATCACATTTTTATTCCAAATCTAAACTTTATATTAGCACTTAACGTGTAGGGAAACGATCTTTTCTTCGTAATCTTGATTCCACAATGGCAATCCGGTATGACGGCTACGAATTTCTTTTACTCGCGTCGATACCTCTTCGAAATGCTATTGTGGACCCCCTTTTAAATCTTGAAATGGCATCAGTGAAAACTGAATTTTATTTTTCGATCTTCGCACTTGTTAAGTCGCCAGCTCTGAGAAGGGGATATATAGAGTTGTCCTCAACAGGGATTAGAGGCCACACCCAAAAGTAAGATGGGATTCCTCGTGAGGAAACAAAGCCTGTTACCATCAATGCAAAAACCTTCACCGGTATCGCCTTCCTTTTTCATGTAGATTTTGAACACAGCCTCTGCTTCTACAGAAAGACACAACACGACCGTACCTTCATGTTGTTGAGGCTAGCAGGTACCATATCCAACTTGATCGATATCAGCAGGAAAATAAAAAATAAAATAATGATGTAAAAGGCAGAAAATGGCAAAAATACGCATTAGAAGCAAAAATAGGCAAAGGGGAAATGTACTAAAACAACCCCAGAAATACAAATAAGTGATTCCTTTTGCTAAAAGTCAGCAGGACCCTCACACACGCACCATGGACCGCGCGCGACCCTCTTGCTTTTCCTAGCTTCACCCCTTACTTAGGCCTCATTCACAATGCAAACTTAAACGTAACCGTAACGTAGCCGCAAAACCTAGAAATGGGTTATAAAGCGAGATCATTCACAATGGCTTGACGTAAACGTAGACGTGAGACGTAAACTTAAAGAGCTCGCAAGCTCCAAGCTTCTACGTTTAAGTTTACGTCGAAATTCTACCGAAGACCAATCAGAGAGCAGCATGAAAAAAACAAATCCACAACGAAATCCGCGAGAAGGAAGGTCGACTCCAGATCGATTCTTGTTTATGCGTGTGTATTGGTGTGTATAGTCGAAAGGTAGAGCAGAGAAGTTTGTGGAGTTTTAGTACGAGTTGCGAAGTGTTGTTCGAAATGGCAAACAAAATTGTGACCTTCGATAATGCAAATGCAAAAGGCGAAATCGACAGGAGAGTCGACAAAAATGCTAGAAACGAATCGATCAATATGTTGAATTCTGATTGGTTCAGGTGAAACCTACGTTCCAGCTTACGTTTGCCATTGTGAATGATCGTTTCTACGTGAAAAGTTTACTGCATAAGTTTACGGCTTACGTTACGTTTAAGTTTGCATTGTGAATGAGGCCTTACACTCGCATGCATTGCACCATCACCTACACTGGGAGGCCAGGCAGGAGATTAGAGCGCGTCCCGGCTAGGACGGAGGCTCGCTGTTGGGAGATACCTGGGCTGAGAAAGCCGTGCAAGCTGACATGAATGTCTGCGCCGGATCTCACCACCCTGCCGATCTTTACCTGACACGTTTTTATTATAGTGCAGATAATTTATTTAGTGGAGTGCCTTCTTTCTGCAGACCACTCCGTGGCCAAAACGACATACATACTGACAATAAAAAGTGAACCACCGCGTATCGCTGTCAATTGCCCCACAATTAGGCAACCTTCTCGATATTTGCTTCACGCTTTGGTGTTGCAATTGTCGTGCCACATTAATTTTAGCCGAAACTAGTGGTCTTCAGCAGTAAAAATGCCACTGAACTAAACTCCAGAAAATAAAACGCTCACTACTCAAGAACAACAAATACAATTCTCTCGTATAACACTTTAACCAACAGAATATTTCAACAAAAACCGTCTTTAGGAATACTGCAGTACAGTAGAACTTTTACATAATCAGTACATCAAAGAAGTTGCTGTTTCATAACGCAGCCCGCGAGTAGCAAATGTTTCATGGAAGGCGGCGTCTTGTTTGGAGCCTTGCTGTCAGCTGCGTTGTAAGCACTGGGGACGAGGATTCTGTCGCAGCACGCTGTATGAGAATAGGCGGAGGAACGCAATCAAAGATTTGTGGAATTTTGGTGAAAATCGTCATACGCAGTTTTTAACTGTTTTTTGACGTAAATAAATAAATAAATAAAATAAATAAATCGAAACCGTTTTATTGTTTTTGGATTTTCCCTAGTTCCTGGGTATCGAATGAAGCCACAGACTCCTCTTTCTGGCCGGAGGCTGCAAAGTCTCTCTCAAGAGGCTGCGCGCATTGGAAATTATTAGGGGGCGGATTTTGATGACCTAAAGCATCGCCAAAAATTATCACTAAAATGCTCTTAAAATGTTTTTAAAATGACCTAAAAGGAAGGAAAATGACGTTGAAAAGTGATAAAAACTTGCCCGGATAAATATCTCAAGCTGTTGTATTTGATACTGATGTAATGGAGGCTTCTTCCGTTCGTTCAACTGAACTCAGCTCGCAAACTTTTGGTTTGGATTGTTCTTTAACTCTGTATTTTTGTTATTATTTAAGGTCGCATCAACAGCTAGGCCATTAGCGACCACTATTGGCCTTAACGTTATGGTAACTATGAGGGCGAAACGAAATGGTGATGACAAGGGGTGAAAGGACGAACACAAATACAACCATGTCCGAGGCGGGACTCGAACCCGCGACCCTTCGGTCCGAGATCTCTATGACACCATTGCCTAAGCGATCTCGGCCATCGGGCCGACAACTGTCTTTTGTTACCTCGAAATTGGCCGAACTTGCAATGGGGCTTATAGGAGTCACAGGAACCTTAGATTTCATACTCACAACGGCTGACATTACAGTTTCTGAGCGAAGAAATCGAATAAGCTACTCAGGAATTTTGTGAAGACTTTTATTGCATCTCGAAAATATTATTTGAAGCAAGTACCATTAAAATGATATTAAAATCAACGAAATCAGTGAAAAATGTACAATTGTTAAAATGCTCGACGTTTCGGCATCGCTGGTCTCCGCGACCGCCGCGGCGCGCCGGGGCGCCTGGAAGCCGTTGGCGTGCAGTGGCTCTGACAACTACTTCGAGGCCGGGGCGCCCCGCCCTCGTTCCAGTTGTGACGACAGCGCCTCTGGTAGCGCAACGAGAGGGGCACTCGATCAACACTGCCCTTCGAAGGGGAGCATTTTATATACTAGGCGCTAAATAATAATATTAAAAACAATCATAATAATTCTTTATTGCACGGTTTCCTCTCGTACAAATCATACATAAATCAAAATAATAATGATATGAGAAAATGTCTCTATGGCCAGTCTCAGTGAAACGACTGATTTTCAGACTGACCGTCAAAAAATACAATGGTATATTTACATAACAAATACGTAAATACAATAATTGTAAGTTACATAAAAATATATGAAAAATATAGAAAAATGTCCGTTACAGGGCATAGTAGAAAGTACCATAAACAATCCGAAATGAAATTTTTAAAAAAATTTAACGAATTGAAATAAAAAATAAAAAGAACAATCAAAAACCTTGCAAATAAGGAATGTACAGGAAGCTCTTGTAAAAGCTTTGCGAATGTGTATATTTGGAATGTTTAAGATGAAAAAATATCGTTTTTGTTTAGGAAAAATTAATTTGCATTTGACATTTGCAATTTGCGCGACTTTAATATCCCTGAATTATATTTGCGATATTTCAAGTCACTCTACTTAGGTACTGAGCATTTTAAGAGAAACAAAGTCATCAATCGCCTTTGTACAAGGCAATAAAATAGGTGTTTTTTCTTGCGCCTATATACTAACGCTCTCATTAAGACGGCATTGGTAAGAAGTATGTACACGTATTATAAATTTATTACAGTAAGTTAAGATAGAAATTTGAAAAAAAGTAACGATGGCGAAGCTCTTTCCTTTCCTGTATAACCATCATAATTATTGAATTATATATGAAATGACATAAATGATCGTGATTAGTTACCAACTTGACGACATTGAATTCCTTCCTTATTGCAAACATTTTTGTGGACTTGGCACACAGTGCATGGTCTCCAAATAGGCATTATCAGATAAGCTGTTGAAAGATTGCTATTCTTAGACAAGTTTGTTGATAGTGTGCTTAATCTGTTTGTTGACATAATGGCGATGAAGATCCACGTGTTTCCCCTTCCCCATTGCATGCGCTTCTGCAAATCGATGTAAATCTCGAAAGAAATACTTTATTTATATTATGCATTTCGTATCGTTGACGAAAACAAAAAGCCCAATGGAATGAGCCCTACGTAATCGTATCAATACCTTGTTCGTTCTACCCATTTCATATCGTGGACGAACACAAAAAGCCCGACCGAATGCGCCCTACGTAATCGTTACAATACTTCGTTCTACACACTTCGTATCGTGGACGAACACCCGACCGAATGCGCCCTACGTAGTCGTTACAATACTTCGTTGTTCTACGCACTTCGTATCGTTGACGAACACAAAAAGTCCGACCGAATGCGCCCTACATAATCGTAATCTTCGTTCTACACACTTCGTATCGTGGAAAGAACACCCGACGGAATGCGCCCTACGTAATCGTTACAATACTTCGTTCGTTCTACGTACTTCGTATCGTGGACGAACACAAAAACCCCGACTGTATGCGCCCTACATAATCGTAATCTTCGTTCTACACACTTCGTATCGTGGAAAGAACACCCGACGGAATGCGCCCTACGTAATCGTTATAATACTTCGTTCGTTCTACGTACTTCGTATCGTGGACGAACACAAAAAGCCCGACTGTATGCGCCCTACATAATCGTAATCTTCGTTTTACACACTTCGTATCGTGGAAAGACCACCCGACGGAATGCGCCCTAGGTAATCGTTATAATACTTCGTTCGTTCTACGTACTTCGTATCGTGGACGAACACAAAAAGCCCGACTGTATGCGCCCTACATAATCGTAATCTTCGTTCTACACACTTCGTATCGTGGAAAGAACACCCGACCGAATGCGCCCTACGTAATCGTTATAATACTTCGTTGTACACACTTCGTATCGTGGAAAGAACACCCAACGGAATGCGCCCTACGTAATCATTACAATACTTCGTTCGTTCTACGTACTTCGTATCGTGGACGAACACAAAAAGCCCGACTGTATGCGCCCTACATAATCGTAATCTTCGTTCTACACACTTCGTATCGTGGAAAGAACACCCGACGGAAAGCGCCCTACGTAATCGTTACAATACTTCGTTCGTTCTGCGTACTTCGTATCGTGAACGAACACAAAAAGCCCGACTGTATGCGCCCTGCGCCCACTTCGCTCGCGGCCGCAGCCCCCTTGTGGTGCGGCGGGAGGTGCGGAAGCGCCGGGCGCCACGGCGTGGATGAGGAGGGGGGACGAGGGGGGAAGGTAGGCCGGCGCCGTGAGTCATGCAGTCAGCTGGGCCCTCACCTTCGCCGGCCTCCCCGCGGGCGCCCCGTTGACTCACCTGGCGCCGCCTGCCCGCCCGCCAGACAGCTTCCTCTCGACGCCGCGCTCTGCCTGGCCGCGCTGCTGGCGTGGCGCACGCCGCTGTATATTTTACAGGCAACTAAAGCACGCGGATAACTGACGGACTGGTGCAATGCGCGTGCTAAAGCAAGTGGAATTACTTGAGTGGAGGTTACGCGGGGAAAGTTAAAGCCGTATCGGTATTTTTGGTAAAAAATGCGTTGAAGAGTTTGCGTTTGCTGGACTCTAGGCGGGTTTTATATTAAACCCTTCAGCCTGCATTCAGAATCTTGTTTTTTTTTTTTTATTTGTGTAATTTTTGCACCAATTTAGCTCAGGAGTATGTGGACACTTTCATGAAAAATAAAGAAATAGTTGTTATTCCTCATGACATTCAATATCAATATACAACATTGATTAGATTTAAATACCAATTTCGTTTCTTAAAAATTGTTCGAAAATTCTACTTCATCTGTTGTGTATTTTGTTATATTCGATAGGAAATAAACATATATAAACATTTACATTTTGGTCATATTTAGTGGAACAAAGCTGAATGGATGTAGCGGAACGAATGTAGTAGCGAATGTAATCGTTAGAGACCGGAAAAATAGCTAGTATCAAACGTCAAAATGTGTACATAAATATGTAATGAAAACTGAGAATATGTAGCAAATATGTAAAATCGGGCATAATATGTAATATTAAAATACCTTAATTATAAAACACATTTACCTAATTCGAAATTACATTTACCAAAAATTTCCTAAAGAAATTTTAAAAATAAAACAAACGTTTTAAATAAACATTTGTAGAGCACAAATTGATGCACATTTTGCACCACACAACTTTCCCGTCAGTAATGAAAGTTTCATCGATTGCTGTAGAAGACGATAGTTTAGCAGCCACACTAGTCGCAATAGAAGCCATCGTACAAAAATAGGCGGCATCTACGGCCAGCAAACAATCACTGCAGCGTGTAGCATTTTCATCGAAGTGTTTCATGCTGCCGATCACCAAAGTTTCTCGGAAATTAAGGTTACAGATTACGAAGCGTCAGTCGTACTTTTCACATCTAAAGATGAAAATGATTTTCGTCGCTGCCGTGCACTTCCCGCCACTGAAACAACCGAAGCGGGCGCGCCGGACTGTAAGAACATCCGACCCCGTCTTAACATAGCGGTGTATTTTTATTCTGACATTAGCACCGTACATACTACAATACAAAACTAAAAGTTAAGGTATCGTGTTCAATATAATACGCTGTTATATCATTCTGCCTTTATTAACACGTGTTTATGCATTCATAGAAGCTTAATTTTTACAGAAGCTACTCTCCAACTGACCTAGGCTAGAGCATAAAACTTGTCGACTGTCGGTGGAATGCACCGTTAGAATGGGCGCTAGAGGGCGTGCTGTGTGCCTGTGGCGGACAGTTGAGGCAGCCGCAGACCTTTGTGTGTAAACCGAGCTCTCCTCATATGCGTTTATCTGCGATCGCGGCTACTGCCTTACATGGGTCCGCAGCCGGGCGTCGTGCTTATCGGAAACGGCGCCTCGGGGGTCTGGAGGGGCCTGGGGCTCACAGCTTCGCTATTGGTTATTGTCCTGTTCGAAGAAGCGTAGGACTGATGTTTACAAGATGCCCAGACGTTTCAGGGAAAATAATTGAAACTGCGTGGCAGAGGCACCTACAAGGTTCGTACTATGTGTCCCTATTGTGTCTGGCGACGTTAAACGGATGCTTTAACTTACTGTGAAAGAGAAGCACCTAATCAAAGTTTGCTCTATTAATTCTGAATTAACTTTGATTGTGGATACAAGTAGAGGGAGTCATGTCAACAGTATGCTGAGGATTTATATTGGAGAGCTGGATATATACAGCTTTCCAATAGCAGTTTAAAACTAACGTTAAAAAGTTTAATTATTCTAGAAATAACGCGTAAAATATCAAAGAGCAGAAACGTTCGCCCATTAGTCAGGTTGTGTGTGAGTTCAGCAATTAATAAAAACCTCAAATAGTATTTTGTGCGTATTCCGTGTAGTTTGACCAACTGCTTTCTGTACGGATGTACTAACGAAAGTAGCTGTTCGAATCGGCTTGCACACGAAAACCAAATACTATCTCGGAGTATTACTTGCGGAAAAATGCATGTGTACCATTGAGTTTCTAGTTACTGATACGAATTCAACTCTTGACTAAGTTGTCCAAACCGAACTGGAAATGCCAATTTTGTACTACGTGTATCACACTTTTGTCTTCATAAATTCATTATGTTTGTATTTTCGCTAAAATTTAAAAAAAGAAACGTGCCGTTCTCTTTCAGTATTGTTTCAAAATCTTTGAATGTTTTTGCGGTAGATGCATTTAGAATTCACTTCTTTAGATAGTACTAAATTTTACAGTACTTGGAAACGTTAATTTTTATCGGAATTGTAATAGGCGGTATGCCACCAACGAAGACAAGGAGTTGAACAGTAAGCATATTTGCCGTGGTTTTTAAGTTTCTTTGTACAGGAAGGAGCCAATAGAATTGCAGCAATAAACATCTTTTCCTGTAAAGGACATAATATACGTTTTAAGCTCTCTCCCCCCAAGGGGGATTTTAGTGTCATCTGGAAACGTTTTATGCTTTGCACTTTTATGTTGATAATAGTACCAATCTTGCTACAGCAGTACTCTGATAAAGAATGAAATGAAATCGACCGTTTTGATTTTAAGGAATTTGCTTTTTCATTGTGGGCATTAAAACGTATTTGCAATCGTAACCAATGCTAAAATGACGAACGCCACGAGGGTAAGTTGCCAAGTACAGTCGAGGATTAAAGCTTTCTCTTTTATAACCCTCTTTTTCTTGGGGTGGTGATTACAGTAGTGGTTCTCATTACCTTTCTGTGAATAGGTAATGTTGGGGGTGATCGTGAATGGGGGATGATGAGAGATAAAGACAATACTATAAAACGAAATAATGTATTTATTAGCGCAAATGGGGTTATGTATAATAACGGACGTGTAAGACGAACAGTAACATTATTTTTTCTGAGGCTTAATTTGTACTTGTATTTAGCCATTATATGTCCCGCAAAGGGCAATTGTCCCGGCGCCAAAAGATCTCGGGGTTCCTAGCGGTCACCCAACCAGAAACCTGCGATGTCTCCAATTCGTTTAACTTTCATGACTTGACGTAATTAACGAATTCGGCTAGTGTCGCCGGTTTCGCGGTCGTGGCCTTTCAGTAGAACCATCCCAGCATTCGCCTGGGTGACCGAGGGAAGCCACGAAAACTTCAGTGAGGATGGCCGGCACGGGGATTGAACCCCCGCCTCCCGAATTCGAAGTCCGCGCCCTACGCCGTGAGCCACTTGGCTTGGCCTGGCTTAATTATCCAATAATAAAGTTGTCATGACGATCCAATGATCACGTTATGTAATGGTTGCACTGCCACTTTCACTGTCCGTACCAGGCGCGCTTTCTCTGTTTTGGGGTCATCACTGCCTATTGGATATGTAGTTGAATATAAACGGCTGCAAAATATCACGCAAGTGAATACATGGCCAGGATTTCACTGCGCATTCCTAAACTATTGTTCCAGTGATAATTGGCAATTTACGAATGTAGTTAATTATCTAAAAGCAATGCCAACACTTAAAAGAAATTTGATGTTTCAATTCCTTTTAAAGGACGTGATTGAAAACCATGTATGTATGTATGTGTGCACGTGTTGCGAAACCAAACTCAGGTGTTAATTTCTAATAAATGACAGTTTTATTTGTAAAAACCAAAACCAAAACTGCTAGTGAAATGTTCCCTCTCTCAAGTGTTGATGAAACGTGTTTACTATGTTATTTGCTACATACGAGGCATTTTCGCTTGCATGAAATGTGTATCATTCCAAAAAGCTTTCCTAAAGTTTCGTAATAATGGTTTTGCGTGCTATTTCGTGTCTCGCATCAAAGCACTTTTTCAATGGCATTATTACATCGGTCATTCGAGCCCGAGAGTGATCCATAATTCTGGCGTCGAGCATTATCTCTTGCTTTGATAGAGTTGGGTCTGCAACAACAGGAACCACATTACGATCCGGTTACAGTATTCGCAAAAACCGACAGACAGGAGCTTTCATTCTGATTACAAAAACATTTATTCTATAACATTTCAATGATTTCTTTATCTTTATAGAACGTTTTGTAAAAGATAAAAAATAAACAATTTAATAAAGTAGATCACATCATAGTCAATCGAAAAAGTATGAATTACATTGTGGGTATTTCTAAAATTATGATTTAATATGATGTTTGTAGCAAGGCCGATGTGTACATCGGCACACTTAATAAAGACGACGGAAGGTTTAAAGGAATTTGACGAAATAAAATATTATTTCTAAGACTAATCTGAAAACAAATTCTCTCTGCGAGGAACACCCTACACCGAACACAACAGTTTAATTAAAATTTTTGACATGTACTGATCCGCCCCCAGAAGGACGTCTATGCCGGGGCTGCCCACGTGGCCAGAGTGCCAGCGGTTGCCTTCAGCTGTGGTCCGCGTGGCACTTGCCTTTCACTAGACTGAGCCGATCGCACCCGAGCGCCTCGCCTCCAGGCGGGTTGGCTCAACGGCGACCTGTAGACAGCGCTGGCCCAGGGCAGGCCCAGTGGGCCGCCTTTTTAAGCACCCCCGCTCCAACTTTCCGTGAATACTTTCTTGAAATAGATTAAATTGAGAAGAAACGAGCATGGCAGACTTCCCTGAGCGAAATGAGAACGACGGAGGGAGAAACCGCTTTCCAGTAACTCTGCACCGCTGCGGCGCCTGCGACGCAATCTTACGCTGCACAGAATAAGCAAGCGGAAATGCTGGTTGGCGATCACGGAATCCCAAACGATCACTGACGGCCAGTTCTTGGAGGAATCCAGGTAAAGTCATTTACTAAGAACGCCGTAATTGAGATTGTGCGTCTTCACCCTTATAGTTAATGCGTTTCTCACATCCTTCTAAAGACATTCCATGCCATCTGCGTTTAATCATAACTAAGAAAAAATCATTACGTATCGTGTTCGTTAACGTTCAAGAAAATAATATCTATCGTTGGATTTGCCTGTATTCTTTTCCGTATTTTAATCATAATTCTACATACTTTTCAAATGCCAAATTACACCTCTTCTGATAAGAGAAAATTAGCACAAGGTTTTAACAAAACTATATTTTTTAAACATCCTCAAGAATTAAGGTTGATGAAAAGTTGTATTTGCGGTTTGTTAATGCTGAAGGTTCTTAATCCGTTTTTAAATCAGGATCTCTTTTAAACTGATCATCCTGAATTGAAAAATATTCCATTAGCAAAAAAGCCGTAAAGATGGCAATTAGAAAGATGGCGCCGCAGAACTTTTAGTGAACTCAAATAATTCCCACGTGTTGTAATGTATGTCAACCCTATCGACCCCACAATGCAACTTCTGATGTATCCTTCAAAGCGCGTTCAAAGTTTCATTTTGAACCTGTTAACTTCCCACTACGCAAGAGAGCGAGATAAAGTTTAGCCGTACGCCATGATCAGAGAAAAAACAACTTCAAATCGGATTAAATGTAGATAATGGGTAAATTATCGCATTTGTTTCAAGCAATGAAATCGCGCTAAGAATTACATTTAAATTTCCGAGAAAATCTGAAGAAACATAGGCGCGCGTACGTTGGGGGCGCGTGGGTTTGCGTGAGTACGCACGTGCGCGTGCGCGTGTTTGTATGGCTGTTGGGGTGGGCGCGCCATGCCTAGGAGAGCTGCTAGGAATCGAGGGGCTGCAACTCCGCGCCACGGCAGCGCAGCGCAGCGGCCGCCTCGCGCGCGGACGCGACCTCGGCCCGTGACGTCATCGCGCGCCGCCGCCCCCACCGCCGTCTGCGGCCGGCGCCTACGCTTGGGAGCCGGAACACGAATGTCTTGGCGTGCGCTTCCTGCAACCGCCCACCAGGATTTTTTTGATCGACAGCTGTAGCTTACTGATAAATGGAACACGAGTGGAATGAACGAAATGAAGTGGGAAGAATAAATACTAAATAAGTAATTCAATTAAAATATTTATTTACCCTAGTTACTTTGGGATTTTGGTTACTTTTGTCGAAATTCGTGAGGGAAGGGAGTCAAGGCAAGCCGAATCTGAATTTTGGTGTAAAATGATAGAAATTTTGTGTTGGCTGGATTCAAGTGTGTGTGTGTGTGTGTGTGTGTGTGTGTGAGAGAGAGAGAGAGAGAGAGAGAGAGAGGGGGGGGGGACAAAGAGACGGAGGAGGAGAGAGTTTGGTAGAGGTCGAAGGCCGTAGCCTCGTCAAATTTCGAACTTTAAAACGTACAATATTTGAAATCACGTTTCTTCGCATTCTATACGTTTTCCGTTATAAATTTTCTTTAGCCGGTTGTCAAAAACAATTCTCGCCAACTGTCCCGCCTTCGATGTATTAAGTGTTTTAGAAAAATGGTCTATGTGTGAAATGTGTAAATAAGTACACTTTTAGGCACAAATCTAAGCACACACGTTCCTATAACCTAATCATAGCAGATTTTCAAGTTAATTATGGAAGTTGTGGGGAGAGTTTTCCCCCATATTTCTAAATTAATATTGCTTCCCCAATTCAATGTGGGTTAATAGTGAATTTCTATATGAAATATAATTTTCTGAAATTCTCTTGCAAAGCAATGGCCGTTCTTATTGGAGAGCTTTTAATTACATTTACATACAATTGACAATTCCAAGAGATTATACAAAACCTACATTTTTTAAATTTACTAAAGTGGATGGTGAAGATAAATATAAAATTTGCCATTCTCTAATTACCTGAATACATTACAAATAGCTGCAGCATATCGATACTGAGACGAGAGGGATTCCTGCTTTCATTCTTTCCTAGATTCCTGGTTATTTCTTTAGAAGCAACTGAACGTCTATAGCTGCTTTGGCCAGCCTCGCTGTTTCTACGAGTATTCAAAAGCTGAAAGTAAAGAATATATGAAAGTGACGCGACACCCTTCACATTCATTTATGTCTCTCGCTCCCTCTCTCTCTCTTTCTCTCACTCTCCCTCTCTCTCATTCACACATACAAACACACACACACACACACACACACGTACGCCACACGGAGTGCCTTCCCCTGCCCTCGTAAAAAAAACAATCGAGTTAATTATTTTTTTCTTTCATCAAAGCTGCATCAAGAGTTGTAACTTCGACGAAAGATGGTTATCCGATGAAATGTCATCTTTAAAATTGCTTCCTTTTCTTTCCTATTATAAACCTGTTATTGCCGAGTTTTAATTCTGGTTATCTAGCGATACCATGAATTTCTTTTCAAGATTACATATTTTGTACCCTAATGTAAAATAAGTGTTTTATGAATTCATGTGATAGTTACTCTACGCCTCTCGTTCTTCAGTCGAAACGCTGTTGTGAATCGTGAATCTTGAAATTTAACTCTGTTTTGTTTAATCCAATTGTCATTGTATTTCTGCTTTTTAATTTATTTTTACTGTGACGAACTAATACAAAGTCATTGAAATAGGAGTAATGAAATGATGTAAGATAATTATCGATGATTATTTGAGTGCGGTTGGAGCTTTTCAATTAAAGTGCTCAGAACTGCTATGAAAATGTGCGTTCGTATTATAGTTTTGAAATGATGGAACGAACCTGTACTTTCAGTGAGTTGTATTGACGCTTAAAATGCTCACTGTTCGAGGAAACAGATTCAAACATGTGGATTTGCATAGCTTATATAGTGAAAGATAAGCCATTATTATGATGTCTTTGAGGCGATGCTTGAAAAATTATCTAAAATGACAAAATAATTTTTTTTAATCTTATCCAGTAATCTTCATATTGTAATCTCTGATTAAGTCTATTGCTGACTTGGTAGCTGCCGAAGTAACAAATGAAAGTACTCTTATCATGTTCATTTTTCACAAATCTATACGACTACGAATAAAGTCATGTGTTCACTCCTTCGCGAATACACATTCTTCCAAGAATAAAGCACATGATCATTTTTATACGATATATTTTGTATCTAATGAAGTACTACGAAAGAAACGAAACAGACAATTTAAGTCTGATTTTTAGCTGAACTCGTGGCTCATTGCAAAGTCGCAAGCCTTTCACCACTGAGATCCGGGTTCGATTCCCGTCGAATCTCATGTGAAATTTGTTCCAACAAAACGAGTTTGGCTGCTTCACAAGGGCTAGTCCAACCCCTGTGAAGTGCCCTAAACCCTACCCGTATCCTTATTCCTTCCTAATTCTGGCCGCTGGGTAGTGACGCAGGAGCGCGCGATAGGAGGCGCGTACGTGGAGATGCTACCTGGCGGTCCTCTTGACAACCGACTGCGACGAGACGCGACAGACTATACTAACGGAGGATTACTCCAAGAAGCGCGAAGCGCTCAACGCCCCCCCAAGGGGTTTAGAGACGCGTTGCGTCAAAATAGACGCAACAAATTAAAAAAAAAAAAAAAAAAAAAAAGTCTTGAAACATCTCCAGTTCTTGATTATGAGTTTTTGCGGTCGCACCGTTTTTGCTTTTATTCATCTTGAAAAAATGCTGAGAAGGTGTGCAGGGTACTGGAACAAATCGGAGAGGCTCCGTCACCGTTACGTAAATGAACAGCCGCTGAGTCAGTGGCGGTGCCGAGGGCCGGACGGTGGATGCGGCGGCAGTCCCGCTGTGCCGCCGCCAAGTTGCTCGCCTGGGAAGGAAGATGGACATTAGTGCTCGCCGTTGACGCCCCCACTCCGCCAACGCGCCTTCTGGGATTTCCCCCTCTGACTGAATGTCTATTTCGGTCCAGTAACAAAAGAAATGAGCCTGAAAGAATTATTAATACGTAATTAAAAATGCAATTGATTTGGAGGTTCAGGGGCGCATTTTTAACGTGCAAATACGCCATGACGCATCAGGAACTTTTCGGTTTGTAGATCGTTGTTACGACATGATCTCAAAATATAATCTTTCATTTAAAAGAGAATACTAGCAATATGAAGAAGGAACATTATCCTTCGAAAATTTCCAATACGAATAACCACCAAAAAGGGAGGTGCATACGTAAGTCGGAATTTCGAAATTATTATTATTATTATTATTATTATTATTATTATTATTATTATTATTATTATTATTATTATTATTACTTATGGTTTTTAGATGTATTGCAATTCTTTTATAACAAAAAACTGCACTGTAATGAGTGTTTTTGTGACAATTAGTGCACAGACATTTCTCAGTCTGTTGCTGCATGCAAATCACCGCGCACCGCTCCTTCAAACAGACCTCAGTAGGATTATTAAGAAAGCATGTCACTGTGTACTGCTAACTAGACAGGAGCCAGCGGATATGATCTTCACCGTTTGATTTGAATGATCGAACGCGCTACGATATCTGACACCGGTTGATAGACGTCTCTTTACCCCTCTAAGCGCTGTCGATGCTACGGTTCGCCCGCCGAAGGCGCAAAGATCACGTAAGGTCCTGATTGGAAACGCCACTAAAACCCTCTTTCTAATGTTTCATAACACTTCAAAAGTTGGATATACAATCGACTCCGGTGACAGTGAACTTCTGGGGACTAAACTTTTTGGTTCACTGTTTCCGAGGATGTCAAAATTAAATAGAATGTCTTCATAACGATTGATTTTTATTAATATAGATATACACCAAAATACAATAACACCACGAATAGAAAATTTCAATATTTTTATTTGTCCTTGGTTGAATCGGGCCAAAATCGTGGCCATAATGACAAAATTCAAAGTGCGCGTTCGGAATTCTGACTTATCAAATCTCGTTCGGAAGTCATTGGAGCCCAATACTTTAGCTCCAGAACGTTATTTCAATCATTTTTGTCGTCCTCACGGTCTCGTAAAGTTACCGTTGCTCGGAACACGCGAATTCATTGCTTTTTGTCGATTACTTTTGTTAAATAAAAAAAGTGTTTAAATAATCTTTCTGTGGATTCTTTTCGTGTTTCCGAATAGGAGACTCTTTTCACAATAAGTTAAGTATATTTTTAATAAAAAAGGGTTAATTATTTTGTGTATAATACGGTTGAATTCTAACCTATGTAGCATAACAATATTAGTCATGTATATTATGAATTATATTTTTTGTCCTGCGTTTTGTCCTGCACTTTTGTTTATGTTTAAATGAGTTGATCCGCCATTTTGAATTTTGAAATTTCATTATGATATATCAGCGATCTCAAAAACACATTGATACTCATTTTTACGCAAATCCACTGACATTTGCAATTATGGCCCGGTTTTAGGCCCGATTCAACCAGTGTGCGCCGCCCCGCCCCGCCCCGCCCTGCCCCGCCCCGCCCCGCCCCGCCCCGCCCCGCCCCGCACCGCACCGCACCGCACCGCCCCTCACCGCCCCGCCCCGCACCGCACCGCCCGCACCGCGCCCCGCCCCGCACCGCACCGCCCGCGCCCCGCCCGCACCGCCCCGCCCCGCCCCGCGCCGCGCCCGCCCCGCCCGCCCCGCACCGCCCGCCCGCACCCGCACCGCACCGCACCGCACCGCACCGCACCGCACCGCGCCGCACCGCACCGCACCGCACCGCACCGCACCGCACCGCACCGCCCCGCCCCGCCCGCGCACCGCCCCGCACCGCACCGCACCGCACCGACCGCACCGCACTGCACCGCCCGCCCGCCCCGCCCCGCCCGCCCCGCACCGCACCGCACCGCACCGCACCGCACCGCACCGCACCGCACCGCTCCGCCCCGCCCCGCACCGCACCGCACCGCCCCGCAGGGCGGTGGGAACGCGCTGTCCTCCGAGGCGCGGCGCGGCGCGGCACATCGTGTCCGCTCCATTACTCTGAGTTGTTCTTTAACGACGCGGCGGCGGTAGGGTAACGGGAGATTCGCACTTGACCCGGTCCTCGCGCCGGCATTCGACTCGCTCCTCCCGCGTTCGTCGTAATTCCGCGATGCGTAGATTGCTTCTCTCTGTGGTAGCGGTGGGAGCGTATTTTAGTTCCATTCCCCGTTTTTCTACGTGAGATGAAAGACCGTTGGAGTGGTGTGTGTAATGGATATTCTAAAGATTGGTAAATCATTAGTTTTGTTTATGTATTTTAAGTGATTCGATCGCGAAATTATATTGTAATACCTAATTACATAGTATTTTTAATTTTTGTAATCAGTCTTTCTTGAGATGAACCAGGAATGTTCCAGTTTTGGATATGTGTCATTTGGATTCGACCATAATTCAAGATCTCCTGCTAGGACACATCCAGAATAAGAGTCTAGCGCTTCTAATCTTCTCAATCAAGAAATAACATTGACGCATAATTTGATTATTAAATAATAAGAATAATAATTCAACATATATTTGTTGCAATTGGTCATGTATTTATGATTTTCATATCACATACAATAGCTCATCGACTGATTTTACCATATGCTACAAAATTATCCCTTTTTTGTAAGTCTGTTAATACATAGTAATTAAGATAGTATTAAACGCTAATCGGTCAGTAATAAATAGCTTTCACTTCTAATCCTTACAATAGCGTACCAGCTTTTAATGGTTTCTGTACGAATTCCAAAATTGTTGGAGATAGCTGATCATGGGACAGGCTTATGATGCTAGTAAAATGTTCCTTCAGTGGTTTTCAGAATTAATTAATTACTAAGTAAAAATATAGCATATAGAAACTAGTTAAAACAAAGTTTTAGCGACCTTTTATCAGTGAAATTCATCATTCCATTCCCTGATATGTGAGTATGATGCATGACACCCACACAATACATTTATAACTAGTTGTGCTACTGAATGACACAGATTTTCTCGTACCATTTCGTGTTGTTTTTTTTCGTTGTAGAATGTCAATAGTATGCCTTTATAGTTATATTGTCATTGGCACTTGCCGAAATTTATATAAGACTATTACATTTGTTATGAGCTGTGAGTCGTTCAACCGTTTTCGTGGACCATCTTTTTATGGAGAAATATCATATAAGACGAAATACCATTCGTAGAATAAGTTACTAATAATACGTACATCTTTAGCTACACCTCGTTTGGATTGTCATTAACGGACGGTGGACTGTTTAAATCCTTAACGGATGCCGGCCGTTATGAATGTCTTTTCGTTCCTCTGGTTGCGTTAAGTCGATATTAGAGCAGAACAGAACATGTAAAACGTTTTGCGTGAGCTCCTAGCGAACCGTGTTCCAGTGGCCGAGGGCGAACACGCGCGAGCAGCGTGTGTGTTTGCGCGCGTGCGCTGAGCGGGTCGCCGGGCGGCAGTGCGCCTAGTCGCCTCTGCTTTCGCAAGGAATACATTAGACCCCCGAGGGACCTTCGCCGCGGTGAAAGGCGAAGGTGCACTGCGGAGGCCATTTCCGTCATGCAGGTTGCAGCAGGCCACCTAGACACAATAGGTGTAGACACAAGGTGGAGTTGTCCGTAGGGCGACAAGGAAGTTTCCCCTCGGTCATTTGCGCAAAGAAAAGAAAATTTCGTGGAAAGTAATTTTTGACAGATTCTGCAAATGTTCAGAGCTTCGACGTGCTCTTCACCGCGGTTGAGACGGTTGCCCGTGGGGTCGACGTATGTGGGCACGATTGGGTCGTACAAAACCTGCGCCAATGCACTGAAAATGGCGCCGAACAGGAATTTCGTGAGGATTAAGAAAATGTTATTACAGAACTAGCAGCGTAGTATTGTTGGTGCTGGTGTCCATGTTGATTGTAATGGCCTGCTTTGTACTTTTCCTCCAATCTCCGCAAGTAGAATCAAATCATCCCTCTCAAATCTGCAAGCCTGGAGAATTGGTGAATTGTGATAATATACTAGAATGTATAATAATATCTTCATTTTTTCCTTATTTTATACTCTCATATTTTATGTACTTGTAGTTCATATTGCGCAGTGATATTTCACTGAAGCTGTTTCTGCACACCGAAGATACTTAGTAAAGTATACTTAGAATACTTAGTAAAGTATTAATCTTATTTGATTCCTCCTATGTTTATCACAGGCATTCCATGTGTGTAAAGTATGAAAATATTGTCCGAGAGAGCCTACAGTGGTATGCCGCTTCAGATGCACATTCTTCAATAGATGTATGTATTCGTATGGGTTAACTTGCGGGGAGACTGCCCGTAGGCAGTATTCCGCACCCAGGTTTCGACCCAGGCTTCCTTCGAAGCCTACCCCCGACGCGGGTCTGGGGACTTTTATCTAAGCAGGCGCACCCTGTGGGCAGTCCCGTGTGCGCCTGGGATTTGACTCTCACTTTCTCCGCCAGATGTCGGGCTCAGTTAACTATATCCGAACTGTCTGGTTGGGAGAAAGTGGATTGTTCAATAGATTGTTTTATGCGATTGAATGCAGGAAACTATAGCATAGAAAGTGTGTTAAAAGACGGAAACATTTTCTTTTTATAACGACGAAGGCCGTGACGGCGATAGCCAAAACATGGTCCGTCGTCAATTCTTTTATTCTCAACACTACATTTTGCTCCTTTGAGTTAAAATATCCTGGCAACCACATTGTTTTCCGTCGCTGTGCATACTTCAACCGGCGCTCGCTAGTGCGACGAAGTTATTGTGGATTGTGAAGCAGTGCAACCTCAAAGGCTGAGTCACGCAGCGGCGCCCAGGCGTGAGACAGAGCAGCAGAGATCGCCTACATGCTTTCCTGTGGAACGACTAAGGTTTATTCATCGCACTGTCTCGTAAGAGTTATTCCGGCCTAACTAAAAATTGGCGCACATGGAAGAGGAATTTGGAGATCTGCTGTCAAAAGTTGGTTTTGTTACGGTCATCAGATAATGTTTAGATGAAACACAAATATTATTGTTTCGATAAGCGAGACATGAAACTCGTTCAAAATAATCCGAAAATATGTTAGGACTGACTATCGAGGTGAAGATAGATATTGAAATAACAATAAATTGATTAATTTAATTATTGATTATCGTAAAAATTGTCCTTATTAGTGTTCACAACAAACGAAAGAATCTTTACTGATGTGGAAGGTCTTTCAAAAGCATTGAATCCAACCTCCGAATGTGGAGGCATATTCTAAGACGTGTGAAGCCAGTGTCCTTATACGGCAGTGCACGGCGATATATGGTGGAACTGTGAGTATATTCTGACGAATTTCAGCCCTTTCTATGAATCACGGAAAACTCAGACGGGCACGGAGAGCGGCCCATAGCAGTTCTGAGTGAGGGCGTTGTGTCGAAGGGTCTGACGGCGCCCGCGCGCCCGCTCTCTGTCGCTCGTTTCTGGAAAATATCTCCAGAAGCGCAGCGCGTGTCGCTTGTCGGGGGAGCCCACTGGGGCAGGAGGCTGAGGGAGCGACGCGACGGCTCTCAACGAGGAGGCAGGGCTCTGCGGCGTCCGCGTGGGGCACAATGGGCTTTCCGAAAGTTACACACCAAAAATGATAGCTGAGTATATAATTCCGTATAACTAATAAAACCAAATCAAAACTCCTACGGATAATACGTTATGATATTAAAACTTTACTTGCAGAATATGTTCAAGAGTTTACAAATAAAAGTATCCAAAGTTTTTTATGACAATCATTTATTTCAACAATTACACAACGTTTCGTAACTCGTTTTGTTACATCATCAGGTGCTGAACTAAATGGACACAGAAACTGTTATACTACATATCAATTAATGTAATTACTAGAATAACCCTACTACGTGTGTGACAATTGCTACTTGTGTGACAATTGTAGTGTTTGTGAACTATTCTAGTAATTACATTAATTGATATGTAGTATAACAGTTTCTGTGTCCATTTAGTTCAGCACCTGATGATGTAACAAAACGAGTTACGAAACGTTGTGTAATTGTTGAAATAAATGATTGTCATAAAAAACTTTGGATACTTTTATTTGTAAACATATTGACAATCAAGAAGAAATATTTATTTACTATGTTCAAGAGTTGTTAATTCAGTAAATGTAGAGGTTCTTCCCTTTTTCTCGATTTTAAGAAAATGTGCACCTACGATTTCTACGTATAGTAAATGCATAATCGAATGCATTTCGTAAGTGCATAATTGAACGGTGTAGTGATAAACGTATAAGCGTTTTTACTTTCGTCAGATGCACATAGTCAAGAATGTTTTTTTATTTCATATTTTTGTTGGAGGTGTTCACATAGTCAAGAATGGTTTTTTTATTTCAGTTTTTACTCTATCGACAAAAATTGTTTATGGAACATTTGTTATGCTAAAACGAATTCAAATCAAAGCAATTTTAGGGCAATTTTACGAAGCATTATTTGAAACACATCTGGCATGTGGGTTGTGTAAATCAACCATTAATTTTTTTAATGAAAATAGCAGTGGCTTTATAGTTTTCCTAAATTATAATTTATTATACTGAAGATATTTACAGAACATGTTTCTGCGTTACGGCTTTAATCCACGAGGCTGGCCAACTGTAGGTTCTTTAGATCTTTGTGTCGGAATTTGGAGGATTCCTTGAGAACAATAAATGACCGACCTTGCCAAGGCGTCTGGCGGGGACACATTCACAAACGAAAAGAATTTCGAAGCACCCTGTTCTCTAGAAGGGATGCTGGGTATTGTCACGCAGGGACCTAAAGACCTCCAGGCATTCCATCTGGATTTTCTCGTGTGAAGGAAAAGGCCGAGACATTACTGTTACGCAAGTTACGCTAAATATAATTCAGGATTTAAAAAAAAAAATATTTTTTAAAACTTCTTTATATTTTTCAATAAAATTATGTATCAAAAATCTTTGACCCTACATGACATTAAAAATTCACTTATCTCATTGTCAGATATATCCTCTAAAAATAAAAGATAAAGGTAAATCATTTTTATAATAAGAACATTTTACTTTCCTTTGAAAAGAACAAATGCTGCAGAGAAGACTTAACAAATTCAATAAAGATATTTGCTCTTAGAAGATTAACAGTTTTTATTACGTTACACTATATTTTTCTACAACTTAATTTCCGTATTTATCATTCTACTTTATTATTATTATTATTATTATTATTATTATTATTATTATTATTATTATTATTATTATTATTATTATTATTATTATTATAGGATTGTGTTGTATTTGGTTGCATTTGATATACAAGAAAGAAAGGGGCTTTTTTTCATTTGGAAATTTTGTGATAAATCAATTAATATTGATGAATAATGATAATTGAAGTGTTGTTAATGCATTATTTATTTCAATATACTACATTAGTATCTGAGCGTATATCGACAATTAGTTGCAAATTCGGTGTTGAATGTTGTAGTAAGTACCGTCTTTTCTGCAAAAGTGCTTTAGGGACGACGAACCCCGAGAGCAGTTCATAGTCGGTCGCGCCCCTCGCCAGCGCACGCTGCTCGTCCCCTCACCGCGACTCATCGGCGACCGCAGACGGCTCCGCCTCCGCCTCCCGCGCCCCCGCCTTCCCCTCCGACCCCCCCGCCACCCGCGTCAGCCGCCCTGCCCGGCCCGCCCCGCCCCCTCCTCTCTCTGACGCGGCCCATCCCATCCCGCCCCCTTTCCCATCGCCCTGGCCTCCTCCGGCTCGCCCCACCCCTCACGGCCCTCCCGCCCACGTCGTCCCGCTCTTCCCCCCTGCCGCCCCTCTCCGCGCCCGCCCGCCCGCCCGCCCACCGCCCGCCCGCCGTCGTCCAGTACGTCCGTCCCGTCCGCCCGCCCGTCCGTCCGCGCCGCGCGCGCCTGCTGTCCGCCCGCCCGCCCGCCCGCCCGCCCGCGCCCAGCCGCGCCCGCCCGCCCGCGCCCGTCCGCGCCCGCCCGCGCCTGCCCGCCCGCCCGCCCGCCCGCCTGCCCTTCGTCGGACCCAGGGCATCGCGGCAGGCAGGCAGCGAGGGGGAGCCCTGCCCTGGGCCCTTCGGATGGGGGCGGAGGCTCGTCACGCCCTCCGCGCGTCCTCCCGAGATGCAGCTACGCGCCCCCACGGCGCCCTCCATCCCCCCTCCCGCCCTCCTCGCGGCTGGGAGCGCGCAGCCCCAAACTCTGATGGATGAGGGGCCTAGGCAACAACACCGCTGGCATGTTATTTTGGCTATGAATCTTTCGTAATTACTGTTGAAAACGCCAAGCTCGTGTAAGCGTTTCATAAAATTTAAAATAATGCGTGGAATGTACGATTTTTGAAACCTCTTTGTTGATGGATTGCCAAAATTATGAGCACTTATGAAAATTACAGGAAATCATAATAGAAGAATATCGTTTAAGAAATATGTACAATGAAAGAAAAACTATTCATGAAATTCGTGACCGGTTTCTTCTAGTTATTTAAGGCAGATAGGATTGGTTAACAAAGGAATAATTAGAGCACGGTAATCCAAGCCAGGCGTTCGATCCCGTAGTATAAACAACCTTAATAGTCAAGAGAATTTAAGATACCTAGTGACAATGTTACAATTCAGAACTTGTTTTAAGCACAAGCACTGGTCAAGAATCATTATTGAAATGCATTGGGTAACGAAATAATCGCTCGTATCTCAGGTGATCGGTTTATACTAGATATATACTTCCATCCAGATAAATTTTTTAAAGTATAGAATTACGTCGTCTTCTAGATTATTACGAAGTAACATAACGAGAATCACGGCGTACTCTTCTTGATCGTATCGGGGATGTGTGATTTTTCATTTTCGAGAAACCTAATAAGTACTTAAATGCAGAGATTATTATTGTCCAGATTAATCTTTCGAATCCGGAGTTTTCGACATGGATTTAATGCATGTATTACATGTTCTAAGCACACTTTTACAGGAACATACTTCTTGCACACCTATTGGTGACAATAATACGATTCGTGTGGAAAGATTAACAGACTGTGAACTGCTAGGGACAGAAGTTGGAAAGCCAGAGCTGAACATCAATCCTTTCGTAATGTTTTTCCCCGTAAATTACGCCATAATAAAAGGAATCTAGGATCTGAACTATCAAAGGACTTTGGGGAGGGTCTTACTTCGGCCCTTGACTGTCCTTCAAGTGTCGAGCACAACCTTCGACTGTTCTTCGTCTCCAGCATTCATCGCCATGTTTTGTTTTTCCTTCTTTGACGTCATTCTTCACTTCCCAGAAGGCACGAGCTACAGCCTCTCCACTATCAAAGAGAGATCTGTATCGTTTTTGTTTCATTTATTGAATACTATTTCCAATGGCGTTTGTATTGACCTTTTATTTTACAGTATGTAATCTCTTTTCTTTAAACCAAGCATGTCAAGGTCGCGGGCAAGGTAACAAGCTTACCAGAACTCGCGGGCACTGCGCTCAGAGAAATTGGCGCGAGATTTAAAAGTAAGGGTTGTGCAAATGCTACGGAATGGCGCTAGATGTATACCAGTCCTGTGAGAGTCTTTGGAAAAGTTGCTTGACAATTATTGTCAAAACCTAGGTATATTAATTCCTGTTTTCTCATTAAGGCAAAGAAATGATCCATTAAAATGAAATAATATATCAATCCGATTTCAAATTCTCAATTGAGAGTAAAATTTACAAAATTGAATCAAAAGTGTCTTGATTTTGTAATCCTATTTACTTAAGCGATATAAAAGCATGACCTTTTTACGTTCTGATGTGAAGGTTTAACAGACAAATATTCTTGTCTGTTAAAAGCGCTGTTCCTTTGTAAGAGAGAATTGTAAACGTCAAGGGACTTGTTAATTTATTTCGCATTATTGTTAAATACAATAAATAACTGAATGATTTAATATCACAACACAAAGCGAAAAAGAGAAAGAATTTGCCATTCAAATATATGCCCGTCACTTAACAAAGATGTTTAATTAGTGAGAATTTAGTGAGTAAATAAACATAAAATAGTAATAAGTAGTGAAGAATATAAACAATACAATTCTCGGTCATTTGATAGAAAAAAATGGCGAACATATTTTCGTATGTAGCCACTATTCATTACCTCGCGCCGCTCCAGCTTGCGCATGTACTCCCCTTTCTGGATATTAAGGGGAAACGTGTGTGGAGTCAAGGGAAGTTGCCCGTGCCCGTAGGAACTCCTGGCTTCCCGGGCGGGCAAGTAGCTCGTGCGGGCCCGATTTGACGTGCCTGCTTTAAACAATGATTTCTAAATGTCAAGTGGTTTCTAACATTCTCGAAGAGTAACTGCCCACCCCGAATTCCAAACAGTTTCCAAATTCGCAAGTGTTGAGATGGCGCCGTCCATCGCCCTCGCGTGGAAGGGCCGTTCCAGACCGCGCGACGCCCTTTGCGAGGGCGAAGGACGCCTCTCTCCGCGAGCGCCCGCGGCCTCTAAATATAGGCGCCTGAAAGCCTCTTGAGGACGGCTGCGGCTATTCTCAGGGCGCCCCGCGTCGTGCTCGGAAGTGGTGGAGGTAGTGGTGGTGGGGATGGGGGTAGTAGTGGAGGTACTGGTGGTGATAGTGGCGGTGGTGTCGGCGGTAGCGGTGGTGTTGGTGGTGGGAGTGATGGTGGTGGTGGTGGTGGTGGTGGTGGTGGTGGTGGGGTTTCGGTGGGAGTGGGTGTGGGAATGGCAGAGGGCTTTGACTGACAGTGGTGGAGAAGTGAACTTCGCGCTCGGGCTGATGAAGGTAGCGGGACTGATGGAGCCGTAAATGTGATTGCGACTGTTATATTGGGAGATGTGGTGGCAGATGGATGTTCTGGAAATGAAACAGCAGATGTGTAGGATTCTGTACAATTACGATAATTTGAAGTTGGTATTGTTAATTAATATGATGGTTTCCTAAACACTGTTGGAGAGGAAATTAATAAAGTGATCTAAGGAATCGCTAGTTCTCGCATTATAATTTAATTGTTTACGTGTATAGTACATTACATTTTTCTAATGTTTTTTTCTTAAACCATTTGCAGTGGAATGCCTGTATAAATTTTAATACCTGCGTAGCAAGTAGGTATGACGAGAGCGAAGTTAAATTTCGAAAAGTGTACCTTCATTACCTTACTGATTTAAGTGTTTATGTATTTAGATTATGCTGATTTAGAAACTTGCTCTAAGTTCTTGGCGAATAAGCTTCGCACACGTTGGGAGAAGAAATATTTTCTTAATCTACAATGACTTTAACGTAAAAAATATTCATAATTTCTGAAATGATTATGTAAAACATCATTGATTGGACGGTTCTGAAGTGTTGAAAGTACAAATTGAAGTTCAAAGTCAACGTCACCATCACGACAGCATCTATGCTACTTCCCCTCGATTCAAATGGTACGATCCATGTTACGTAAAAGGACGAATTTTATTCCCTTCACAGAAAGGACAGGCAACACAATTTGAAGAAGTTACCGCTTACAGTATCGAAAGAAGAAATTGCAGTGTTCTTGTGTTCCTGTCGGGAGGCGTGACGCGCGTTGCTTCGTGGGTCAAGAGGCTGTGTTGGCGCGTGGGCGTGGGCGGGAACGCGGGCGATGTCACTTGATGGATCGGCCGTCAGCTGACGGAGCGGTCGGCTGCACTGCCGCCACGCCGCGCCGCCCACCCGCCCCGAGTTTCCCTTGGCGTCGAGATCCGAGCTTTGTGTTCAGACGACATCCCACACCCGCCTCGGCCAGATTTCCCATAGAACTTCACATCGACGTTCTGGCTGAGGCGCTCCGCTCGCATTGGAACGGGTTGCGATTCCTCTCTCGTTCTGTCTTATGGATACGAACTAGCGATGCGACACGAGGCCGATCTATTCAAAACATGGATGTTTCTTGAAAAATATCGATGTTTTAAACATTGGTGTATTGGAACCGATGCGTTTTGAACATGGATGTTTTGGGCTCGATGATTTTACGTTTTCGATGTTTATTCGTGGATGAAAAATGCCCATAATCACAATTTTGAAACGGTTAAAATTTGAAATAATAACTGATGGTACGGCTGCGTATGTGTTCGTACCATATGAACGCCGATTGTATTACCTTCATCGAGCAGACTACTATCCCTCACCCGAAATGATCCTAATGTCATAGTATTTCCTTTGTCTTTCCTCGTATTTTGCCCGCGGAGAAGCGGATTTAGCTTTTTGTTTGTTATTTAAGGTCGCATCAACATCTAGGTTATTAGCAACCAAGATTGGAATTAACGTGAAGATGAAAAGATACGGTGGTGATAAGGGGCGAACGGACAAACATTAATACAACCATGCCCGAGGCGGGACTCGAACCCGCGATTCTTATGTCCGAAATTGCTGCGACACTAGTGCCTTAGTGAACTCGGCCACCGGATCGGCGGTTTTAACTTTGTTTTCAGTGAAATTTTAATTTAATTTGGCAACTTCGATGTTTTGTTGTGGATGTTGCATCAGTAGTGCAAACCGCAGTTTCAATTCTATCAGAATGAAACGAAAAACGTCACAAACATTAACGAATGCTGGAGAACAACCGCGTCATGTCATATGTATTTGAAGGAAATTTACTTCCAATACTATGTTTTAACTAATTTCGCATGATCGGTTTAGTTGCGGACTTTGTAATGGATGTCTTCTCGTTTTCCCGCTTCAAGTATAGGTAATTTCTGTTCGCTCGAAATGAGTGGTCGTTCCAGGTAGTGATTTATTTCCTTGGGGAAACTAAAACATAAATAGCGAGGGTTTAGCTTCCTTAGAGGAAAGTGAGAGGAAAGACTTAAAACTATAATGTTGAGAAAGTTTAGGTCAATGTGTCATGTGTCATATGTGTGGCAGTGTCATATGAAAAGGGATGGTTTTGTGTCAAGTGGCAGGTAAATAATCAGTGTTCCTTTTTCTTGGTCAGACAATCACATTTCGTGTTTTACAATTAGTACGATAACTTAAAATTACTATGTTACTTCGTGTTTATTGATTGTAACTTAATCTAATGTTGGCGAACGTTTTACGTGGTTCCATTTTTCATGTACTCACGATTCGTATAGTGTCGCTTTGTATAGTACTTCACCCCACAAAGAACTTGGACTCGCGCTGGCCGAGCGTGTGACTGTGACAAGACCTTGAAATCGCGACAGTCCGTGATGACTCCGTTCCGGGAACAAAAGCGCCCAGCCACTCGCGTCCGAGGGAGCCAGCTCATCTGACGGTGCGACAATTGTTGCAAGTGCCGTGAGTCGCTCGTGTCGGGCAGTGTATCACTGTGGGCGTGGCCTTGCGCTTCCAATGGAGAGATTCCCGTTCACACACTTCTCACCGCTCGAGCACTGCCTGGTTATTTATACCTTACTTCTCAATGTTGAAATCATGATCATTACGAGAATTATAAACGGATTTTCCATTTGTTTCCGTAATTGATTTTAGTTGTTGGTCTTAAATATTTCTTACGGTAACGGTTTACATGTATACTGTATCCAATACAGCACATATGTTAAATATCAAGTATTCATCGCGTAATCGTGAAGACTAGTCGTAAACCTTGTTTTCTCTTTCAAGGTAGTGGTACATTATTTATGAGGTATTAGGTAGAGAACATTATTTATTATCTATCACGCATATACACACACGAGGGAATCTTATTTTCAGGACTATTCTATAATCAACATCTGGCGTACACTCATAATATAGCTATTCTAATTCATCGATCTCTGTTTACGATTCCAATTTTGTCCCGTACCATATTATAACTATATCCCGGATTCTTCGCATATAACTACTTTGTCTGTATATGTACGTTATAAACCAATCTTTATGTAAGTAAATTATAATAACCCATTCAACGATTTGATGTGCCCTAAGGTTTTCTTTATTTCTTGGCAAAAATTGTATTGTTTAAAAGACAATATCTTCTCAATGAAGTCTGGTATCCCAAATATCTGTAAGAGTCTCTTTGTCTGCTTCGGAGCGAGATCCCTCGAGGACCGCGCCGCGCCGCGAGGTTCGCCTTATCAACCGCAAAATCGACAAAATTAAAACATCCATGTTCATAAACATCGGCCCAACGTCAACAATGCTATTAAACATTGATGTTTTTAAAACTGGATTAGTAATCATTTAAGTTCACAGGCGTGGGGTGGGGGATGTAATTCGAAAGTGGTCTCGATTATTAATTTTTAATTGAGGTTTAACTGACAAAATAAAGCCAAAAAAATCATGAGGACAATTCACACAACTTGAATTATCTGATTCGGTAATGAGAACATAATATAGGCTTCTTTATTGAGGAAAGCTTGATTTTATTTATTTTCTCCCTTTCACTTTGGTCTGAAGAATATTCTATTTATGGTTATCTGGAATTTATTACGAAATTTTTTTATGATGGCCTTTTTTAATTTAAAAGATATCGACCACGTAAAAACATTAAACACAAAATATTGACGTAAAAAGTACATTGGATACATTCGATGTTAAATACACCGCTGATCTTTTAAAAACATTGTTGTTTTGTGAACATGGACATCGATGTCGCTTCCCCACCCGCCGTCGGCGTGGCGTCCCGCAGGGCTCACGTTTCTGCCCCATATTTTGAGCGCAGCCACCAGACGGCGTCACGCGCAGCCGCTGCGCGAGCGCCAGCTGTCGGTGCTGAGCCGCTGCGCGCGCGAGACGCGGATGCGATGGCGCCGCGCCCTCTGCGATGCTGCGTTGGCGCCCCCCCCTCCCCCTCCCCTCCCCCCGCTGCACCGTGAGCAGCCCGGCGCAGCCTCCGCCGCGCGCGCGTTGGCGCAACGATGCCGCGCCCGTGCTTGTGCAAGGCTTACGTGTCTTCTGCGCTCTGGACGTTCGCGTTGCTTTGCGAGTGGAGGACAAATGTCATTTCTTGGGACGCCTTCGTGTTGCTACGACGTCGCTTATTGCAAAGGAAGGTCGTCTTTTGAAGTTATTTATGGATGTCACTGATCCTCTTTGAAACTACTACCACTCCCAGTTTTATCGAGGCGGTTGTCTGGTTGGATTATTCATACTATTAATTAGAAATATTGCTGATTATTGGGGCAAAATGAACCAATTGCGCTGTTCGATGAAGCAATTGAAAGAAGAAAACTATAGATGCAACGACGAGTGTACTGGAAGAAAAAATGTTTTAGCGTTTAGCAGCAACATTCTTCAGGTACTGAAGGTATGAAAAGGTTTTGTGGTAATCAATTTTCATAATCAAGTTCTGGACGACATGACAGCAAATTAATCTTTACATTTTTTCACTGTGTGTATGGTGTGAAGAATATGAAGGGCACCCGTAAATGTCGAAATAATCGTGAACGATCGCATTATTGTTTACGACACAGTTCTTATAGATGAAGATCGTTACTAATCGTCTCACCGAAGAAAGAAAATAAAAATGAAGTGGATGGCGACGCCGCTTTCGTGTCACCGCATCTCATCCGACGCACTCCGCTCGATCGCAGAGGGAGTTTCGCGGCGCTCGCGGACTCCGGAAGCCCGGGCGCGCGGCGCCTTAAAATTCCGGCGGTGGCGGCGGCGCGCCACCGGAAGCCGGAGGACGTGCGGCTGAGGAAAGGCCCGGAACAAAGGCAAAGCGAGGGAGGCGGGAGGGGGCGTGACTTGCCGAATGCCGCTCGGAAGTGGTCGCGGCGCCCACACGTCGCGTCCGCCCTGGGCTTCGTCGCCCGCGCAGCTGGGCTCTTCGCTGCCCAGTCACGATTCAAGATGGGTCGTCGATGTCATGCATAAATGATGAACTGTATTTCCTCCATTTGCTAACAAGTGCTCTGAAATACGCAGTCTTCTAACGTCTCCTTTGCGTCTGAAGAATTGTGGTGGTGGTGGTGGAATTCCTGAAAATGGAAACGAAATAGAAAGACTGTTTATTGTTGCGTTTTGGTTAGCCTGAAGTGAATTGTAACAAAATATTAATTTTAATTAGTGTCTGAAGTTTCCCCGACTAACACAGTATTTCAACTAACCTTGAATACAATTTAATGCCAAAGTACGAATAAGTATTTCGTTTGTGTGGTTTTATATTATTAAATAGGTTTAAAAATGTCATTACTCTTATTACTAGGTAATATTTTATGAATTTTGGTAGTTAGAACTGGTTGTAATACTATATTTCTTTTGTTCCAGGTGAGTGTGAATAAAACAAAATATGCAGAAAAAATCGTCATGGATTGCAAGAAAAAAAGGTATTGTACGCATTTCTTTTTAACAAGGACCGGGAAAAGTTCATGCAAGTGACAAATAAAGCTGCGCCGAGAAATGATTGTTTCAATATAAAATTCATCGTTAAACATTAACATTTGGTAGTGAATTATTCTTGTACTTTCTTACAAAAAGCGACGGAACTGAATGAAATAAATTAACATGGGAGTCTAAAATTATTTGATGAAGAGCTAAAGGACGGACGAGGGCTACGGGCGCTTGCGCTTTAATGGTGCAGCGCGCATTAACGTCGAGAGAGACCATCCACCACCCGTGGAATACCGAACGAGGGCCCGTAATGGAGAGTTGTCTCGTCTGCTCGTTTCGAAAATTGATTTGCGTCCCAGTTCGCACAGTCATCCGACTGGAAATTAATCATAGTAAATCACACGGCGGTCCAAGTGCCTTCTCGTGTAGCTCACCGCGCGCGCACGAAGGCTGCAGCGGCTGTGCGGTCGGCGGGCGGCGGGCGGCGGGCGGCGGGCGGCGGGCGGCGGGCGGCGGGCGGCGGGCGGCGGGCGGCGGGCGGCGGGCGGCGGGCGGCGGGCGGCGGCGGCGGGCGGCGGGCGGCGGGCGGCGGGCGGCGGGCGGCGGGCGGCGGGCGGCGGGCGGCGGCGAGGCAGATGTAAGCCCGTGCGAGAGGGCGAGGATCACGCCCCCGGGGGCGATGGGTCTCGCCCTCTCACTTTGGTTTGCTGTACGCGCCCCCCTCACCCCGCGCTCGTCAGTTGCGTGGTCTCACCCACCCCTCCCACGACCTACTCCCGCTCTCGTTATCTCCACCATCTCCTCTGCCGGTGCGTCTGGCCACGTTGCTCTCTTCGCATCTCCAGATTTCCTGCTGTTCACCTCTGACCCTTCCTACCTCTTCTCGTATCCCTTGTTGTTTCCTTACTATTCGATTCTTCGTTGTATCACTTTACATTATTTCACGTCTAATAATGTGAGTATTTCTTGTACGCTCTGCGCATTTTTGTGATCTCCATCGGCGTTCCTTTAATCTTCGTCGATCTCCATTCCATAAACATCGCTATTACAGTAAAGTGAAATTTCTCTTATCTTTATTAAAATGTCTCATTTACTAAGTAACTCAAAAGTAAAAAAAGTTGAAAATAATTAAATCGGCCGGAACACATTGAATGTAACTGTTTAAGGGTGCACAACTACCACTAACATATGATATCGTAGGCTTCCGCGGCCAGAGTCATGATCTGGGCTGTCCGGGTGACGCCGCGTCGAAGGCTGGGGTGCCGACGTTTCGACCGACATATCGCGGTCCTCTTCAGGGCTGTACTGCGCCAGGATGTTGGGCGCTCTGGTTTATATAGAGAAAGGGGCAGGCTGTGATAGGTCGAGGTGTAGGCCAATCGGGCGTGACTAGGTGAAAGGAGGTGAGGGGAAGCGGACGGACGGAAGCGGTCCGTGGTCGGACGGCGTGGGGCGGTCCGGTGAGCTCAGGGGTCGGACGGCGTGGTGCGGTCCGGGCGGGCGGCCTCCCGCGACCGCGCGCTCCGCAGAGGTGCAATCCAGGCATCGTGGAGGCGTAATCCCGCGTCCCCGTTGATGTTCTGGGGATGTTTCGCGATTTCTAATGCTTCTTTTATCCGCCTTGGCCACCACCTATCTTCTCTCGCGAGCACCTCGGTCTTGTCGAACAGGAAGTCATGGCCGGTTTCCCATGCGTGGAGAGCTACGGCGGAGCGGTGTACCTTCTTGAATTTGAAATCTCGAATGTGCTCGCGTAGTCTCTCCTCTATGGTTCTTCCTGTCTCCCCGATGTACGTGTGACCGCAGCTGCAAGGGATGGAGTATACTCCGGCGGCTTGGAGCGGTGGAAGCTGGTCTTTGACGCGCATTAAAGTTTGGCCGAGTTTCTGGTGTGCCTTAAACACAGTCTTGATCTTGAACCGCCTCAATAGTTTTCCTATCCTGTCCGTGACGCCTTGTATGTATGGGAGTGTGGCAATTTTCCTGTTTTCGGTGTCGTGGAGGTCCCTTGGTGTAGGCGGGTCTTGTGTAAGTTTCAGGGCCCTGTTGATGGTGAATTTGCTATATCCGTTTGCGGCGAAGGTCGCTTTCAGGACTTCACATTCAGCGGGAAGACTGTCTTGGTCGCAGATTCTGGTTGCGCGGATGGCCAGGGTTTTTAAGATGCCATTCTTCGTCGCTGGGTGGTGGTGCGAATCGGCATGAAGATAGCGGTTCGTGTGGGTAGGTTTTCTGTAAACCGCGTGCCCCAGGGTGCCATCGTTTCTTCTGCTAACCAAAACGTCCAGGAAAGGTAGCTGGCCATTCTTCTCTGTCTCCATCGTGAATTGTATTTTGGGATGAGCACTATTGATGTGGTCCAGGAATTCCTGTAGGGAGTCACGTCCATAGGCCATATCACAAAGGTGTCGTCGACGTACCTTACCCACATTGTAGGTTTGAGGCGGGCGTTGTTGAGAACCTCGGTTTCAAAAGCCTCCATGAAGAGATTGGCGGCAATCGGTGACAGGGGTGAACCCATAGCCGCGCCTTCCACCTGGGCGTAAAACTCCCCCCGAAATTGGAAGAAGGTAGACGCCAGGCAAAATTGAGCGAGATCGGCCCACTCTGTAGGGAGCCCCCGTGCCTCCAGTTTTCTTCTGATTATCTCTGCTGCCTCTTCGACCGGGACCATGGTGAACAGCGACGTCACATCGAAACTGACGAGGATGTCTGAGCTCCCCAGGCGCCTCTGTTTTAGCAACTCGATGAAGTGACAGGAATTCCGGACATCCGACGCGATGTCATCTGTCAGCGGGCGGAGCTTGTCGGCGATATAACGGGCCAGTGGATGTGTGGGCGAATTTACAGCACTCACAATAGGCCGTAGAGGAACTTCTGTCTTGTGCACTTTGGGAAGGCCGTAGAAGCGTGGTGTAGCGCTGTTGCCCCGTTTTTAACTTAGGTTTCATTTCAGGCTCAATGCTGGAAGAATTGTTGACCCTGGCCGCGACTTCTCCCCTAAGTTTCCGTAAGGGGTTCTGCCGGAGAGATGTGTAGGCCTCGTCCTCGAGAAGTGTTTCCACTTTGTTGTGGTATTCCTCCTGACGCATGATGACGGTCGCGTTGCCTTTGTCAGCTGGAAGAATCACTATGTCTTTGCGCTGGCGTAAGGCGCGCACGGCAAACCGTTCTTCTCGGGATAGGTTGCTCCGAGGAGGCTTAGCCCGTGTTAGAATGCGGGCAGCTTCTCTCCTGATGAGGTCAGCATCCTCATTAGGTAGAGCAGTAATGGCGCACTCAATTCCAGCGGTGATATCCGATGTGGGGATCCGTGTAGGTACGGTGGCAAAGTTTAGGCCTTTGGCAAGTACGGACAAGGTGCTTTCTCCAAATTCTTCGTCAGTGAGATTAACTACGACTTTAGTTTGATGCTGCACCGCTTGCGGATGTTGTTTGTCCTTGAGAACTTTGAATTTCTTTAGTTGCCTGGTCTTGAAGGCTTCGTGCTCATTGAAAGCGTGCCCCGCGGTTGCATTTTCCAACGTAGTCCAGTCCGTTTTGTTTAATTTTGTTGCCAATTCCAGGTGTAGGTGGAACAGTCTCTTCTCCATGTGGACGAGTTCGGATCTGGTTTGTCTTATCCTCTCCCGGAGGAGCGCAAAACCAGATGAGCGTAAAATGCGCTCTGCTCGTCGTGTCTTGATATGGTGGTTTACCTTCAGGAAAGCCGGGAGGACGTCTTCGTCCCTGCAGCGCAGGAGAAACGCAAGGTGACAGAGATTGCGACTCCGTTTGTCCCGTAGTTTTCCAAATTCTCTACAAGTTTTGTATGTATCCTCCCCGTAGAGGCTTGTTAGATGATATCGTAGGCTTCCGCGGCCAGAGTCATGATCTGGGCTGTCCGGGTGACGCCGCGTCGAAGGCTGGGGTGCCGACGTTTCGACCGACATATCGCGGTCCTCTTCAGGGCTGTACTGCGCCAGGATGTTGGGCGCTCTGGTTTATATAGAGAAAGGGGCAGGCTGTGATAGGTCGAGGTGTAGGCCAATCGGGCGTGACTAGGTGAAAGGAGGTGGGGGGAAGCGGACGGACGGAAGCGGTCCGTGGTCGGACGGCGTGGGGCGGTCCGGTGAGCTCAGGGGTCGGACGGCGTGGTGCGGTCCGGGCGGGCGGCCTCCCGCGACCGCGCGCTCCGCAGAGGTGCAATCCAGGCATCGTGGAGGCGTAATCCCGCGTCCCCGTTGATGTTCTGGGGATGTTTCGCGATTTCTAATGCTTCTTTTATCCGCCTTGGCCACCACCTATCTTCTCTCGCGAGCACCTCGGTCTTGTCGAACAGGAAGTCATGGCCGGTTTCCCATGCGTGGAGAGCTACGGCGGAGCGGTGTACCTTCTTGAATTTGAAATCTCGAATGTGCTCGCGTAGTCTCTCCTCTATGGTTCTTCCTGTCTCCCCGATGTACGTGTGACCGCAGCTGCAAGGGATGGAGTATACTCCGGCGGCTTGGAGCGGTGGAAGCTGGTCTTTGACGCGCATTAAAGTTTGGCCGAGTTTCTGGTGTGCCTTAAACACAGTCTTGATCTTGAACCGCCTCAATAGTTTTCCTATCCTGTCCGTGACGCCTTGTATGTATGGGAGTGTGGCAATTTTCCTGTTTTCGGTGTCGTGGAGGTCCCTTGGTGTAGGCGGGTCTTGTGTAAGTTTCAGGGCCCTGTTGATGGTGAATTTGCTATATCCGTTTGCGGCGAAGGTCGCTTTCAGGACTTCACATTCAGCGGGAAGACTGTCTTGGTCGCAGATTCTGGTTGCGCGGATGGCCAGGGTTTTTAAGATGCCATTCTTCGTCGCTGGGTGGTGGTGCGAATCGGCATGAAGATAGCGGTTCGTGTGGGTAGGTTTTCTGTAAACCGCGTGCCCCAGGGTGCATCGGCATCCCGGCTTTCCTGACAAAACTTGTAGAGAATTTGGAAAACTACGGGACAAACGGAGTCGCAATCTCTGCCACCTTGCGTTTCTCCTGCGCTGCAGGGACGAAGACGTCCTCCCGGCTTTCCTGAAGGTAAACCACCATATCAAGACACGACGAGCAGAGCGCATTTTACGCTCATCTGGTTTTGCGCCCCTCCGGGAGAGGATAAGACAAACCAGATCCGAACTCGTCCACATGGAGAAGAGACTGTTCCACCTACACCTGGAATTGGCAACAAAATTAAACAAAACGGACTGGACTACGTTGGAAAATGCAACCGCGGGGCACGCTTTCAATGAGCACGAAGCCTTCAAGACCAGGCAACTAAAGAAATTCAAAGTTCTCAAGGACAAACAACATCCGCAAGCGGTGCAGCATCAAACTAAAGTCGTAGTTAATCTCACTGACGAAGAATTTGGAGAAAGCACCTTGTCCGTACTTGCCAAAGGCCTAAACTTTGCCACCGTACCTACACGGATCCCCACATCGGATATCACCGCTGGAATTGAGTGCGCCATTACTGCTCTACCTAATGAGGATGCTGACCTCATCAGGAGAGAAGCTGCCCGCATTCTAACACGGGCTAAGCCTCCTCGGAGCAACCTATCCCGAGAAGAACGGTTTGCCGTGCGCGCCTTACGCCAGCGCAAAGACATAGTGATTCTTCCAGCTGACAAAGGCAACGCGACCGTCATCATGCGTCAGGAGGAATACCACAACAAAGTGGAAACACTTCTCGAGGACGAGGCCTACACATCTCTCCGGCAGAACCCCTTACGGAAACTTAGGGGAGAAGTCGCGGCCAGGGTCAACAATTCTTCCAGCATTGAGCCTGAAATGAAACCTAAGTTAAAACGGGGCAACAGCGCTACACCACGCTTCTACGGCCTTCCCAAAGTGCACAAGACAGAAGTTCCTCTACGGCCTATTGTGAGTGCTGTAAATTCGCCCACACATCCACTGGCCCGTTATATCGCCGACAAGCTCCGCCCGCTGACAGATGACATCGCGTCGGATGTCCGGAATTCCTGTCACTTCATCGAGTTGCTAAAACAGAGGCGCCTGGGGAGCTCAGACATCCTCGTCAGTTTCGATGTGACGTCGCTGTTCACCATGGTCCCGGTCGAAGAGGCAGCAGAGATAATCAGAAGAAAACTGGAGGCACGGGGGCTCCCTACAGAGTGGGCCGATCTCGCTCAATTTTGCCTGGCGTCTACCTTCTTCCAATTTCGGGGGAAGTTTTACGCCCAGGTGGAAGGCGCGGCTATGGGTTCACCCCTGTCACCGATTGCCGCCAAGCTCTTCATGGAGGCTTTTGAAACCGAGGTTCTCAACAACGCCCGCCTCAAACCTACAATGTGGGTAAGGTACGTCGACGACACCTTTGTGATATGGCCTCATGGACGTGACTCCCTACAGGAATTCCTGGACCACATCAATAGTGCTCATCCCAAAATACAATTCACGATGGAGACAGAAAAGAATGGCCAGCTACCTTTCCTGGACGTCTTGGTTAGCAGAAGAAACGATGGCACCCTGGGGCACGCGGTTTACAGAAAACCTACCCACACGAACCGCTATCTTCATGCCGATTCGCACCACCACCCAGCGACGAAGAATGGCATCTTAAAAACCCTGGCCATCCGCGCAACCAGAATCTGCGACCAAGACAGTCTTCCCGCTGAATGTGAAGTCCTGAAAGCGACCTTCGCCGCAAACGGATATAGCAAATTCACCATCAACAGGGCCCTGAAACTTACACAAGACCCGCCTACACCAAGGGACCTCCACGACACCGAAAACAGGAAAATTGCCACACTCCCATACATACAAGGCGTCACGGACAGGATAGGAAAACTATTGAGGCGGTTCAAGATCAAGACTGTGTTTAAGGCACACCAGAAACTCGGCCAAACTTTAATGCGCGTCAAAGACCAGCTTCCACCGCTCCAAGCCGCCGGAGTATACTCCATCCCTTGCAGCTGCGGTCACACGTACATCGGAGAGACAGGAAGAACCATAGAGGAGAGACTACGCGAGCACATTCGAGATTTCAAATTCAAGAAGGTACACCGCTCCGCCGTAGCTCTCCACGCATGGGAAACCGGCCATGACTTCCTGTTCGACAAGACCGAGGTGCTCGCGAGAGAAGATAGGTGGTGGCCAAGACGGATAAAAGAAGCATTAGAAATCGCGAAACATCCCCAGAACATCAACGGGGACGCGGGATTACGCCTCCACGATGCCTGGATTGCACCTCTGCGGAGCGCGCGGTCGCGGGAGGCCGCCCGCCCGGACCGCACCACGCCGTCCGACCCCTGAGCTCACCGGACCGCCCCACGCCGTCCGACCACGGACCGCTTCCGTCCGTCCGCTTCCCCCCACCTCCTTTCACCTAGTCACGCCCGATTGGCCTACACCTCGACCTATCACAGCCTGCCCCTTTCTCTATATAAACCAGAGCGCCCAACATCCTGGCGCAGTACAGCCCTGAAGAGGACCGCGATATGTCGGTCGAAACGTCGGCACCCCAGCCTTCGACGCGGCGTCACCCGGACAGCCCAGATCATTACACCACCTTATTTAAAGATCGGATTTTTATAACCTAATTTATATACGAAAAACTCTAATATCAATATTGTCCTTTTGCAATATTAATTATTAAAATTTTCAAAAATACAGAGTGTTTGCCGACAATGGGACAAGCTCCAGTTTTACAGTCCTTTGGAATGTAAGGTAGCTCTTCCACCTATATTTTTAATTTTGTTCATTATGCTTTAATTACTCTGGCAAATGAAGTGGGTCCATTTACATGCAAAATAATCGGACTGAATATTCTCGGATAGTTACAAATATATTGATACATTTTACGTGTTCGGAAGCTACTGATTGCTTACAAAATATTTTAAACGTCCTCGAAAGGTATGGTAAAAGGAGATTGTAGACAATACTCAGAAAACGAAAATTGTTTCCGAGAATAGGTTTGTTTCATTGAAACAACGCGAAATAATATATGCCGTATGAGCCTGACAGCATTAAATAATTTACTTACGTTTATTTAAAATTTTCAAAAATAGTTTTCGATTTTTGGCGACATTCAGTTAGCGGCTGAATTCGACCCACCTATCCATCACAATTCCGATACTGTCGGGACTCGAACCCTAGAACCTACCGGTCAGAGGCAAAGCAGTGACATCAGCTGATGCCCTGAGCGACCTCAGACGATAAATGTGCAATATCGTTTACACTTTCGGATATCAGATTTCCCCAGTGGCGTTCCAAAAACGCTCGCTCAAGGACAAACCAACACTAGTTCTGTTACGTTCATACACCTGGAAGGAATGCGAGTGGCAGTTACTAGTCACTAAGGGGACGCACCGGTGAAATTTCTAAAATTTTTAATTTTGAATGTCTTACCGTGGATATTCGTATACAGATCGTAAGAGGCAGAAGGAAATAATGTAATTCGTTTCATAATTTTATCTTGAAAAATTTTCAAATAATTAATTTTTCTTTAAATTTTTAGACGATTTTTTCTGTCATTTTTAAAATGCTCCCTGTAGTGAGGATTTGGTTATTTTCAGTTCAAATTTTTAAAATAGAAGCATAATTAGTTTCTAAACAGATTTATGTGAGGATTTTAAAAAATACCTACTTAGTAATATTTTATAATTTTTTTCTTTAAGATTTGTTTTTTCTTGGTTTTACGGTAAAGCACTTAACTCATTGTCAAATAAAAAAGGTAATATTAACTTTTTAAAAGCCCACATAAATGTCATTATACACTATTTATCAACATTCGCACCAAATTTCATTGAAATTGATCAATAAATGCATCACAGGGATCCTTTTGTAACAAGAAAAGTGCTGAAAATAATGAATTTAGAAACAATCAATTTTAAAATTTAACTCGTAAATAAAACTCTTACAATATATGTCACACTTCTAAAACTCCCCAGCACCATACATTGAACCTTCTGCTTTCTTTTTCTGTGTTTCTTGAACATATTTCTTCATTTTCTATTTCCGCCTGACAGTTTTATTTTTTTGCTCTGATGAAAGTTCACTTTGCTGCAAGCGATGCTTATGAGTGCACTTACTTTTTTATTACATGCACTGAGTTTACTCCCTAATACTTCATATTTTAATTTCTGAGTGGCCTCACATCCCATATTAAATTCAGCAATTGCTGAAGTGAATCTCTAATTTTTTCTTTGACACAAAAACTTTCTTTGAACACTTAGTCCAAATAACGCTGTGCAAAGATTTTGTTGCAATTCTGTGTTTTGTCTTCTAAACAGCGTTGGAGCAGTTCCTCAGAGGCCAGTCTCCTATAAACTGGCACAATCTTGCACACCACTTGCTCTGTCAACACAGTTTTCATAGTGGAGCTGTCGTGTTTTGGTATGGTAGTTCCAGCAGCAATAGGCATATTATAAAAACACCAACTGATTTCATCTCCAGGGCATTTAAAGTGTTGAGATTTAGAGTCTGTGGACATGCAGTGGTATTAAGTTGTAAAAACTTCAGACTTCATTTGCTGTTTATTAGGAATATTCTTTTTAATTGCCCTACGATAATAGCCAGCAAGTTTTACAATAGTGTCTTCCTTTAGGCTTCCGGTTTTTTGCCCCCTAGTGTAACACCTTTTGCCCTCTACTCTGACACTACATTTTTAAGTCAGTTTTTAGTCTTTTGGCTACATGGTTACTGCATTCCTGCGTTTCAATTTGTTTTTCTTGATCATAAACACAGAGTGTTTTAAGATGGTTAAAAGTTTTCGCATCACCGTCTGACAGAATTGTGGCGTAATTAGATTTAAAATTCTTCGTTATTTTCCATATTTCTTCTGCTGCTACTACATTCATTGCATTTGAAGATCCACTAAAATTAACTTCACACTCAGAATTTTCTTTATGCACTTGCTGCCATTCTTTATAACCTTAAGTTTTTATGCACATCACTTTTTTCTTTTCTTCACATACTCCACAATACTTTGAAAGTATATGGAAGTCTACAACAAGACCTGTCAGCATATCAATAGCAATGCCCAATCCATAATTTTATGTATGGCCACGTTTGTGCCATGTTCCATCGTATGAGACTGAAATGTCAATAGAGACGCTAGAGGATAGTGTTGAATCAATGTCTAGACATGCCTTATTGATGAAAGCATGGGAGGTTTTCAACACTTCCTCTTTCACATTTCTATAATCTCCAGTTAAACTGTTTATGTGAGCACTATATGTGGATGCACTTATTGCTGGAAAACCCACAGTCATGCTGAACTGCTCAATGGCACTATGCCCCTTCCCAATCTCAATAAATGCATTGACCATTTTTCTGTTTATTTCAAATGTGGGTCTATAGAACTCAGAAGAGTCAACACGAGAACTTGTAAAGACTTCATTACAAATTTCGTGGCAATTAATGCATCTGATAATGAGTTTATGAGCAAACCCTATTGCCTGTTTCACTTCTGTGAACATACCTGGCAAACCACACTGCGCACAAACACATTCATTAAAAATTTATTTACACACGCTATTATGAATAATCATATAACTATCATCACTAGGTTGTAGTAGATGTTGTTGTTGTTGTTGTTGTTGTTGTTGTTGTTGTTGTTGCTGTCTGCTGGTTTTCTCCTTCAAAATTGAAAGCTTTCTGTGGCTCGATGATTCTTGACATATTTTGTCAGTTTTATCAGTAACAGACACCTGTTCCACTGTAACTGAGTTTGTCTATTTTCTTAATTTGTTGATAAGCTAATCTCATCTTACTTACTACTGTACTAGACCCCTTCCTCGAAAGGCGATTAATTATATCCATAATGAAAACTAACCTAACCTGAACTATACTATACTGTTTACTTTACGAAACTTGACACCTTAATTACACTCTGTGTTAAAATAGGGAAAACACACAGATTAACGTAATATTCTATGCAAAGACATATAGTGCAGCAGAGAAAACGTAAATCAACCTAACGACACCAAACTTATTCGCCTCAAGCTTACACGCGGTACTCATGTGTAGACACCGAGATAAACACACCAAAGATCATCCAAAACATTAAGAAAACAGTTGCCTAACCTAGTAGTCGGTGCTCAAATGTTCCTACGAGATTCCAAGATAAAGATACACAAAGAAGGCCCCGCGAAAAACAAATATTTCGCTCTCGAAATTCAGGCCACGGAAATATCTGGAAAAGGGGCGTAAAAGAAGGCGTGGCTCTGAGCGCGCACGGCCATTTAAACGTCTGTAGCAGACATTTAAATGGCTTCAGCTTAAAAGTGAAAGTAGGTAATGAATCCTGAAAGTTCTAAGTAATGAACTGGAAAAACAAAAATTGAAATTTTCTTTTTTTCGCCAAATTTCGCCGATGGGTCCCGGGGATAAATGAAACCTACAATAAAATACTAAAATTGAAATAATGTCTGTGTGCTTTGTCGCAATGAAGACTAAAGCCACATCCTTTTAAATATCTGGCAGCAAAACATGGAGAGAAAATTTTATTCGAATGGGGAAACCATTATTTGCAGAGAAATGTGCCCGGTATTTAAGAGTCAATTGTCGTACTTCAAGGAAGAATTAGAAAACTTTCTATGAACTTTTCAGTCTATTAAAAGGGTAATTGTTGTGTGGAAAAGTAGACCTGGTTAGTAAGTTTCATAAGCATAAATGATCCTATACCAATTAGTAAGTGAGTGATCACATATGTGTAAATGCATTTGTGTGTACTAAGTAAGATCATGACGACGGGCTCTTTCAGTTCATTAGCTGACGATGCTGAAATCTCTAACAAGAAAACACATGGCATCCACCTCGGCCCATAACACTGGCCAACAGTGATTTTGGTGAATGGTTAACTCTGGCTGTTTCTTATGTACTTAGCTACGCTAAAGACGAATAGAACCGCAAAAATGTCCCATCGAACTTCATTTTCGTGTAATCGCCCAGATATATATATATATATATATATATATATATATATATATATATATATATATATATATATATATATCTTCAAGTCATGAAATAGATGTGAAACCGGTCAAATCAGTTGAGCAAGTTGGGGCATTACGAAAGGAATTCCAGTGACCTATGTATACGACGCCCTGACTCGGCGCGCCGTGTACGTGGGTCGCTGCATGTTCGTTGCGCCCTGCGTCCAGCGAGAGAGGGGTTGATATTTCTGTAGCGCACCACTCATCTATTAGTTGCGTTCTATTGTTAATTTTTGTACAAATAGATTCCTTGCAATACCGCGGCAGTGAGTAAACCAACCAAACGATTTATGTTATTCGTGCGGTGAGGTAACTTAGAAGAGCCAAAGGCGGAATTTTAACCCCTTAATCGTACGGCGTCGGTGCTGTGAGCGACAAACATGGAGAGTTATTCCACCAAGACATTACAACAATGAACACAATTTTTAAGAGAAATCGGAATCCAAATAAGCTTGCAGACTATTGCTGGACACTAAAAAAGAATATACTCACACGAAATTCAGTAAACAATCGTTCAAAGTTACATTTTGATTGACAATATTATAGGTAAGTAAAGCAAAGAAATCCCATAACTTAACAACAGCGTGTCCTTTTTAATTGTCTATTACAAAAAATATTGGTACTTGCTTAAAACCCTTCGATCGTTCCATATAATTGTGATATATTTTGTTCTTGTAATAAATTGATTGAATTGAATTGAATTGGCCTTATTTTACGTGGCGAGAGAAATGCCATACTAAATGAAAAATACAGTTACTCAAGAAATGATATGAGTTCTGCCACTACGGAGGACTCGGAATTCCAAACAATGTGGAAAGTGACAAAGTGATAAGTTATTTTTAGCAAAAACATTCTCGGCATTTAGCTTACTCGTTACGGCGCGTCAAGAAGCAAAATCCAGGACACTTTCACCTGTCTTCGGAGCTGCCTTCGGACATGTCGCACCGTGGCCACACTATATAACGAAATTCGGGATCGTTAAGCGAGTATATATTTCACCATTTCAAAATAAATTATTAACATAGAAAAAGCAAATTCATTTCCACAGTTTTAGAATCATTCTCCCATGTAAAATTTACTAGAATCTGTGAATTATTATAAACTGCAACATTGCTGAGATAGTTTACACATGATATATTTGCGTTAGTTCGCTTGTGCATATTGAAAGCACATTCAATTCGCCATTTAAAAAATATTTTACGAAAGTTTGGGAAGTGATACTTTTCAAAAATGTTCCACTTTCTTGCTGAATGATACAGTGTCATTGTTTACTCATTAAGTTAAAGCAAAGTTTTGTTTTTGAAAGATTCTTAAAATGTGCATTAAAGATATGAAATAACTGATTACACAATATTGAGATGAACTATGCCATCTCTATATAAATAGATGACAAAACTCGCAATAGAAAACTGATTAAAACACTAACGAGAGAAATGTAAGCAAATCGAAGAGGTAAGAACACAATAAAAATTAAGAGAAAAATAACAGAGAGAATTTGGAACTAATAAAGAAGAATTATAATGCTATTTAGAATAGAAACATTAATAACTGTGCTTCTTTTACAATTTAAATGATGTAAGAAATAAAGTGCAATATCAAATGTGACCGGTAGCGGTAGCTCAGTGCATCAACTGATGTCACTGCAGCGCCTCTAACCGGGAGGTCCTAGGTTCGAGTCCTCACGGCGGCAGGATTTTCGACACTAGCTTTTCAGCTAGGTCGAATTCAGCTGCTGTCTGGAAGAGAATTCTAGCGGCCGGCTGCTCTGATCGGTAGTTTTCCGTGGTTTCTCCGATCAACACCAGGCGAATGCCGGAGCAGTACCCTGCCAAACGGGCCACGGACCGCGCGCGATCTGTCCTTCCTCTCCCTTGTCCTATCCTCTCCCCTTACACACACACTTACACTAACATGCATTACACTACCACATATTCCGGGTGACCGGTCGGGAAGTTAGAGCTTGTCCCGACTGGGGCGGTGCCCCGCTGGTGGGAGAGTCCTGGTTAGGGGGAAGCCCCACTAGCCGACGGTAGGTCGGCGCCGGATCTCGCCATCCAGCGGGGGAAGATCACCGCCATCTCCCGAGAAAAAACATGCACTACACTAACGGGACTAATGACCACAGTAGTTGACGCGCCCGGAAAGACGAAAAAATCAATAAATCAATCAAATGGGAGTGCTTGAAAGATAAGGCAAAACAAGTCCCGTGCGTACCAGTCGCGAAGGAGGACCGAGTTAAAAGTAGTTTTTTTAAATTGAATAATCACATGCCTTTGGACAATTTGACCATTGGCAGCATTGACCATTGGATGAACAAATTGAATATTAAATTCAGAAAATGAGTAGCTATTAAAAATGCAGCTCAAGCATCAAGAACAAAACTATTTCATGTAGTTAAATAGTATTCGAATGGAGGTTATGAAGGGCCAAAGAATTTTTTTGGTAATTTGCGTTTTAGTTGTTTGCAATAGGGATTATGTTTACTTAGTCCCAAATGAATTGCAGGTGGAATATTATTAATTATGCAGTAGATTTTTGCTGAAATTAGTAGAAAATGTTTTGATAACCTAACCCAGAAGTAATTTGGAATAAGGAGTTTGGAATAAACCAATGAGCTTTAATAATAGTTCTTAGACAAGTATTCTAAAAAGCTTGTATTTTATTGATGTTTTGTTTTTGATGCCGATCCCAAAATTGGACACTTATAAGATATTATAAGCCAGCTCATTGTTTTATAAATGTGTAATTTAATCAGTATTCATAGTAAATGAGCGTATTTAACGAGAGGAAGTAGTTGAAACCATTGTTTGTTAGCTGAAGAAATTCTAAAGACGATATTATTTTGCCAATGAAGCCTTTTGTCTATTAATTCTCCTAAGTATTTTATTGGTTAGATGAATGAAAGCCATTTTATTGGTTCATTTTGATATATAGAGGAGGTGGTTCATATACATCTTATCTTCGTAAGGAGAAAAAATTGCATTGCATTTCGATGTATTAAATTTGATAATTTACTTTTTAGCCCAACCACCTGATCTAAATAATTTTGGAGGAAAGAAATTGCAGTTTCAAGATTTCCATCGGTAAAGGTAGTGTTGCGCCGAGAAGACGAACAAACGGTTGACAAGTGAAGAGCATTGTTGCAAAGGTTTTAGAGCACAGAGAGCCGCCTGCAGTCGCGGAGGTATGGATGTATTCTGCTGACGAGCTTTGCAGTCGGAGCTCATTTTGATGAAATGCAAAATCGCAAATTGAATATTAGTTAACAGTTACAGAATGATGGGAAAATTTTGATTTTCTGACATTTTTAAAGGCAATAACGAAATTTTAAAATTGTAATTCCAAACTTTCGTATGTGGAACGAGCAGAACTTGGACTTGTATTCTGAGAAGAAGAAAATGGTTGCTGGTGGGAAACATCTTAATTTATCGTCGTAGAGTAGTGGTTATTATGAGAGGGAAAGGAAATATTGTAAAAGAGACGGTTAAGAAATGTCCAAGGCCGAAGATTATAAACTTGCAAAAGGAAATTCTAAATTTCAATACGAGTGGTTGCCGGCGGTTTCTCCAGGACCAGCGCTAAGCCAACAAATTTTGCGTTAAGCTCTCTAAAACTAGGAAAGACACATGATCGAGACGACTTACAGTGATAACGCCGCGGGTAGATCGAGTGTTTTCCACAGACACAAGCTGTTTAGAGAGGGGAGAGAGAAAATTCAAGAAGACGCGCGTTCAGAACGACCTTTGAACTCCGAAACTGTCGGAAATGAGGCGAGAGTGTAGAATTTTGCCGGGCAGGGAAAGCGGATTAACTGTTCATATCATTGCCGATGAACTTGACATCGTCAAAACCCAAGTGCACGAAATTGTGAGCGAAAAACTGCAAATGAAAGTCTGTGCGATGTTGGTGCCGCGAGTGCTGACAGGCGAGCCACACCGCAACCCGGTCTCAGCCACCCTACAATCCCATCACACTTTTCCTTTCTCCCCGCCTCCAAACCGGCCTGAAAAGACACCACCACGGCTCGGTGGAAGCGTTACAGCAGGCCGAGGCGAGGGAGCTCAACATATTCCGGCTGCCGCCGTCCAGGAGGCGTATGAGAGCTCGAAATGGCGCTGGCAGCGGTGTGTGGAAGCAGAAGAGTTCTACGGTGAAGAATATTGAACGCAAGAATTATTTCTGTCCTGTTTTGAACGGTTGAAGTTATTGCAATGCAATTTTCACGGAAGTACATGAGGAATAAAACTAATGGATGGATGTATTCGTTTCAATTTTATCACTTGTATTTTACGAGATATTGAGGTAACTTTTTAAAAAAATGTAACTATACATATTTTTTAGTCTATCGTAACGAATGTAAAAGGACGAATCCAATGATGTAAATATTGTTATATGTTAGATAAATTTATTAGAGTAATTTTAATTATTTGCTACTCGCATTTACCGTATATTTTAAAGTCTACATCCCACGGTCAGTACATTGCGAAAAAAGTTTTGCTAATTTTTTGGACTCACACGCTAACTATTTTCCATTGGGTCGAATTTACTCAACAATAAAATTCCATCTCAATAGACAGATGTTAAACCGTGCGGACTTCGCGCGAAATTTGAGTGTAAGAGATAATTGTTTTATTCCGTTAAGTCAGTGGACAACTAGTGATACGAGTAGACTTTATATTTTTTATATTACAACTGAATTCATTTTCACTCTTTAGACTGCATTATGGTCTTTACTTTTCTTCTAGGTATTTTTTCAGTGTTTATTTCTTGCAATATGAGTACAGTGAAAGATGAACTAGAACAACACATCACAAATTGCTTTCGCTCCTCTTCTACTGTCAATAGTGCATCAAAATCTTGCATTACTTTAACAGCCATTTAAGTGCAGTCATTCACACTTTTCGAGTTTATAAATAACATTTGACCTTCTAAATATTCTAAGATTTGCTTTTCCAGGGCGAATGTCATTCTGGAATAAAACTAGAATTCGTCATCAGGCAAGAGAACAGATATCTGCTTTTGGTTGCCACGAAGTCGGCTATGGTTTTCAATGAAATGAAGATTAAATTGAATTCGGAGACGTATTATACATTAACGAATTAATGACTAAAGAACGGTTATCGGGATACAATTGAGCTTACCGTATTATTCTCCATACAGTTCTCCACAAAAAGGAATACATCATGTGTATCATCTTCCATATGTAGATTCTCTGTGGCTAAATTTGCTACCATTTTGATTTTAATGTGTTCGTCTACTTCATTATCAAAGAGTGATACGAAAGACAATTGTTCTAATAAATACTATATACAGTGTCTACATTTTTAGAGCGGCTTTTGAAATTGTGGAATCTATCCATTCATGTGATTTTCGAACTTTTAAAAAGCAGATATCTTAATAAGGACTTTTTATAGCTGTAATGTACTGAAGCCACGTTTTAGCCTAAACAGAATCAACAGCAAGAGATTTTTTAATGATTATATCACGTATATTACATTCAAACACACATTGTAAAATAAGTTCGTATTTGTGATGACGGCACGAAAGAACAATTCCCTGTCCAAATTGTCTTTAAGAAAGAAACATGCTCATTTAAAACGTCAAGTATTCGATGAAGTGATGTTACAGCAAAGAATGTGTACATTGTCTTCGATACCCCAGGGTGTTGACACATTCCAAACAGCGTTAGTGTGCTATTTACCAGAATAATATCGGAATTTTGGAAACACGATGAGCAGTTGACTGTCCACAAAGGTAACAATAATATGAAGTGTTTCTCATTTGGGGACCTTGATATTTAGTGCAGTCAACAGTTTGTCATCGCAATGAGCTGTAAAATGTTCAGATAAATTACTCTTAAAAGCAGATTTAATTATTTCTTAACGTTCTCTTCTTGTGTCTGATTCGAAGAATAAAATATTTATTAATATAGAGTTCTTCGGGTATTGTTGTCACGTGCCTCTGCTGAAGAATGTATTCAGAATCTCTTATAAGCTGACTTCTATCTAAACCATTAGTTTAGGGATAATAAAATTGTTGGTGCCACATCTTGCAGCATTCTCTATTAATGTACTCTCGAAACTTCACCAACGTTGATTGCATCTGAACTTAGAAGTTCTTTATCTGAAGGAGATACAGCAGACGATGTAGACGCTTCACACTGTTTCTCTCTTTCCTTTTCTCTTCTTGTAATGTTCTTTGTCTCACCTTTTCTTTTTTATCAGTGAGGTTTTGGTTTACTCGTGCAAGATGGCTTGTACGTCCTGGCGCCCTCGGCCGAAGTAAAAAACATCCTGTCTTCTTCCAACTTAATCATTTCTAAAGTATTTGAATGTATAAATCGATATCGAATACATTGTTCAAACTATTTCTAAATTTCCCTTCATTGTGCTTAAAAATAGCTTCACACTTATTTCCGATTTTTTTGTAATTTTTCCCACTTAGAATACAAGTTAATATTTTTCTTGCGAACAATACTGTTTAGCTCTTGTCTGAATTCTTGCTTTCTCCCAAAATGTCATGCGCTCACGAACCACCAATTTAGCTCTTTCACTAACTGCTAATTTTACTTCCCGTGTATTATAAAATAAAACTTCCGCATTTGTTTATTTGATGGTAAATTGTGTCGAGTTATTTGGTGATTTAGATTAATAATTAATATTATATATTAATATATTAAATACACGTGTCCCTCAGCACTGCCTATGACACTATCATATGTCGTTATGTTAGATTAGAGTCATTCAAACAGGTTTGGCACGGTCGATTAAAATTCTTGTATTATTAGCGTCGGGGCTGACAGCGGTGTGTGGTAGGTTTAGACTTTCCGTCATGTGAGTTCGCGTTCAAGTCGGCACGGGTTAGAATGATCCAAACTCAACAAAATTTTGTATAGTCATGTTTTAAGGTCATTTAAACAATATTGGAGGGTGAACGTTCAGAAAGTTCGAAGTCGGAAAGTAAGGGATACCCTAGTGATTAGGCAGCGTTGTCCCTGCTAACACGCTCTCGGAGTGTTACAATACGGGTTTGAAAGTAGTCGCGAACATATGACAATATGTATATCATTTGATTTGTCTTTTCATGATCGTCAAGATAGACTAAAAATATGTATAGCTCCGTTAATTAGCCCCATTCCCCCATGCACTTCCGTGAAAACTGCATTCCAATGACTTCAACTGTACAGAAATTTCAAAAGGTGCTAAAGTTATGTGACTAAGTCTCTCTCTCTCTCTCTCTCTCTCTCTCTATATATATATATATATATATATATATATATATATATATATATATATATATAGTTTTATCTATTAATAAGATAAACCATTTAAAGGAAGATATAATACTAATCTCTGACTTTTTCAAAATAATGATATCATTGACCTCATAAAAACTATCCCATACAGGGTTCGCTCTAAAAAACATGTAGCTGCAAAAATGCAGTCGTAGTCGTTATATGTTTAGAAATGTTTTCATGGAATTTTCCGGATATGAGTATATTTCTACAAATAAGGCAAACGACCGGAAAATAACCGTTATGTTTATGTATTTGTCAAGGTTAAAGACACGGGAAAGAAAATGAGGTTTCATTTATAATTTAAAACAAACATATTGAGCCTTGAAAAGCCTGACACATGGGCAAGTATCACAAATAAACGACTACATCGCCGACGAAAGAATAAAACCATTCAAGAACAGTTTTTAATAAAAGCCAAAATTCTTCATAGACATTTTTCCCACACGATGTTTATTGAAAAATATTATAAAGAAATTTAAAATTTTAGAAGTTATTATCAGGCTCCCTGACGTAATAAATGCAAACATTACGAACTTTACTAGTAGTAAATTCTCGTAAGATGTTTCACCTGGAAATAGGTTTAAGAAACAAAACGCTGGTCACGAGATTAGTTTCCAGAATAAAAAAAAAGTTGTAGGAAATTGTTAATGCGTGGTAGGGAACAAATGAGAACTGCAACATCGCGTCCTTGGTGCTCCGCGCGCTCGGAAGCGCGCTGCCCGAGGGCGACTTCGCTGTGGCCGGGGCGCGGCGCGCTGGGCGACGCCGCCGCCTGGCGCGGCGGCCCTACTCTGGAGGGACCCCAAAACCCGGAGAGCCCTTCCGAATGAATACGGCGCCCCGGGGGACGCAATGCCCCAATGAATCGAAAATGAACAATATTATGTGGCGCGCGCAACCAACTCTATTACTGATAAATTATTGCGTTCGAAACGGATGTGTTTTCGCAGTGTAGTGAGGAATTGTGCTCGCCTCTGGGACGCTTTAACCATTCATCATCAGCACTCATTAATTCAGCTTACTTTTCATACACAGATGATTCAGATTCACATACAGCATTTCAAACAACTTCCCATTCCAGGCTTCACTCCACTCTCACACTTCCTCTTCTTCCTTCATTTCCTCAGCTTTCCTTTCACTTTTTCACATCCCATCTCACCTACAATCTCTGAGCCTCACCTCCGATCTCCTCTCAGTTACTCGTCATTCCTTACTCATCCTGATTTTCCATCTTTCCTATCTCTTAAAAATCGTGTTCCCCCATTACACTCCTGCCTCCTCTTTTATAGTTCCTCTATCCTCATCTTTCCTCTATCTTCACACTTCGATCGTCACGTAATGCCTTTGCAAGTACTTGTTTTTTCACGCTCCATTGCTAATCCGTTCTCCCGAAGTCCTTTCGGGTTAGTGGAACGCAGTGCGGGGGCCGCTTATTTTCTCTGTTCTTATATCTTCGCCCGTCGCCACATGCATCCCCGCGGCTATTTCTTTGCGCCCTCTCCTTTGCACTCACATTCGCCGGCGGGGCGGCGCGCCGCGCGGGGGTCGAACCGGGCATCGCCGCCCGCGCGCCCTGGCGGGGCGCCGCGCCGGTCCAGCACTCGGCCAGCCCCGGGCCAGCTCACCGCCGACGAGCGACAGCTTGCGAGCAGCAGAACTAAGAAAAGCGCCGCCGAGCTTCCAACTTTCTTCGTTTACAAAAATGGTATAGGAATGTGGTTAGGCGGAAGAGGAGGCATAATGGCCTGAGCCTAGCCATAATAAAGACAATTTTATTATTATTATTATTATTATTATTATTATTATTATTATTATTATTATTATTATTATTATTATTATTATTATTATTGTTGTTGTTGTTATGAATATTAGTGCTAAAAAAAGTATTGCCGAAATGAATAGGAGTTCCCATAATTGACAGTTGATGAACAATGGGTTATGCTAAGACATGTACTATCCGAGCGTTCACGGTCGTAAATTATGATTTTTGAGCATCACTACTATGAAAAACGTTGCAGAAATGAAAAAAGAGGTCCTAACATTTACGAATAATGGTTTATGAATATTAGTACTAAGAAAAGTAGTGAGATCGTTGTAGACTTTTGATGTCTTTAGTTAATAAGAGGAACGGAGCATTGTTCATTCGGGAAACGTTCGGCTTTATTAGTTTCACTGTCGTCTCGGTACGTAAAATTTGTGTAATGTCAGAAGTAACGAGTTCTTTCCCTGCTACGAGTAACTTCCCCTGCCTTGTTTTAACTAACACATACAATGGAAATAATATTCGTGACCCTTCTATTTACTTGCTTCCCCTTCTATTTAAAAATTACGAATTGTTCTGTTTATATTACATTCCTTTAAAATAATTAATTTTGTTTATGATTTCCCAAATTAAATCCAAGCAGAGCTTGGATGATAATAAATCCCAGTATAACTTGAAATAATCGAAGTGTAACTTTTTAAAACTTTAAAAATACAAAAAAGTTAACTATTTATTTATAACGAAGTTTTAACAATTGCTTTTCTAAAAAAATCAATTTATTGGTTTTGAGTTCAAGGTGTTACATGTATGTGATCATGTTATTTCAGTCCACATAAAATACGTTTGGGGAATGAAAGAGATATAAAAGTTTGTGGAGATAGACAGTTCATTCTAAGATTGACGTGCAAACAAATTGATTGACAACAAACGGAATCAAACGCAAAGGACGAATTGGATAAAGTGGAAACAATACTGTAAAACTGATGGAGAAATATATTTATGTACTTTTTTAATCATATTCGATGACCCCACGCTGCATGATCGAATTTTCTCGCTTTATTTTTGGATTAAAAAATACTTGATTAAAAAAATACAAACATAAGAATATAAATGATTTGAGAAATGACTATTATTTGGAGAATGAATATCTTTAGCAAAGTCTACACACCTTCACAGCTTCTCCTCCGTGGACCGGTGCCGGCGGTCGTGAATTGTTAACCCGGAGATGAAGAGCGTTTGGCGCAGAGGAACTCGTCGACCGCAGCACAAAAGGTCGTTTCACACACCCCGTCACTGAGCCCGCACCTCGTGCCGTGCACCTGTCAACGGGTCCAGTCGCCTGCAGCTGCACCTGCACCTCACAGCCGCCGCTCGAGTGCTGCTCTCGGGGGCCCGCGGCACTCGTGGGGGGCCCGTCCGCACTCGGCCCCCCTCCCCCGCGCACACCCGCGGGGCACCGGCGCCGGCGGGCGGGGGCGGCTGCGGAGGCCGGGGACCGCGCTTCGATGCCCGCGCGGCGCGGCGTTCAACTGTCGCGGCGGGGCCGGGGGCGCGCCGCGCGCGGCGGCGAGCGATCGCGAGCGCAGTATCGACCGCCCGCGGGCGGGGGGCGAGGGGGCGGGGCGGGGCGAGGGGGCGGGGCAGGGGCGCGGCAGAGCAGGAGCAGCGCGCGCCGCGGCAGCCGGCCCGTCACTGGCGAGCGGGCGCGCCCCGACGCCGCAGCGGCGCTGGGCGGTCCGCGCCGGCGCGGCGCCCGCCCCGCCACGCCCCCGCCACACCCCGCCACTCCCCCGCACCCACACACACACACAGGCCGCCCCGGTCAGTCGCTGCGGGAGCGGGAGAACGCTCGCGAATCACACAATTCGCGTATTAGTGAACGGATGCAGTATTTATGAAAGCGGAAAATGTTGGGGGGAGGAGGGCGCTAGGCTGACCTCAAAGGACGTCGGGCCAGCGCGCCTAGGGCAACGCGCCGGCGGTTGATCTCCGAGACCACGTCGCTCGCACGGAGCCGCGTTGCGCTGGATGCAACGCCGCAGATTGGCGCCCAACGTAGGCAACGCCAGGGAACAAACCTCTTGAAACGAACAACATAATCAATAACCATATGTACATAACTCTATGTATATATTCACAAATATATGTATTACAGCTCAAAGCCACTGTGGCACTGATTTACGAATACACTATAATGTCAATTTACTAACATTAACAGCAAAAAATTTTATTTATACTAATAGTGGTAATAATAATAATAATAATAATAATAATAATAATTATTATTATTATTATTATTATTATTATTATTATTATAATCCCCACCGTGCCGCCCGGTAACTTCCGTAGCAATGATGATTCTATGGAGGCTAATGAACCTCTGCGAAGCCGAACGGTTCAGGAAACGAAAGAGAACAATTGGTCCCAATGGCTCTTGCCGCAGAAGAAGCTTCAGAGGAGCATACCTTTATTAAAAATGTAAGCTCAACTGGCTCCCGCTGCCAGTACTTACGAAGGGCCTCTGCCAAGAGTTACAGGTGACGAGGACCAATAGTTGCGATGGCGGAAGAAGATCCAATCTCAACGGCGAAGAGGTGCGAGTTTATCTTCATAACCCTGATCCCTCCAAAAAATTGAGCTGGGTATCAGATCTTCGTCCGTTATCCAGTATTGGGCTCCCAAAGAAGTAGTATGAGCAGTGCTTTGAGGCAGCGTCACGCTGGCGACCGCCCCTGGCGAGGCCGCGCAGCTGTTTCGAGCACCGGGCAGCTGTGAGAAATGTGCTACCTGCGCTGGCGGAGAGCGGTAAACCTCCGCAACAACAACAGAGCGCGACCCCGCTCCATCGAGGGCAACCGCAAATCTCGATATCGCGACGCACGATGCAGTACCCGGTACAAGTTTGGGGAAGCCAAGGTTATCCCTCGCGGCTTCCGGGAATCCAAGTCAACGCATGCAATGGACAACACAATTAAATACGTCTGTCACGCGTGCATAGTATAGAAGTAAAAACGAGACGTAATGTGAGGGCTTCAGAAGGTTTCTAAGTGAAGAAATATATCCGGAGAGTGCTCTAAAGGAGTAAGGTGTGCGCAGCCAACTGAAACGCATCAGGAGAAGAAACGTTTTTCAGATGCAGAATTAAATCTTAATAATGCGGAAGTGACACTAGAACTATCAAGTGATGTAGTCCTGGAGCAGCAAGTTGACGAATATGAAAATGAACAGACATTACATGAGAACGAACAAAACGTTGGGGTTTCTAGTCCCCAACTCGATAACGAAATGATGGATAAATATCTTACAAATATTTGTGAGGTACCAAAGCTTCACTACCAAAGACACTCATTAGATCTAAGACCAAAAATACTAAAACCGAAAATCAGCGCTAAAATCTATGCGATTGTTGGCAAAACGAATTAAATTATTATCCAAAACATCACATAGCTTATTGAAGATGTGGCTGGATTGGTTCACTGCGCTTAATTGCTACCTTCAACCTCTAAATTACAAAGTACGGGTTGGTAATGGGACTTCTCTTGATAAGAAGCCTATGAAAAACAAAAGCCACCGGCATGGTTGAAAAAAATTGAAAATAAAAATTGTCCAAGCTGAACGAGGTATCTTGCACATTTCTGAGTATTTTAGAGACAAAATGAGGGTTTTAAAAGTCGATTCGCGCAACTATTTCCTCAATTCTCAGAAGAGCGAAGCTGAAAAGAACACAAAAAGACATGGAAAATAGACTCGAGGTCAAAGATGAGAGATTAAGACAAGGAATAGTAGCTCCAGGGGAAGAATATTAAGGTATAATGCAGCCGCGCGACACAAGAAAGAAAATTCTCTAGTCTCTGAAAACAAAAAAGGATTCTATAAATATCTAGAGTCGAGAGGCATCGACGACAATGATGACATAAACCCTCCGAGTGTTTCTGCCATGACGTACGTTTGGTTTCAGATTTGGTCTTCCCCAAAACAGCATTCTGTTGAAGCATTCAGAATTAGACAGGAAGCAGAAACTTTTCACAATATCCTGGAAATGAATGAGGTTGCGATTTTAACACAGTATGTAAAAAGATCTATAAAGAGAACCCACAATTGAAAAGCTCCAGGAGTAGATGGAATACATAATTTTTGGAGGAAATATATGTCATGCACTCATGGAATATTGACGAGTTAATTTAAAATAATTTTGCAACGAACATCTGCAGTACCAGAATTTTGTACCTTGGGCGTGATTTTCATGTTTTAGAATGATAAAAATGCGTCTTGCCCCGAGAATTATAGACTATTTAAAGTATACCTACAATTTACATAATTACTACTTTACATAATACTCTACCTACAATTTACTCTATTATTGTCACCAATCTCGACAAGCATCTGAAAGAAACTGAGGTAATTTTGAGAGAATAGGTTAATTGTAGGAAAGGATCCCGAAGATGCAAATAGTTATTGATAATAGATAATATTGTATCCCAGCTTGTTAAAAATAAATAGCATAATCTGTCAGTGGGGTGGATTGATTTCCGAAAGGCAATTTATTCCATTCCGCATTCTTGGTTACAGCGAACCCTTCAACTCTACAAGTTTCACCCCTCTTATCGTTAAATTTCTTACAACGTGTATGAACAGCTGACGAACAACACAGAGGGAAATGAGAAGGGAAATTTAGTTTCCAGACAGATTCTTTGCGAATTTGTAGAGGCATTTTTCAGGGAGACAGCCTAAGCTTCTCTGGTAGTGCCTAGCATTGAACCCTATTACTAGGATGCTGAATGTCTCGGGCTATGGATATGTTTTGAAGAACGCCAAGAAGATAATTTCCCACCAATTATATATGAATGCTCTATTCTAAAGAGCCAGAACAACTTCGCAGTATGCTGACACTTGGAAGTTTCTGCAGCTCTGTTTGTATCAATCTTGGTGTGTAATTGTTCACGTGAAGAGAGGTCGCGACCAGAATATAGGGAACGAACTCCATCTGATGGAATATTTGAGAATTTAAGAACTCTTCAATGGTGATTAATATAAGTATCTGGTCCTCCAGCACCTTATAGAAACTGCATATGAGAAAATAAGAAAAAAAGCGGAAAGAATGGTTCTCTCTCTTGTTTCAAAAATCTGCAAGTTCTGTATAAATTCGAAAAACAAATTTACAGGAGATAACACCTGAGATCTTACAACAGCATCTCATACATTTGGAGTTGTCAAGAGGTCTGAGACATCTTTGCAAGCTTTCGATATAAAAGTTAGAACCCTTCTATCAAATTTCGTATGCATTATCATCGAAGTTCCACCGAAAGGCTATATATTTCGAAACACCATAGAGGCCGTGTCTGTGAAATCTCGAAGTTATGTGCCAACAGAAAGAAAAACAGCTCATAAATTATTTCATCAAAAACGAATCCATTACGGCCATATATGCACAAGATGAGGGCTATACAGCTCTGCAGTTGCTCCTAGAAGACCACAATCCAAGATTTCCGAAACCTAGGAACCAAATTGAGCAGTGGAGATCAAAGGACCTCCATGGCAGATTTGCTACAGTGCTTCAAAGTGACTCCTTCAAAATGAAGAGATCAACTGAATGGCTGAGACCTGCTGGACTTTTTAGCGAGACGGAAGGGTTGTGGTGGCCATTAAAGATCAGTAGTAACTACTAATACCAACACACGATATATCATGAAAGAGAACATCATCGACAAGGGTCGTATTGAGGCTGCAAATATAGCTTGAGTTTATTGGGAGAGCATTTATAAATGTTTAGTGTTGAAAACAAGACTCCTGCCGCCTTTTAATCATGTGACACAAGGAAAAATTCTGAAAACCAATTCTTTAAGAACTATTAGTTTACCTCAGCGTAAAAATCATTGAGTATTGAAGACGTTGTCAGTGTTACCTGTCTGGTCGAAAGGCAATCGTTTGCTCCTATTTTTCGTAATTCGTGCGTGTTAAATGTCACGCAGAGGTCGCCCGCCAAAATACTTACACGGAGTCTGCAATGCTGTGAAATAGACGCACTATCAACTATAAACGCTAACTTTCAATACCGCCAGACGAGTATTGCTTCCTATCATTTTACACGAGCGAGACGCGTCGACACGAAACCGCTCGGCTTCTAGATCTTTAAACAATGCGATCTCATAGCGTCGCAAGTAGAAAGAGGCAGGATTCAGCGAAACCGCGAAAATGCGCAATGTTATCTTTATAGTCGTTCCGGCCCATGGCGCGCTCTTACAGTCTCTTCAGAACGCAGTTCAAAAGTTCAAAGCAGTTCAGTCGTTTCAAAGAGTTTCATACGAAAAATTAATTCCCTTTCTCTCCGGAAGCCAACCCGCGGTTTTTAGAAAAAAATAACTAAGTCGAACACGAGGTGTTTGAAATGTATACCCTTTGATGTTAATTAGCGTGAAAGAAATGCTATAAATTATTGAATTCAAAGTACAGCACAAAATTTGAATTAATCTAGACCGATTATGTTTCAATAGGTCGCGTGTGTAAGAAAGCCACCGAATGTATTCATCATATCTGCAGTGGATGTTCTGAGTTGACACTAACAAATTATTGATAACATCATAATAATGTAGCCAAATTATCCACCAAACTCTTTCCAAAAGATCGGACCTGATAAACGAAAGTTTGCCTTATAACAAGTATCCACTGGAGCAAGTTTTGTCTAATGAGAGAACAAAAATCTATAAGGATACTGCCATTGCTACTGATAAAACAATGGAAGCAAATATGCCTGATATTGTCGTGTTCTACTCGCAGGGTAACATTAATAGATATCGCAGTCCCATTAGATCATAATCTGTTGTCAATAATTGCAGAAAAGAAAACAAAATACCAGCCATTCTAAATTGAACTGCAAAACTTATACAAACTTACAAACTAAAAGAGGTAGATATTGTACCCGTAGTTATTTCAACCAATGATCTTGTTGCTGAAGATTGGAGGACTGTGAAAGAGAAACTTAATCTAAAACAGTGGTACTTAAAAACCATGTAGAAGGCCTCGTTGTTTGCAAACACAAATATTGTAAGTACAAGCCGTACAAGTATTGTGCGGTTTTCTCTCTTAGACATTTAAGCAGAACCTGAGAGCACTGGAGCAAGAACTTCTCACCATCTATGTCACAAAATGTGATGACGTTTTGTCCTCGAGTTATATTTGGAAAATTCAGATGAGCGTGAATTTTGATAGTGATAATAATAATAATAATAATAATAATAATAATAATAATAATAATAATAATAATAATAATAATAATAATAATAATAATAATGAATGTATTTGGCGTTATTGGGTCGGTAGTCCGACTTCGCCGGCTAGCTAACTGTATCCCCCTTGCCTGGGCCTAGTTAAATACCCATGCTTGGGGGCAAGAGCGACATGTGGCGAACATGACGTATTCTCTTCTCAGTAACTAGCAATATCCACCTGCTTGAGCTTTTCTTCGCAACACAGCTACAGGAACTGAGACGATTTTAAAGCAAAGCTACAACTCTATTTTTCCTCGACCGGGAATCAAACCCGTGACTACAGCAAGGGAAGCTAGTACGCTGCCCATGAACAATCTCAGAGGCCTAATAATAATAATAATAATAATAATAATAATAATAATAATAATAATAATAATAATAATAATAACAATAACAATAATAATAATAATAATAATAATAATAATAATAATAATAATAATAATAATAATAATAATAATAATAATAATAATAATAATAATAATAATAATTCAAATGGTATTTATACATGACAAATATTTCAGGATCCTAATAAATTTTACAACCTATCGTTAAGTACGCGTTAAGTACATAACAAAATCCAGAACAATTATGTTGGTTGTCAATAATTTCATGTGACTTCCATGCACATTTCCAGCAATTTGTATACGTTATTGCATTTGTATGTAGAACCTGTTCAAATAACTTCTAATATATTATTTTCAAAAACTCAATGGTTTAATGTGAGAAAGCAGCTCCCGCGCCCCGGGCTCCGCCCACTTCGTATGTGGAGGGTGGTGGGGTGATCACATATTTTCATTATTTCCAGGTACGGACAAGATGCAAGGCCCTGGTTCTGCGAGTCACTTTCCAGAGAAGTGAAAGCCCGTGGTTGAGTGTTATTTCGTAAATACGCACAAACATTTATTTCCCAAAACACTACAGAAATCAATAGGAATAGAAACTAAATGACCCAAAACGATGCTTGGCTGCATCCCATTTTCTTTCGCCCAGCCTGGGGCGCGTGCTCTGGTCGGGAGAGCGGACAGGATGAAGGCTCCGCCATCTTGAAACTGTGCAAAGGAACCGCAAGTACAGAATAGATACTACACAGAAAGGAAAGTAGAGGGCGGCTCCTTTCATCTTCTGTGAGCGCGGACCGCCATCTTGAAACTGTGCAAAGGAACCGCAAGTACAGAATAGATACTACACAGAAAGGAAAGTAGAGAGCGGCTCCTTTCATCTTCTGTGAGCGCGGACCGCCATCTTGAAACTGTGCAAAGGAACCGCAAGTACAGAATAGATACTACACAGAAAGGAAAGTAGAGGGCGGCTCCTTTCATCTTCTGTGAGCGCGGACCGCCATCTTGAAACCGTGCAAAGGAACCGCAAGTACAGAATAGATACTACACAGAAAGGAAAGTAGAGGGCGGCTCCTTTCATCTTCTGTGAGCGCGGACCGCCATCTTGAAACTGTGCAAAGAAACCGCAAGTACAGAATAGATACTACACAGAAAGGAAAGTAGAGGGCGGCTCCTTTCATCTTCTGTGAGCGCGGACCGCCATCTTGAAACCGTGCAAAGGAACCGCAAGTACAGAATAGATACTATACACAAAGGAAAGTAGAGGGCGGGTCTTTTGATCTTATGTGAGCCACCGCGGAGTGCGGACCGCCATCTTCAAACTGTGGAAAGGAGCCGCAAGAGTTAGCTCAAACGCTATTTTCTCAAAAAAAAAAAAAATGCTTCAAATTTTTTCTTCTATTTTTTCTAACGGATAGTACTAATTACGATGTTTGTTGTGACATAAAATTTATTGTAGTGTATAATTTAGTTTTTTTAAACATTACACAAATGTAAGTTTTTTGAAATATCTTTCACGCCGTTAATATGCACATTTCCAGCTATTTGTAAACACTGTAGCTTTTGTGAGTTAAAGTGCTTTAATGACCTCAAATGAATGTTTTCTAAAACTCAAATTTTTCTGTGAAAAAGAGCTTCAATTTCGCTTTTTTTTAGTAATGCTCAAACGATATTTTCTTAAAAATGGCTCCAAATTTCTGATAAAAATTTAAAACGAGATTTTATTCTTGTTTGATATTCTTAAAGTAATATTTTGGTTCTACTATTAGGAAAGCGAAGAAGTGAGAAAATATATTTTGGGTGGAGATAAATGGTAGCTGGCTTGAGTATGCGGCAATTCCGATAAACTGTCCCACACCAAAGAAAATATAAAAGTAATTCGAGAAAGTGTGTCATTTTGTAGCAATACTAGTTAAGAATGTATAATTATGTATTTTTATATATCTATTTGTATTAATATTTGCCTATGTGTGATAAGAATATTTGCCTATTCCAGGAAAATCTTTTTTCGGGTTACGTATGTTTTTGCTAGTTATACAAACACCCAATACAACGAGTAAAACAGGAATAATAGGCTCCTTCACCACCATTCACCACACAACAAATGCCGGGTCGTACAGCTGTTTACACACTTTCAATACGGCGACCATGCGCGTCAAATCGGTGCACGGATTGTGGGGTGCTTTCGTTTCTGTGTAGTGCCTATTCTGTGGTGAAGGCCCCCTGGCGACGCGTGCAGCCTTCGAGCGAGCCTAGGTGACGGGCCCCGATGGCGCCTCGGGGCTATGCCGGGACGCGTCTGGACGAGGCACACTGGTTGAATCGGGCCTAAAACCTGGTCATAATTGCAAATATGAATGGAGTTGCGTAAAAATGGCTATCAATGGGTTTTTGAGGTTGCTGAATTTCAATATCATAAATAAATTTCAAAATTCAAAATGGCGGTTTGGAAATGGCTAACTCACTGGTAAAAAGAATGATATGCGTAGAAATATGGATACAATAGTTCTTGCGGTCGCAGGTTAATATTGTTACGATACTAAAAATTTATACCAGTAATTTTCTTATTAAAAGTAAGTATAAGAAGGAGAATTGGGAAAAAAATATACAGAGAAAATAATTTCCTGTGGCGTAGAAGGCAATTCCGGGATATTTAGTGTTAAATCTTTCTATGTAGCATTGCAGTAAAGAAGCTATAAAATAAAAAGGTGCAGATATGTGCAGCTAAATTAGTGTTATTGTGATTAAGGGCATTCTACTTGGCAAAAAAAATATTGAGGCAGGAATACGCAGGACAAAAAATCTAATCCACAATACACGTGACTAACTTTTCTCTATACGTTAGAATTCAGCCGTATTAGGCATAAAATTATTTCACACTTTTTCTTAACAATATACGTAACTTATAGTCAAAAGTGCCTTCTATTTGGAAATAGAAAAGAATGAACAAAAAATTTAAACACGTTTTTTTTAAGTTTCATAAATATCGTTGAGAGGAATCAATGAATTCGACTGTTTCGAGCAACGGTAACTTCACGAGATCTTGACGAAGACAAAAAGGATTGCAATAACTTTCTTAAGCTGAAGTAGTGTGCTCCAATGTCTTCCAAACGACATTTGCTACGTGAGAATTCCGAACGCGCCCTTTGGATTTTGCCATTTTGGCCAGGTTTTTGGCCCGATTCAACCAGTGTGCGACGGCGCGGCCAGCAAAGTAGGCGCGCGGCGCCTCCTGACCGCAGCGGGCAGCGAACTCTCGGCGGACTTTGCCGCAGGTGCGTCCGGATGACGCGTCGGCACAGCGTGCGAGGCGGGCGCGCGGTAGTCACAAGGCGACCTCCAACTTCCGGCTCGCTGACTACCTGCTCGCATCCGTGCCGAACGCCCTTCCTCTACCTGCCGCTTTCGCGACCGGCCGAACAACTCGCCGCGCACGACACGCCGGGCTCCGGCCTCACACCCCTCCACTGCCTACACCGAGAGCGGTAGCTCAGGGCATCAACTGACGTCACTGCAGCGCCTCTGACCGAGAGGTCCTAGGTTCCCACTCCCCACGGCGGCTGGATTTTTGACACTAGCTTTCCAGCTAGGTCGAATTCAGTCGCTGCCTGGAGGAGAATTTTAGCGGCCGGCTGCTCTGATCGGTAGTTTTCCGTGCTTTCTCCAGTCAACACCAGGCGAATGCCCGACCAGTACTCTACCAAACGGGCCACGAACCGCGCGCCATCTTTCCTTCTTTCTTGTCCTCTCCTCACACACACTAAAATGCACTACACTACTACATATTCCGGGAGACCGGTCGGGGGCTTAGAGCTTGTCCCGCCTGGGGCGGTGCCCCGCTGGTGGGAGAGTCCTGATGAGGGAGAAACCCCGCTAGCCGACGGTAGGTCGGCGCCGGATCTCGTCATCCAGCAGGGGAAGATCATCGCCATCTCCCGAGAAAATAAAACATGCACTACACGGACGGGACCAATGACCTAAGCTATTGACGCGCCCGGAATCACGAACCAACCAACCAAATCCACTGCCCATTGCCTCTACCTAGCGAGCCTTCAACTTTTGTCCTTCTGTGCATCTGTATGAACCGATTTAAGTAAATCTCTCAACATGCAATTTCAATACAATATACACACTACTCGTGGATACAACTTATATAACCTTAACGGTCGATGGGGAGATTCGGCTTAGGGCATCAACTAATGTCATTGTATTGTCACTGACCGGAGGTCCTCGCTTCGAATCTTGACGATGGCAGTATTTTCGACGCTAACCAAATAGCTAGGTTTGAGCCCTGTGACTGTGTGGAAAAGAAGTCTAGCTGCCGGCTGTTTTGATCCGTAGCTTTCCGTGATTTCTCTGATCAACACCATGTCGGGGCAGTACCCTACCAAACGGACGGAATGCAATGTTTTATTCTTATTCCATGTCATATTCTACACTTTACTTACACACACTTACATGCATCACACTTCCATACACGCCGGAAGACCGGTCGGGAGCTTAGAGCTTGTCTCGGCTCGGGGGATACCCCTTGGTGGGAGACACCTGGTTGAGGAAAATCCCGGTAGTCGACGGTAGGTCAGCGCCAGTTTTCACCATATCGGGGTTGGAAGATCAGCGTTATTGTCCGAGCAAAAACATGTACTACACTTACTTGGTCTTAGGAGTTGGCTCGCCCGGAATCTCTATCAATCTATGAATCAACCTCTCAACCTAACAATAGCGGCTAAACCGTTCAGTCGATTTTCTCCTAAATTAATATTCCCTCATCGAGCCGAAGGGAGTGGAGGAGATTCTAAAGGATATTTTGATTGTTGATAGTCTTTTTGTACATGAATCAGACATTTACTGCGTTATGCCTGGGACCGAGTTCGACACATTCGGCGCTTGTGCAGCGTAGTGGTATGGGTGCCGGCACGTTAACTCTGAGGTCTAGTCTCGGAGCGGCAAAAAATGTTGCTGATTGAAAACACTGTTTGATTCCCCTCCAAACTTATACTTGATATTTAATAGCAAATTTCACTATAGGATTGTTAACATTTTTTCTTATCTTTTGATTTAATTTGATAGAAAACAGATAACCTGTGATTTTTTCAAGTATATTAAAAATCGGGTCAATGTATCTATAGATTTTGAAACGAACATAAAATATAATTCCCAGGTAATTTATGGATAATATAAAGTCTATTTTTGTGATGTGACAGTTTTGTGAAAAGTCACGCATTAAAAATTTTAGTTAAGTAAATTAAATTCTTTTTGGATTATTTGATTGCATTGATTGGTGTCATTATGTGAGTAGAGTAAGACAGGATCATGTGCATAATGAAAAGTTTCCATTTATGTTCTACTTGAATATATTTTTACGTAGATGCACAAGAGTGGCCTTAAGCAGCTTCCTTGCGGGACACCATGGAGTCTCTTTTAACATTGTTCACTTTCACAATAAATTTTCTGTCCATTAAATAACTTTCAAATAATTGTAGGTAGCGCCCTTCAATTTCTATTTTTCTCAGTTTACTTATTAATTTACTGTGTCTTACAGTGTAAAATGCTTTGGAATAATGAAGGAAGACTGCTATTGAACCTTGGACTTTATTAAGATAATTCAAAATTATGGTCTAAAGATCTAAAAGTCTAAAAAATCTAAGAGTAATGTTTCAACAGTTTTTCTTTTCTGAAAGCCATATTGATGCAGATTAATACAATTTTGGTCAGTTAGGTATTTGTCTATTTTAATATTAATAATAATAATAGTAAGTGTAGAGCAGTGGAGCAATCTGGGAAAGTGTGACGCTGCACTGCCTATGGTATCTACAATACTCATACTCCGGGGACGCAGTGTGGGTACGACGACAGCTCACCTCGCCCGACCTCAGAAGAAGAGTTAGTGCATGAAATGGACTAAGCAGTTAAATAACGCCATTTTTCTTGCGTACTTTCAGTTTACCGTACTTGAGGCGGACATGTAGGGATGTAGGACGTGATTTCAAGAGGAATGGATAAAGCTGCATCCGGACATACCGGAATACGAGCAGAGAGTGTTCGGCTAGTAACAAACCGTCATTGCAAGGAACTTCCTCTCAACTGCAGAGATAAATACCATCAGGGAGAATGTAAGAGCATTCTTGTGTGTTGATAATACGAATGAGACTGATGAAGGAAGAAGTAATGAAGACTCACAAGCTAATCAGGAATGGTCTGTGGAGACGAATTCTCATGAATCCTGCCTACAAGTGCCTGAGAAATACTCTTGGGCTGAACATTATGAATCCAAGAAGACATACTATCAAGTTATCTCCTTAATCTCCCAATCTCGGATCTGTGGGTGGGATATGGTCTATGTACAAATGCGTCGATGGAAACTGTCGATAACTTCAGATGGATGAATAACAATCGATATCACTTGAGGAAGTGGTAAGCTGCTTGTCTTGCGCAGCCGTTGCTGTTGTACAGGGACTTGGTAAACTTGTAAAATATCAGTTAGAAACATCCAGAAACACAGCGCAGACCGCTTAGCCCACCATGGTTGTGGCGGATTGTATGCACGATTAAAAGCTTCTGGCGGGACATAGGCACTCTGACCTCCTTATTTTCAGCTCCTGAGAACGCAACTAGAAAGGTCTCCAACGCAGTGAAGGCGATTGGACGAGAGATAAGAATTCAAAATAAAAAAAAAACAGCTAAATATCGAGGATGGGCTTCGAAAGAGACCTGAGTACCTGAAAGAGCGCGTCGCAGCCCTTGGGTGTCCAATAAAAAGATAAAGAACAATGAAACGAAGAGAACAGAATGTTATGTAATATTGACACCAGAAAATATTTTTCTGGCAACTCAACGATCAAAGAAAGTTTCCGGAAACGAATCTCAAAAGCTACGAGATGGAAGAATATTGGAATGATTTATGGAGCATTCCCAAGATCCATGATGAGAGTGCTTACCGGATAGAAGAAGATGAAGGGAATTGTAATGTACCTATGCTCGCCTAATATTAATAAGAGAGATATCATTCTCAGTCAGGAAGACGGAGTATTGGAAACTACAGGTACTTATGGGATACAAAACTTTTAGTGGAAGCATTTCCTATTTGTGTAATTTTTGTAAAAACAAAACATTCATTCTGCATAAGGGATTTTACATTGAACTTTCCACTTCTTTCTTTTACCGAAATGGTGCGGATTAATACAAGGAAATGCAGTTTGGTATCTGGGAACACTTCATTACATTGAATGCCATTATCTATCGACTTGGCAATCTCATTAAGAATGTTAAAGCATTTGGTACCACACCATTCAAACTCCACCAATTTCTTGTACAGAAAAAAATATCCAAGTAGCATGGAAATTCCATGAGTGACAGCACATACAGCATAAATAGATAGATATTTATTAAAGTTCACTTTGAGTTGATTCTCAGTGGCAAACATGAATACAATTAGAATTAATACAATTACACAATTATTACGATCGTTTACAATTAGAATTACAATTAGCATTAGAGGTTGATATCGTACTTCTAATTAATTTCTAGTTATCTCTAAATTGAACACTTCACTTCATTTCACTACACTAGATTGCACTCCCCTCCACTACACTACACTACACTTCACTGCATAAGGGACATGACCATATTAATAACAATAATAATATAAGCAATAATAACTTAACAATTACGCCAAAGCCAATAAGTGTTAATAATGATGATAAGTATGATACCATTAATAATAATAATAATAATAATAATAATAATAATAATAATAATAATAATAATAATAATAATAATAATAATAATAATAATAATGACGATAAAAGTCTCAGTATTATTAGTAATCTAGATGGAATTTAGTATATTTTTAAATTTGACTACATTATAAGCAAGAGCCTACAGTACTTTTGCCGGTATTTTGTTCCAATCTACCCTAGTGCGATTCACAAAGGAGAACTTGCTATATCAGTTCTTTGCTTTCTACATCGTATTTTCCAAGTATGGTCTCCTCTGTTTTTATAATCGTTTTCAGATGTCTGCCCATGTTGTGTCTGCTATGTACGTCTTGTACATTACCCATAAACGCGCCCGTTCCCTTCTCTTAGATAAGGTTCCCATTCATCTCATTTATCAACAACGCGCCATGATTTACAAACTTTCCGGTCCGTTTTTGAATTTTATCTAACGCCTCGTTTTACCCTTTTCTGCACGGGTCCCAGCATGCTGCTCCGTATTCTAAACTAGGACGAACAAGTGTAGTATATGATAAGGATCAGGCATTTGAACTACTGTATTTTAGAATACCCATTACGAAGTGCAGCGCCCCCATGATTTATTGACCGTATTCTTAATACGATTCAAATCGCTTCGCAGAAGAAAACCCAAATACTCACAGCTTTATACACGTGGAATAATGTTAGTTTCTAACTCATAATTAGAGTGTACATTCGAACGAGACTTGCTAAAAGAAATGTATTTACTCTTTTCCGGATTTAATTCCATCTTAATTCTGCATGCCCAGTTCCATAACAGTTTAGATCGTTCTGTAAAATATTTTCATCTGCAGACGAGCTAATACTCCTAATTATTATGCAATCATCGACAAAAAAGCTAACTTTCGATTTTATTACAGTTTCAGTGCCATTAATGAACGCTAAGAATAGCAATGGCCCTAACACTCTCCCCTAGGCACCTCTAGAGGTTACATCGACTTTCAACAAATATTTATCACCTATTTTGTCTGTTTGAGTGCGTCTCAAAAGAAATTCTTATATCTATAAGATTACTCGATCATCTAATCCATTTTTTGACAATTTGTGAACTAAAAGGACATATTCAACAAGATCAAATCTCAGAAAAATCTAATATTATTGCATCGACCCTACTCCCATCGTCTAGTGAATCTGCAATGTCCTGGAATAAAGCAATAGTCTGGTTGTCACACAAATACCCAGGACGAAAAACGTACTGATTTTGAAATAGCCAATCAGTTGTATTCCTAACTTGTCTAATATACTCCTCAATGAAGTATTCTATCAGGTTCCATTCGACTGATGTCGAAATTACATACCTGTAATTATTAACAATCCTTTTGTCTCCCTCCTTGTAAATCGGCACTACAATTGTCTCTTTCTAATTTTGAGCAATCATATTATTATTTATTGTGACGTCAATTAACAGCGCAAAGTACGGAATCACGGCTTGCCTTTCCAGTTTTAGTATTTCTCATGGTATTCCATAAGTATTTACAGATTTATATATCCTAATTTTTGGGATCCCTTTTCTAATAATTTCTGCATTGACTCGAAAGTTTTCTATTACAGGTGTTGTTTCATTTACTGGGGTTTGATCCTTCGGCTTGAAATCGGATGCGTAATGACTATTTAAAGAATCCGCCTTTTCTGTGCTATTTGTAATTCACGAATCGTCTGCTGCGTAGATCGCTGGAATACTTTCTTAGTTCCGTCAACAGTTCAATCGATTGCTTGAAATTGATTTCAGGTAACTTTCTTGGGTATGTAACTTTAATGCTAAGTCTTCACATAATTTTGTAGAACATTATTTTTCTTCCCCTTATTAATATTACGTTAACTGTGCGCTTTCCTAACCTGCCTTTTCAGTCGCCTCACTTCTTTGCTGTAGTACACAGGATTCGAATGGCATCGTATTTTCTTGGTAGGCACGAATTTTACTAAGCATTCTGAAATTATATTCTTAAAGTTTGTCCATATCTGTTCTACTGTACAGATATCCGCTAGATGCCCATGTTGAAAATTTTCTTTTCGAATATAATTGCATGTTTGTAACGTCTGTTCTATAAAACTGAAAAAATTTTCTTTCTTTGTCAGGATCATTTCGCATACCCTCTCTACACATTTTTAGAAGGACTCCTTTGTGATCGCTAATTCAAAGAATTACTTCACAGGTAGGAAGTTTATCCACCGGTCTAATAAGGAAAACGTCCCGTAAAGCATTATGGTGGGTCTGCTTGGTCACTATCTGTGTTAAGCCGTCGTCCCAAACCTAGTCATTAATGAGACGTTGGGCAGCGCCTGCAGCCCCCACATCCCCTCCCCGGTAGCGTGAAACACATTTAAGTCTCCTCCCATAATGACGTTTTCCCCACTTTTCCTGATTACGTGGGTTAGCTCTATCATTCATTGCAACTGTTCATGTCCACCTTGCTGTTGTCTATAAGCGCTTATAATTTTCCATTGGTTTTTTGAATTTCTATCTCGCATGTCTACACATATTATTTCAAATTTGTCATCCACCCACGCTCTTACGGATTCTAAGTTGTAATTTATACATATAAAATCATCCCCACCAATGTGATCTATTCTATCACGTCTGAATGTTAAAAAAATTTGTTTGAAAATTTCGGATTAATATTTGCGCATTGAGCTATGACTCCGTACCTATCGCGACATCTACATTACAAAATTCTACCGCATTCCAGAAAAGAACAGTTTTATTGTATATTCTCCTGCAATATAACCTGCAGAAAAATAGAGACTCACCTTCTGCATAATTCCTTATTGTAATGGCGCGTCTCTCTCCACCGTTCCCGCGTCGCTGTCCGCCGATCTGTCGCCGTTCGTCGCCACCACCGCTGCGTCGCCATCACTCGCCGCTGTCACTGCGTCACTGAAGGTCTCCACTGCGTCAACGTCCTTCTCGGCTGTCGCTGCGTCACCGTACGTCGCCGCTGCATCGCCGTCCCTCGCCGCCTTCACCGCGTCACTGTTGGTCGCCGTTGCGTTGCCATCCCTCGCCGCGGTACAGTCCGGCTCCGGCATCCACACAAACCATTCGACACCCCTTGCCGCCACCGCCACGCGGTCTCAAGAGCCTGTCGCGGGACGTTTCGGGCCTCCTCACCGCCAGAACAGTCCACTCAGCTTTCCGGACCCTAAGCGATTGAGGTGCAAACCGTCACGACTGAAAGCGCCGTCCTGCAACCACGAATTTGGGTCCACAAAAAACACATTACACAAAACATATTGTAAAGCGGCACTCTGTACTCGGATGACGTAAATGAGTGCGCCTTGTTGGGAGGTGCTCGAGGTTGCTTTGGAGGCCGCCTTCGCGTGGCAGCGTGCGGGGGCGCGGGGCGCGTGGTGCGGGGCGCGGCGGGGCGCGATATTCAGCCGATGCCGATTTATATCCGCGCGCGGACGTTGATGCATTAGCGACAGAATAGCGCCTGCCTCCGCGCCGCCGCCGCCGCCGCCGCCGCCTCCGGCCCCGGCCCCGGCGCCCGGGGCACGTCCTCGCAGGACGAGCATTGTCCGCCCCGCAGGACGGCGCCCCCGCTTCCGCCCCGCCCCACGCCCCCCGCTCTTCCACCGCCGCTATACACGCGCGCGTCAGGGCCCCGTGCCGCGCCGCGCCGCGCCGCGCCGCGCCGCGCCGCCTGGGAGCAGCCGCAAAACGCGCCACGCGCCCGCTCCCCCACCCCCACCCCTCCACAAAGACATGCCCTCTCCTCTTCACGTCACGTCCCCCTTTGCTCCCATCCAACACCTCTTGCGCTGCCTCGCCCGAGACCTTGCCCATCTCTCCAGCCACACGCCACCTACGACAAGCGCCCACCACCGCCCCTAATTTGTAAAGCATTCCCACCTTGATACACTTTTCAAACGCTGCATTGCGCAACGTCCCCATATAATTAAATTAATTGCACAAAACGAAATCAAAATATCCCAAACAAAAATATCTAGGACACGACCCAATTAATACTGCTATCCCTAAAACATTATTAAAGAATGCGATATAAGATATGCGAATGAAAGAATGAAAGAATATAATGATGTAAAATACATCTATCATAATAAAATATCACGATGCAACCGTCGGAAATCAGACGTTTTTTCTACGTGTAAAAATCAATGAGAAATTTCAGAGAGACTGAAAAAGTCTCTTTTCTTTAAGTGGGTCCAATTCGAGGAGGGTCGTTTAAGAAAGCGACAGAAATAAACAAAATATGACAAAATGGATTTTCTCAGCGTCGCAATTATCACGGAAACACGTATCCGCTTGTGTCTGGAGTTGCTTCAACCCTCGAATTCCAACGCTCGACGTATGACTTGAGACAGAGCACGCATTCATCCCTGGGCGAAGCAGAGCCCGGCGGTTCGACCCATAACAATTAACATCGAAATAAACAAGACATGACAGAAAGCATTTTTCTCAGCAGAGTACTCACGGGTACACACGTGCTGTGTTCTGGATAGGTTCAATACTTAAATTACAACACACGGCCTATAACCCAGCAAACAGAAAGGACATACATTGTGAAACACAGAGCGCAGCCAGCCGCGCAGAACCAGCCAGGTCGGAAGGGTTGACTGAACCATATCAATTAAGACTGAAATAAACAAGACATGGCGACCACAGAAATGTTTTGCTCAGGGTGCATTTACCACGGCTACATATGGGCGCTGCGTTATTGATAGTTTAAATAATTGAATTCCAACGCACGCCCTAAAGCCAATGATACGCGTTGTTTCGTGGCAATGACGAATAAGGGTTTGGATTGGATTAGAGGAGTGGATGAGGGAGTTTGAGAGAATAAAGAGAAGGGGGTGAGTGAGGCTTCGTGACAACGTGAAGAAGCAAGGAGTGTCACTTTTTCTTTTCCTGGATTACGCGTTTACTTCCTCACGCAATTCGCTAACGACTGTTCCACTTCTGAATTTAGTGCTCAGTTCATTTAGACTAATAACTTGCTGACTTGCCGACGCTGATGCCGGTAGTACAGCAATACATTTGGTTGCGCTATCTTGAGCTGTAATTTGAACGTATATCTGAACTATTGGCTGCACTGTGGAAATGTTCTACACACGCGTGAGAATTTTCAATCTATGTGCCCAGTCTAAAGTGTGATCGATTAGTAATTGCTGAACAGGCGCTTGGATCTGAGCGCTGTGTTTTAGAACTGTCGTGGAGGCGCCACCAGTTCAGAAAAGATGCATGAATCACCAGGAAAGAGCGTGTTTAGTTGTTTTGTGAAATTCGAAGATTTTTAAGGAAAGGAAAGACTTTCATTGACTTTTATAGTTTTATAAACATTAATTCCTAAGAACTATAATTTATAATAAATTCTGTGCTTAGCAATTTTCGACCTTTCTTTACTCAAGAGCGCGTTAGCAGGGGGAGCGTTGCGTGACAGTCTGTGGCGGACTCAAAATATCCACTCAAAATATCCGTTAAGCACGTGTGGCAAAAAATCAAAATTATTCAAAAAGCTTACTCTAACATACGACAAAATGTATGTCATTGTATTCGTCTTTTATGCTCATCATGATAGACTAAAAGATTATCATTGAGACAAAAAATGGTCGAACGTTCCCAATTGATCGCGCTTCCTGAACATAAAATGAATAGTGATGCTAAGCAGTTGGATGCTATGTAAGTTAAAATTGGTATATTATTTCATATTTATTTGTTCGTTTCTTCTTCGAGCTTTTATTATAAGTTTTAAATTTAATATTTTAGTAATTATTAAAAACTTGTTTAAATTGTCTCTTTTAATTGAGTTAAATGTGAAAAGGATGAGATTATATCGATTTCCTTAGTAAGAACTCAACATGTAACTTAATTCAACATGTAATTTAACTCCTAGTCTACAGCCAGTGTTTCCGTTTGTGATGAATTTCGCAGGAGTTTTTTATAAATCACTTCTCAGAAGGTTCAGTGAAGGATGTTGTACACCATTTAATATCATCTGATCTCTAAAAAACTTTACTGCGTATTGAATTAAAGAAAAAGGTACATTAACCGTATAAATTCTTCAATAAAATTAAAGAAAACTATGCCCGCACAAGTTTTTTCCATGAGATAGTGAATTAATTTAAGCTTCCCTTATTTAAAAATTAGGCCTGTAGGGGCCAAATTGTTTCTTACTTTCTTGAAGAACAGATTTTACTTTCATTTAAAGTACTTTTTGGGGGTACTTCACCCTGGTCGATCTAACGAACATACAACCTTAAAGTTTTATTTTCCTGCGCCTCGTTTGAGGCGGTGTCAATAAGTAAAAAGGCGGTAGTAAATTAACTTCAAACTAGAACAACCGACGCCGACATTTTGACGGCTACAAAATATTGAAATAATTATCTTTATAAAAATGAAATGTAGATCATTGTGATTACTTGACTTTAAATGTATTTATGATGTAAGGTATAAATGAAAATTTCCAAAATATTCATCCACTCGAAATTGTTATATTGATTGATTTATATTAAACGCCAGATATCCGTAAAATCGATTGCTTACCAAAAGCTGCTAAACTGTGTGCTCGGTATGTCGACTTGTTTTGTTTATTTCGTTTTATTTCTTTTCGGAGAAATTATGGATGCTCTCTTTGTTGAAAATCATTAGTGCTTTTCGTATCTGAAGTGTGGATGTTAGAAGTCGGAGATGAAATTAAACCCTATCGAAACTGTCATCTTACAACGAAAGGCAACTCACGAGTGAGCAACCAGAATTTTCGTAATTAATTGGATGACAATTGCATATAATCTAATTACTGTATTGATATGTACAAATATAATCCTGAAGGAAGAAGAAATGTTGGCCGCCCGTTAACAAGATGGAGAGACTCACTATCTTGATGTGGAAACAGGCCTTAAGGCCTAAATCCATGAAGCAGCAGCAGCAGCAGAAGAAGAAGAAGAAGAAGAAGAAGATGAAGAAGAAGAAGAAGAAGAAGAAGAAGATGATGAAGAAGAAGAAAAACTGTATTGATGTTATTATCCAAGCGAATGCACAGAATTTTGACAACGCTGTGCTGGCAACAGTGCGTTGCTTCCTTCTTGGTTAAATTGGACGTTTTCAAGTAATAGCCGAGGTGTTACTAGCGCAGAAAATGCAATACTTTATTATTACATAGCAATTTACAATAACTCGAGAAAGTATGTGCTGTTGAAGCACTACTAGTTTCAGATTTCTTTTGAATTTCAAATACTTAGTGGTTTATTGACATTTCCATAAGCAGCATCACACAACCAAGAAAGCAAGCAGCACATGGCGCCGCAGATTTATAAAACTAACAATTTTGTTCATATTCGTTGTTGCTTCAATTTATATTAAATATTTATAACTTTTATGTTACACACTTCATATGTATGGTATTTAAAATAGAATTAATTTATTTATTATTAATATTATAATAGAATTAAAATATTAATTGTGTACATGAAGTTCAATTATTCTATTCACTTCAATCCTGGCGTAAGCAATATGGGTACAAACTGCACATATTATGGTAAGTACTGTATATAATAATTTTCCCTTCTGCGTCATTGTAGATTTCAATTTCGCGCTGGATATGATGCGAACCATTTCTTGAGACTTTATTAAAAACTAGTGATAGTTCTCTGAACGATATTATTTGGGGCGGAAACATAAGCGAGAAAGAGGATCTCACAAAGGCGTCACTAGCTGAAGGAGTAGCACTTTCTATTTAGCACGTTTGTTTGCTGGAATACTAAATACTTACTGTTTATTTGTGAGTATTATAGGCACAATTAGTTGACTACAGACCATGATTACGTAATTTCGCAATTAAGAAGTTGTTACTGCTAACGCAGATTAACGCATTAATCAGAGTGTCTCCTTCAGTGGCGCGTACCCGGCCGTGCCCAGTAATGTAAGAAGTAAAAATAGATTTTTACAACTAGCAAATTTACAATACTTTATTTTATATACGATATTATATCCAATTTCATCTAACACACACACATATGAGCCTAAATGATTTGTACGTGTAAAAAGTATGAATGTACAACAAGAAATGTGATTTAAAAAACAATGGAATAGCACCTTTCATTTAATCATGACCGAAGAATGCTACTGATGTAAGAGATGACCCCTGGTATCGGGTGCAGCAGCAGGGGAAAGGACGCAGAACTTTTGTTGAACATTTTACCTCAGTACCCACTACCAGAAATTTCGGTGACGTACAGACAAACGGTGTCCGCAATTCACAAAGCATACAAAAAAGTTGCAAGAAATTTATTCCCACATAAATCATAATGAAAACAAAACACAAACACTTTCGTGAGTAATGATTACATACTCTTATTTGCTAAAATGATTTACATTCAGCAACTCTAGAATTTGTGTTTTGTTAATTACCTTTAGCAATACACAGAGGTAACAAAACTTCAGAAATGAATTTTTTATACCGAGAAGAGAGAAATTTGATTACAATGTGGGAAATGCTTAATTATTGAGTTATCTGAACTGTTATTAACGCGAGTTACCTAAACTTTTATTGTGGGTGTATGGCTTGATTCCTGTACTAAAATGCGAAACTGGATAGTTATCCTTGTAATCAAGTTGCAAACATAATTTATTAATAACTATTGTGTTTGTGGGAGCGTCAGTTGGTGAAGCCATTAGTAACTCTGGGAGTGTTATTGCAGGAGGAGCGGGTGTCCTTCCCCCGCTAGAACAATCCTCACGTCAGCCTGCGAGGTTTCACCCTCCTGGCACTTTTGCTTGTTCCTCTCCCGCCTCGCCGCGCCACGCCAGAGGGGTTGTTGCCCTAACCATAAGACGGTTTATAAACTTCCTAGCGAAAACACCCGGCTGTGCCCTAATAGGCAGTAAAATTAAAGGATACAACAGAGCCGGCTTGAACATTATTTGAAAAATCAATTTATTAAATTGAGTAGAGTTCCGAGACTTCCTGTACCAATAGAAAGTAAACATTTTTTATACATTTCTATGTTACTGACGTTTGCGGAATTTTCAACACTAGCTTTTCAGCTAGGTTGAATTCAGTCGCTGTCTGGAGGAGAATTCTAGCGGCCGGTCGCTCTGATCGGTAGTTTTCCGTGGTTTCTTCGATCAACACCAGGCGAATGCCGGAGCAGTACCTTACGAAAGGGGTCACGGACCGCGCGCGATCTTTCCTTCCTTTTCCTTGAATCCTCTCCCGTTATATATATATATACTTACACTTACAGTAACATGCACTACACTACCACATATTCCGGGAGATAAACCGGATATGATCTCCACCACTATTGGGTGGGCCTCCACTTCCCACCATTCTACAAGATGGCAGCCACCCTAGTGGTTCATCACTGGATCATATCCGGTTTTATTTTAAATGTTTAGGTTTTATCCACGTTGCTTGGGCAGTCAGTTATTTCAATATTTTTATTTTTTCAAAATTGTATCATTGTATTATTCATTTCTCTTTTTGTCTATTTTATTCTTTATATCACTGTTCTTCTTTATAACAATCACTAAATTTCTCTTTTCTGTTAGAGACCCACTGAGGATGGGAAAATATTGTTCCCGAAAGTTCGGGCATTATATATATATATATATATATATATATATATATATATATATATATATATATATATATATATATATACATATATTGAGATATACAATTTTCTCCTATATTCCGGGAGATAAAGATCTTAGCGTCCGGCTTGCTGGGTCAATGGGTCACGCCATAGGATCCGCAGACTATACAGCCATTCCTACATTAATTGTTCATCAGCAAGCCTAGTTAGGGATCATCTTTGTTTATACGGTAATACTTCTCAGGTGCGATAGTCCAAAGAGAAATGATGAGGTCCACGTGACATTGGGACAAAGTAGCATTATTTGCAATATCTGCAATATCACTTACTGTCCTTAAACTTTCACGATCTGAAAACCCGACTCTGACTATCTGCATTCACTCGCTCCCTCTCACGAACCTACGATCAGTTTACGCGATGCCGGTCAGAATCAAATCTTCCTCATGATTACCCCTCGAAGACTCCGTTTAAACTACCTTCTTTTTTTCATAACATTTGATTTCTCACCCAGCCAATCCATGCGTTCGTTATATTTTGGTGTAGCTGAATCGTCTAAACTTCTTCTTTATTTCTTAATGCATTTTCCACCATATAATTTACAAATAAATGTTTGTTTATTTTCATGTGACATATCGGTATGTCACAATATATATATATATATATATATATATATATATATATATATATATATATATAAAATTGTGGTTTGATTATCCCCATATCTATGATGTTTTATTCTTTATGTAGTCTTTTTGATACGAACCAAAAGGCATGTTTTGCTATTCGGAGGAATTTGTTTGTGAGAGTTTGGATTTTTCTTATATTTGTTCGTAAGACATTAATCCACATTGGCCAAGCTTACACCAGAAGCGGTCTTAAATGCAGCAGAGCTACAAGAAAGGAAAATCCTTCGCGTCAAAATAACTCAAAAACTCCACCCCTTTGCCTCTAGCAAAATGAGAGCTCGGGAATACGTGCGCGGGTATTGCCTACAGCCAATAAGAATTACTTTCATACGCTACTAAGTTGTATTCACACACCTCGAATAACGCATTACATAAGCCAGTTCCTCATTCTGAACATCTATCGAAAATTCACGCCAACTTCACCAAACCACACGAAAAATGTAATGTAACAATACTCCTTACCCTCCCTAGGCAAGATAGGATGATAGATAATTTGGTAGATATTGTTATATTATTTCATTCATTCATTTACCATCGATTTATAATTTATTCTACAATGAAGGAGCTCATGTTATTTTCATTGAATTTAAAACTTCATCGAATTAAAAATCGTAAAATCAGTCGTAGTATTCTAAAGCGATTGAGTTGCAGTTACAAGCTTCATAGGAGTAAAACTAGTAGTAATTGAGAGGTGTACATTTAAATGTTTTGCTATAATTTCAAACGATTCCTATCTGGTGAACGATACTGTGAAATCAGTGAGAGAGTGAATTAATCTAAAAAAAATCACCCTAGAAGCAGGGAACATAACATTTGCGGAAAATTTTAACAAGAGACACCTCAAAGGCTAGCTGAAGCGAATCGCGCGTGAAGGAGGAATTTCGCGAACTTCGACGTCTCCAACAAGGGACGGGTGCGTAGGACTGATGGGAGGTAGCTGCGACGTCAATCGTTGGGATGCGGTGGCGGGCGCCCCTGCATTCTGTGCCTGATGCGAGACGCCAGAGGGCAGCGCCTCTCGACTCTCGCACTTGAACGCGGTCGTCGTGGCGCTGCGGAGGCACGCGATTCAGCGCAGGAGATCATAAGGGAGGAGTGGAACCGCGAGACCCGGCAGCCGAAGGCCTTTACGATAACGTATTCCTTCGCTTCAATGCGACATTGGCACCACAGTGATTTTGTGAAGATGCTGCATTCATTTCCGTGTCGATATTCCGCGGGATTTGGTGGTGATGGACCGATTTGACTGCTGTCGTCAGAGTACGGCCCTCCGCCGATTTTAGCCGTGTAAGACGCGGCGCACCTCGGACATCAGCCATGTTTCGCGCGCATTTCCGTGTCGATATTCCGCGGGATTTGGTGGTGATGGACCGATTTGACTGCTGTCGTCAGAGTACGGCCCTCCGCCGATTTTAGCCGTGTAAGACGCGGCGCACCTCGGACATCAGCCATGTTTCGCGCGCATTTCCGTGTCGATATTCCGCGGATTTCGGTGATGGACCGATTTGATGCTGTCGTCAGAGTACGGCCCTCCGCCGATTTTTGTAAGACGCGGCGCACCTCGGACATCAGCCATGTTTCGCGCGCATTTCCGTGTCGATATTCCGTGGGATTTGGTGGTGATGGACCGATTTGATTGCTGTCGTCAGAGTACGGCCCCCTCCGCCGATTTTCGTCGTGTAAGACGCGGCGCACCTCGGACATCAGCCATGTTTCGCGCGCATTTCCGTGTCGATATTCCGTGGGATTTGGTGGTGATGGACCGATTTGATTGCTGTCGTCAGAGTACGGCCCTCCGCCGATTTTCGTCGTGTAAGACGCGGCGCACCTCGGACATCAGCCATGTTTCGCGCGCATTTCCGTGTCGATATTCCGCGGGATTTGGTGGTGATGGACCGATTTGATTGCTGTCGTCAGAGTACGGCCCTCCGCCGATTTTCGTCGTGTAAGACGCGGCGCACCTCGGACATCAGCCGTGTTTCGCGCGCGACCAGCACGAGGCAGCGAAGTTGCCTCCAAGCCAACGCGCGGGGATCCGCCACCGGCGTCCGAGACCACGCATTGGCGCCCGCCCATGGCTGTCACTGCTGGGGGCGCTCCATGACCGCAGCAGCGGCTGATCATCTTAACGAAGAATGTTGAGGAGGGCGGCTTAACATGAATTAGCAAACTTGCGGATAAAACCTTGTATATAGAAGGAGAGATGCTTCGTTTTGTGTAAGTTATTATAATCAGCTTAACATTTAATGAATCAAAATGTATTGCTAGACTTCGAGATGTATTCAATTCAATATCGAATCCGTTCAAAATTGTCTCTGTTCACCCATTCCCCGCTCTCCGCTTTGCCATCGTTCTCGGTGGTTTCTATGTTAGGCGGGTGGCGTCAACGCTGGAAGGGGCAGAGGGAAGACGATCATTGCTTTGGCATCGCCGTCTGTTGTTTCCATTTCGTCATGTGGCGTCAACACTGGAAGGGGCAGAGGCAAGACGATTATTGCTTTGGCATCGCCGTCTGTTGTTTCCATTTCGTCATGTGGCGTCAACGCTGGAAGGGGCAGAGGGAAGACGATCATTGGTTTGGCATCGCCGTCTGTTGTTTCCATTTCGTCATGTGGCGTCAACGCTGGAAGGGGCAGAGGGAGAGGGAAGATGATCATTGGTTTGGCATCGCCGTCTGTTGTTTCCATTTCGTCATGTGGCGTCAACGCTGGAAGGGGCAGAGGGAAGACGATCATTGCTTTGGCATCGCCGTCTGTTGTTTCCATTTCGTCATGTGGCGTCAACACTGGAAGGGGCAGAGGCAAGACGATTATTGCTTTGGCATCGCCGTCTGTTGTTTCCATTTCGTCATGTGGCGTCAACGCTGGAAGGGGCAGAGGGAAGACGATCATTGGTTTGGCATCGCCGTCTGTTGTTTCCATTTCGTCATGTGGCGTCAACGCTGGAAGGGGCAGAGGGAAGACGATCATTGCTTTGGCATCGCCGTCTGTTGTTTCCATTTCGTCATGTGGCGTCAACACTGGAAGGGGCAGAGGCAAGACGATTATTGCTTTGGCATCGCCGTCTGTTGTTTCCATTTCGTCATGTGGCGTCAACGCTGGAAGGGGCAGAGGGAAGACGATCATTGGTTTGGCATCGCCGTCTGTTGTTTCCATTTCGTCATGTGGCGTCAACGCTGGAAGGGGCAGAGGGAAGACGATCATTGCTTTGGCATCGCCGTCTGTTGTTTCCATTTCGTCATGTGGCGTCAACACTGGAAGGGGCAGAGGCAAGACGATTATTGCTTTGGCATCGCCGTCTGTTGTTTCCATTTCGTCATGTGGCGTCAACGCTGGAAGGGGCAGAGGGAATACGATCATTGGTTTGGCATCGCCGTCTGTTGTTTCCATTTCGTCATGTGGCGTCAACGCTGGAAGGGGCAGAGGCAAGACGATCATTGCTTTGGCATCGCCGTCTGTTGTTTCCATTTCGTCATGTGGCGTCAACGCTGAAAGGGGCAGATGGGATGCACCCTCCGTTTTGGCCTCCCCGTCTGTTGTTTCCATTTTTCTTGTTGCGTAAACGCTGTGAGGTGTGGAGGGGTGGCGCTCTCCGCTTTGGCATCGCCCTCTGTTCTTACCGTGTTCGGTGGCGGCGTCAACGCCGGGAGGGGTGACGCCTCCCGCTTTGGTGTCGCTTCTCTCTTCTTTCGGTGGTCTGCGGGTGGCATCATCGCGGAGAGAGGCGGAGGGATTGTACTGTTTGTGAGCGGTCGTGGGCAGGGGAAGTAGTTAGCAGTTTTGCGAGTGGCAAAGTCGCTGTGTTCATGAGGCAGATTTATGCAGGCTGAAGCAGCAATTATTCAAAACGTTTATGAACCACCATTTCTAATTGTATACTGGTCTCTGAAGAGATTAAGTGCTCCTCGACGTCCGATAGCCGACACACGGAAATGTATTTCGAAAAGTGCAATGTTCTTCTGCTAATATTTTATTTAGTTCTTATCACGAGTGACTTGCGAAACTTTCACTGCCAACTCTGTGTGCTAGTTGTACTGGTATATTTCTTGGGGAAGTGATGATAGTATATCCTTGAAACTTTCGCCCATTCCTTTGCATAATTTGCCTACGTTTTGAGAGTGTGACAAAGTTTTCGAGATCTGTTTCTGGTACTCGTAGATTGAAACCCGATTCTTACCAGTGTAAAAAAAGATTATTTAAAACCAATCGTTCTAGTGAAGCGGTCTTGATGTTACGGTACACTTATATTAGTGAGACGAATCATGAACTGTTTTGAATTTGTTGAATCTGAAACGTCCCATAGCTGCATGGGATAAATTGTTCAATTTCATGATCATTAATAAAATTGATATTAGTACTAGAACTGAAAGGGAGAGAACACATGGTGAAAAAAATGGCATATCATATTTTGTGCAATTGGATAAGATTTTAGATCATATTAAAATATTTGATGTCTTATGAAGCTAGTACCAGAAACTTCTTGCACGTCAGAGTGGTTCCAGTAGTGTGAGAGTTCATAAAGTTTCCTCGAAAGTAAAACATTGTGCGCGTTGTGCTGGCAGGCTCTCTCTTTTATTTGTGGATACAATGTAAGGAAGATTCACTTAATGCACGTAGAAAGCTTGTAGTTAAAGACAAACTTCGATGTAATAATTTAAGAGCGGGGTATTTACCAGCACAATGCGTCAGCAAGAGTGTGTGTCAGACTTGTAACAATATGCACCACACATAGTAGCATTTCGTCCTCACCGTCGACAGGAACCCCTCTGCTTTGAAGCTTCACAAACGCCCAATTATCAATTGATCATTACTTTACGACTGTAAATTTAACTGCTAGCGTTGTATCAACTGCTTTGGTGTGGCTGTATGTCGAGAATGGAAGGTCTGTAGTGATACGTGAGTTACTGTATCAGGGATCGTAACTGTCATGTGTACCGAGACGATTGGTTTCGTTCTTAAAGGGTTACTTCCTGGTGTCTAGATCTCGTACAAACAAAAGGGAAGTAGCTCAGCGCAGAGTGTAAGGAGTTCTGCAATTGATACTCGCTTGGCTTTGCTCGTAAACGACTTACCTGCTGGTGTCTAGATCACATGCAAGGAAATCGAAAATAGCGCGAGTAACTGTAACCGTGACAGTACTCCGTGTACGGAGTACTGTCACGGTTACAGTTCCGCCTCGTAACTTACGTGACCCGACAGTCGTCATGGAGACCTTAGACGTTCTTTTCTTGACGAGTTACATTCCCCCCGTATTGTTGTCTCTGCTAGTATGATGTATCTCAAATGTGTAGAATTTACTGACCCTAACACTAAGAGTAAGAAGAAATAATTGTTTATCTTCATTAATTAAACCAAGCGTTCCTCAATACATACGTCCTGTGTACTCGCCAAATTTTCAGTAGTAGACATTTGCAGCCGGATAGCCGCAATATCACAGGCGATCCACCTTCATGATGGTAGGAAGGTGCCAATAATAAACAGTATTCATCTCATTTATCACGCAGCACCAAACAAAAAACAGCGCATAATATGGCCCGAAAACCTTTAATTTCAGACGAAGAAGCAAAAGAAGCCTTGCCATTGGCCAACCCTGACACTAACAGACCGTTCGTGCTATATAAAATCCTTTGTGCCCGATATGAATGATAGTGGGATAGTAGTTTTGCCAGTCGAGTCGGCGTGAAGGTTAGTTTTATGAATTAATATATTATATTGAGAGAAGAATTGTTAATTCCTGTGCTTATAAGTTATCGACAACTGCTACGGTCGTTGGTCCCTAAGTACATTGTATATTTCATATCGCAGGAGATGGTGGTGGTCTTTCTCCGCCGGATGGCGAGATCCGGCACCGACCTATATTACGGCTAATGGGGTACCTCCCACCGGACGAAATGCTACTATGTGTGGTGCATATTGTTACAAGTCTGACACACACTCTTGCTGACGCATTGTGCTGGTAAATACCCCGCTCTTAAATTATTACATCGAAGTTTGTCTTTAACTACAAGCTCTCTACGTGTATTAAGTGAATCTTCCTTACATTGTATCCACAAATAAAAGAGAGAGCCTGCCAGAACAACGCGCACAATGTTTTACTTTCGAGGAAACTTTATGAACTCTCACACTACTGGAACCATTCTGACGTGCAAGAAGTTTCCCCAAGCAGGTACCTCCCACCAGCAGCCCAAAACCGCACTATACGTGGCAAGCTCTGTAGCTCGCGACTGGTGTCCCGGCATAGTGTAGAGCATGTAAGTGTGTGTGTGTGTGTGTGTGTGTGTGTATGTGTGAGTGTGAGGAATGAGGATAGGACAAGTGGAAGGAAAGTTCGCGCGCTATCCGTGGGTCGTGTGTTAGGGTACTGCTCCGGCATTCGCCAGATACTAGTCGAAGAAACAACAGAAAACTACCGTTCAGAGCAGCCGGTTTTAATAAATCTCCTCCAGATAGTGGATGAATTCGTGTAGCCTTGCAGCTAGTGCCTAAAATCCTGCCACGGTCGGGACATGAACCCTTGGACCTCCCGGTCTGAGGCACTGAAGGAACAGTAACCACCTAAGCGGGTCCGTGGCTGCCGAAACAGGGACAACTGTGCAGAGGATGCGGCGTCTCGCGGACAGCCAGGAATCCACTGGCAAAACCCTACTCTATCAGCTACGCATTGCTTTTAAACAAACAGATCTCACTATCAACGCCAGAGTTATATTGCCCGGAAAACGTTTCTATGGCTCAGCAGTGGTGCACTGGTGACTGCAAGCGTTGGGCGTCTCCACCCAACATAGCGCGTTCAAGTCGCGCTCTATTCACACAGAAACCTATTAACAATAAATTAAGGGGCATTACTTTCGTATCGGGTCGACCCGTTTTATAAAACAATTTATTCAACGTTTGCAACGGAAACACGTGCTGTGCAGATTACGGGTTTCCAAACGATAGTAGTAAAAAATCATATAATAAATTGAGGCCGGGGGTTGGTGCGAGGGGGCGGGGCGCGATAGGTGCAGCGCGGCGCCGCTGGGGCAAACAAACAGCGAATCGTGGGATTAGCGAGGGCGCACGCGCGGCTATCACGCCGCGCGACGTGCCTCCTCGGCGCTTAAAACGCGATGGATTCAGATCGTTCTTGGGCTAAAATCGTGCTAAATGTATTCTCTTCAATTTTTAACACTTGCAACAAAAAATGTTGTAAAAGTAACTAGCTATTCTAATATTGCTAAACAATTTTATTTAAAGGCTTCAAAAATACTAATTGAATATTGAAAAATATTTTACAGAATCGCTTAAGAACTTTGTTTTTTGACTGGTTGGTTGATTGATATTTCCGGGTACCTCAGCTGCTACGGTGCTTGTCTCGATGTTGAGAATGTTTCATCCCAGAAGATGGCGGTGTTCCTTCCTGGAGGATGTTTCTCTAACTCACAAGTCGGTTTGCATGGAATTCCTCCTACAGCTATCTCCCCCAACGGTGAACTGGCCCGAAGACAAGCTTTAAACTCTTGATTATTGCCCCCGACATGTATGGTAGTGTAGTTCATGTTTCTGTATGTATGAGCTGAGAGAATAGGAGACCGAAGAGGGACAAATGTTCACGTGATGCTCGTGGCTCGTTTGTTTGAGTGCGGCTGTGCGATTTACCTGGCATGGATTGGAGAAATTATTCACCAGAGCAACTAGCAGCTGGAATTGTTCTCCAGACATCGGCCGAAATCGACTTACCTACGTAGCTGGTGGTGAAAATTCACTACTTCCAGTCGGAGTCCCTGGAGACAGAGGTGAAATGCTGCCACTGAGCTCCCTCAGCCGATACCTCTATTAGAAGAGTAGCGTTCGGGGCCCTGTAAGAAAATAAACCACACTAAGATTACGCACATATTAATTTACAAAGAATAAATATTACCCTGCTAGGGGATAATATCTCAGAACACCACGACACGACGTCAGGGATGTCATCTATAAAAATACGGTACATCAATAAGTCTACACTTCCGTTCTAATCTTGTGAAGATGACTGCACAGCTTTGCAACTTTGCCTACCAGCCTTAAAATTACATGATAAGTTTCAGCGTTATCATCAAATATTCACTTGAGTTGTTGCGACTTAAACGTGGTTGCACAGTACTCCAATTGCACAAACAAAGAACAGGCTTTCGTAATTAGTTTTTGTGATTTGAATGTGTACCCAAACATGAAGTTATGAAATTCTTAGAAGACGTTCAGCACATTGTGGGTGCAATAATTTTTTCTTGGCAAAGTGTTTACCATTGAATTAAAATATTCAAAAGGAGTCAAATAAGCATGCAGAATGAGAAAACAGTATGGTGTTCAGCCTCATTCATTATTGAGCCTAATAATAAACAAGGCAGTTCCCCGTTTCTGAATTATCGATAAGTCAATTGATCAACTGTCACACAATGTGCACGGTAGTCAGGTTCTGCATACAAGACCGTGAAGATAAAGGGTCGGAAGACATTGTTTTGCTGCTAGAAAACGCGCATTAACATACAGACGCTCAAGTTCTTCAAGATCTGTATTTTGAGGTGTCAGAGCATCCCACATATACTTCCGATCTTGTCATGTCTAATAACAATGTATTTGGTTCATTTAAGAAGCTATAAGAGGTCAAAGACATCCTCCAACCTAGAGAAGACGAAGCAGTACGTACATAGCTTGCTGATCAATCGATGTGTTACGTACATAGATTGCTGATCAAAATGATGGTTCCAAGGTTAATCTACAGGTAATAAACAGCACATACTTTCTCGCATTATTTATAACAGCTTCGCAATATTATACTATTACAAGATCCTCAAAAGTGCTTTTAGCCAGCTATTTTCTTTCTTTCCACGCCGAGTCTAATTCAAGACCATCAAGTTAACTTTGCGAGTGCTTTACCATTACACGCAGTAGCACTGCCATACTCGTGTGCGCCGATGCTTCAAAACCTAGTTAAAAAGTTCCTAATATTTTCAACGCGCAAATTTGGGAAATTTAAAGAGTTCGGAAAAATGAGATTAGTGTACTTCTTTGTGTGTCTGAAGTGTCCCTTCTTTTTTTCAGAAAAACTTAATGAACTAATTTGTCGCGGTTATTGAGAAAAAATATATTTTTCATAAATTTCAAACATATATTGCGCAAAAACCAATAACTCTTTCAAAATATTGAACATGATCTCCTTTAAAGAACTGATTTTAATCTGACTTTCTCGCCATTACTTCGTAAGAAGAGAAAGTATGGTATTAGTGCGCCGGAAAACAGGATTTTTGACAGAAAAAGTACTGTCGGGCCAAGGTAATGAAAGTAGATAAATAATGCTTCTGCGAAAAAAAAATTGACGGCGAACGACCGTCTCTCAAGTCAAAGCACATATTCTCCTCATTATTTCTAAATTTGCAATTTTCGAAAATTTCTGAAGTTCAACGAAATTGAAGCCCGCACCATTCTTATAAGCGACCCTTCTTCTATTTGTAAAAAAAAATTAGAGTTGTTGAGAAAGTTCTTTAATGGATTGCGTTAATTTCAAGCACAAATTACGTAAAAGCTGCTCGTTTGTCCAAAAACTAACCAAGACCTTTTTTAAAGCTGATTTTCGAAAATACAGAGAATTCGCTTGAAATGGGACTATAACCATATATTTACCGTTCCTTGTTATATACAAGAAGAAATTTTACAGAAGAAAATAGGTGACGTTTAAGAGAAGAAATCGTATACAAAAAATTCAAATTGCCTGTATTTCGTTTTTACGCGGAAATTACTCGTAAATTCGAAACGCAAACCAGCACGTCAAAAGTATGCCTTTTTCAAATGGCCTTGTCAAAAAAGATATAATTACAAAGTTGGGAAGATCTACGATGCTTAAGAAACACATATTTGCATTGAAACCCTCTCTCTAACCATTACATCTGAGAACATTAGGTACAAAATTTAATTCTTTTAAAGCACGTACCCACATAAATTTGACAAGTAAAACAGCGTTTCGTATAGCTGTAATATTTTTCAACAATGAAATGCGATACTCAGAATACAACTGCCTTCAAGCACATTCCAAGTTCTCTTTGCAGACTGACAGCCCCTTAAACGAGGCACGGGAAATTCGAATTTACTACTTCGTTTTTTTCCCTTGGAAGTTTCGAATATTCAGAAGTTCTCCAAAACAGGGACCAGCAACCGCTTTCTTCAGTTTCTTGCTATATACAAAAAAAAGGAAAAATGGAGCAGATTCTGAGAAAATAATTATTTAAAATTTAAAAATTGCCTATATTTAACTCAAAATTTCCCAAAATATACTCAAATTCTAGACGTGGACAACGCAGCCTAGGCTGGTGAGTTCTGAACTCAAACAGACTACTGGAGTTCAGAGAATAAACACTGACCATCTGTTGAGATGCCAAGTGCGAGCGAATATATGGCCCCATTTTGCCTAGTGGAGTGGATAGTGACGGATGACAGAATGACAGGGAGAGGAGGAACATACCCTGGCAGTTATCACACGGCCGTGGCCAACCAGAGCCTGGATCGGAGAGTGAGCTTTTCGAAAGCCGGTCTCGTGGACACAACTAAAGGGTGGTGAAGTTAATTGCGCAACCCCTTTGTGGAACGAAAGTGAGTGACTGAATTTTTATATAATATACATTAAAAGTTACACAAGTGACCATGAACGTTTATTGGAACTTGGTAGATGAAGAGAGATTACTTCACATTTAATATACTAACCCTCTTCCGCTAAGCAACAAGATAAGATCTTTATTACCATTGCTCAAAACGACGTCTGGTTGTGTTAACTTTCTATAATAAAAGTGTTGTTTTTTTTTGTTTTTCGTTTTTAAATTATAAGTATAAATTCTACGTACAGGAAATATTATATGGTGGAAGGATTGTGTTTTGTATGTGAAAGACATAACATATCTTATCACTTCATACCACTGTCTCACTTGTATTTTAGAGTGTAATTTAGAGTGTATTTAATATTTTTGTGGGAAAGACAGGCAAATAGGCACTTAAAAACTTAATATAAGCAGGGAAATAAGCATTATAGTTGACAATAGGCAGGCACTTAGGAAGTAAAAAGTTAAAAATAGGCAGGGAAATAGGCATTGTGGTTGAATAATATTAAATTTTATTGTAATACGTACTGCATAAGAGATGAACATAATTCTCTAAAAAAATCGAATTTATTCGATTGTCAAAATATATTGCGGAGTTAGATAATATTTCCTAAGAGTTGACTCGTGTGGAATTTTATATTTTGTATAGATTGTTGGTTAAATGTTGGATTTTCAAGTTTAGAAAATGGAATGTTTGCGGCTTGGCACAAGTCAGTGTTGAAATTCTTTCTAGTCTTTTCTAGATATCCATTTCTGAGATAAGAGACTTGAAATTCTTTCTAGTATTTTTTTACTGCACTTGCTAAAGAAGGTTTGAATAGTTTTTCCCACTTTTTTCGCATTTTTTGCATGAGTTGCAGTGTTTTAATGTTGTAAGAAATATTTGTTTTGGACAGCTTACCACCTTTTCACAACACGACAGTGTTTACGTTTTTATAATACGTTTTTAGTCAGCCGTGAAGCTTCTCCATAAATTCACTCTTTTAGCAATGCACTTCTTGAAACTTCCTCTTTTGGCATTGTAGCAAGCATGATTAACAGGAAAGCAATACAAAATTATCGAAGAAAACTCCGCCTATTTTGTGTAGTTGTACCTTCTAGAATCGAAAGTTGCCGGGAGCGCTATTTTTGAAGACAGTTGAGTTCTTGGTAAAGAACAGATAGCTCACTAATCATTGCAAAGATCGGAAAGGTGAGAGCAATTTCCTGTCCTTTGGAGTGCCTTGACGGGCTTCGGCAAAGTAGATAAGGTAACCCGCACGGTGTCAATTTCTCATACGTCTCTAAGCGGTGCCTCTGGTCGATGCGTTACAGGCAAGAACACACAGGGCACAGAGATTTTCTATCGGAGAACGCCATGGCAGATTTTACGCGGCTGTTGTTTGTTTAGTAAAAAGTTACCCATCAATGATTTCTCAATAAATGATTTTAGAAAATAAAATATAGTGAAAAAATATTAAAAATGCAGAAAATCTAACATAGACATTTGTAGGCGCTTAACGCTCGATTTGGCAATTACCTCAAAAACAACTATTTACAGAAATTATAAAACTTTTTAAAGGCCATTTTGTAGGGTAAATATTGATAATGGGGAAAGTTGCTTAAAACTACATTCAAAGAAATAAAATAGGCGAAAAAGGCATTGTCCGGACTCTAGTTATAAGGAATAAACGCATTTGGTTTGTCATATAATTATCCAGCATTTTTAATAAATTGGATTTATAATTTAAAAATGAAGAGAATTCAAATTCAATAGCTGAAAGGGGCTTTTGTTTTTGTTTCAATGAGGTTCATTCAGTAACAGATTCAAAGGAACTGTCCGCGATGTCTTCACCTATATTTGAAGTATTTTAAGTATTTCCTTTTTTAAAAACACCTTTTATTATGTATGTAAATACATTTCTAAAATACATGTTCAAAAAACTCAAAAATACAGTTATTCAAATAGAAAATGTATTTAAAACACTAATTTAAAATACAAATATTTAAATACCGCCTTACACTGATTTTGTGTTTATTAAATGTTTGTATACAATATTCTTACACCCAGTAATATTTTGACTTTGGAATATAGTTACAAATTATCATGTTTTTGAAGCTTTATAATCATTTGAATAAGTATATCATACGCTAAGGAAAGACGAGTTTTTGGCAGTTTATGAAGGTTAAGAATGATTTTGAATGTACAAGTCGTAAATTTTTGGAAATGTTGTAGGTTCCTGACGAAAAAGATTTTTTTCAAATAATTTTTTTGCGTAATATATTTTAATATTTGAACTTTCTTACATAAAGCTCGTAGAACATTTTCAAAATTTTCTTAAAAATCGTAGCAAATATATTCTTTGATTTTTTACTCAAATACAAAATAACCCGTGTTGAAAGCTACATTATTTTCGTAAATACCATTAACGTTATTATTTTTATAGACCTATTTGTACTTGTTCCAGAATTAACACTTGAACACTCGGTCCTTGCATTTACCGAGGATGCCCGCAGAAGTGTCATTTTGACCGTTTATGTATTTCATGGTCTATTTCTGAATTTGAGGGAATTTATACACACAAATAAATGTACCTACGTTAGCTATCAATGTTATTGATTGATTAAATTAATTTAAATATGCAATTGACATCAAAATAATACTGAAAATTGTGGCTTCTCACTCGTGAGTTGTGCTCTGACGTACGATAAAAGTCCTGATAGTATTTCATTTCATCGCCGTCTTCTAATATCTATACTTCAGAACAAACATCAATGCTTCAGAACAAACACCAAGAGAGGGTCCTTGGTTTCTCAGAAAAGAGATAAGATATAAACAAAACAAGTCGACACGCGGTACCCACAGTTTCGCAGCTATTGGGAACCGGTCAGTTTGACGGCTGTCGGGCGTTAAGATAAATCGATAAATTTAACAATTTCACGGCGATGAATATTTTCTAAATTTTCACATATAAATTAAATCATAATTACATTTAAAGTCGAGTAATCACAATGGCCTACAGTTCATTTTAAAAAAGATAACATTACTTGAAGATGTTGTAGCCGTCAAAATGACGGCGTCGGTCGTTCTAGTGTTAGCAGACTAGAACGCATGATTGCCATTTTTCGTAAAAATGGAACTCCTAGCTGTATCTAGTAGAGTTCTACAACGATGCATTTTCCTTAAACGTAATTGCACGAGTGGTTCCATCTAGGACGTGCGCGGCCGCGTGGAAGGTGGAGGCGGCCGGAAACAGCCCGAGTCGCCGCTGCGCCTCTGTTTCCTGAATAAACGCGCGCACGTGTGGGCTCCCTCATGCGCAGCAGCGGAAGAGGCGTCGCTCCCATTAGCGCTGGCGACGCCGGCGCCTCGCAGATGAAAGATAACATTTGCATTCCCTTCGAAATAACTCGAGGCCCTTTCTTACATCCACTATGAGCAGCAATTTACGCAGGGTAATGACTTGTCAATACTCCGCAAACTATTTCAGTTCTTAAGTCAAAGCCTAGTTATAACTTAAAAGTATCGAGAAAGCGTTGACGTAATCGGTGGTTGTGAAGTGGAAACGCCAATTTGGCAAGCCTGGAATTCCCAGAAGCTTTCCCTCGCGGGCAGTTCGGTCACGTGTACAGCCGAAGCAGAGATCACTGAATCGGGTACGCCTTAGCAGTGTGGACTCGAAGGGTCGTGGGTTCGACTACCTGGTGGGGCTAGGATGCTTGTTGGCGTACCATGGAATGGTTGGGGACCTTCCAAAGCACCGTATATCACTAAATGAAATAAATGATCCTTACCTTACCTCCACCTACCCCAATGAATGAGCCCTACCTCCACCTCCACCTACCCAAATGAAGGAAAGTATGAAGTCTAGCGGACATGTGAAGGATGCACGTTAAAGGGCCAACAGCCTGCGACCTGTCCACCTCCGCCCCTCTCTAAACTGTTGGAAAGTTTCCAAATGTTTCTGAGTGACGACTCCAGTGGCAAGTGGGCGCTGTTGGAGTCTAGGGGTCATTGCCCCGGGGAGTAAAATGAGAGTAAGGAGCGCCAGTGTAAGCCTTCGCGCGTTAACTGACGTTGGAAGCCCCGTGATTGTATTCATCAAATTCTTAACGAAAAAATGGACTTATCATAAAAAATCATCTCATCACTAATGCTTTGGCTGTTATAATATGAAGTTATTACTGTGTCGTATACGTAATTATACGTTAAGTTATGTGATGTTGCGAAAAATCGATTTCGCGATTTCAACGGAAATCGCGTTTTGGGGTTCCTTGATAGGGAAAAGGTATTTTTCTTAAAGAAAAATTCGTCCGTCCGTCCGTCTGTGTCTCTTTGTACGGACCGTGATAAATGCCTTGTATGAGATGACATAAACGCTATTCTGCTGAATTCTTTGTTTTTCCAAAACGTTACACAAATATTTTGTTTTAATATTCCTCTCGGCGTCAAGATTTACGATACGAGCGTTTCTTACGTATTAAAGCTTCTATGAGTACAATTGCTTCAAACATTTTCTGATGATGTTTCTAGAAAACGCATGTTTTGATGATTAGCTTCAAATTGTGTTTATTCAGACACTTAAAAGAACATTTTCTTAGAAACAACTCAAACTATTTCAATGAAAATGAACCTATTCGATCAGATTATTCTTTCTATTCTCTTCGATAATATTCTTCAAGTCATATTTCAATTCTACAATTACAGATTCAGCAAACATTTGAATTAACGTAAAAAATGTATTTTAAGCACCTAAACATGACAGATGAGAAGAGTAGGTCAAAACTGAAAGCATTGCACTGGCAGGATAAGGAAAGTAATTAGTTCTAGAAAGTCTCTACTATTCTGTCGCGCCACTAGATTTTATCACGATATCAATGTAATATATACACCTCGTTATAAATAAATACCAGCTGATTGAAAAGTATATTAGAATTTAAAAAATTCCTGTAACAGGAAAGAGGTAAGGACCCTAAGGCGCACTATACAAGCCAACTCATGAAAGATGCAGTTTGAGGTGTAATGTAATTGAGAGTACGTAAGTCATTTTCGTTGAACACATAACATATTAGTTGGAGTGCCATTTGATATTGAACTGAAGCACTCAGGTTTAAAACTGAAAATTTGATGTCTGAAAAAAGTGTCCTACTAGATCCCTGCCAGGTTTCCAACTTAGTGAGAAATATTATTCAAACGCCTTTCCCAACGCCTTTGAAATTTCAAGTAAAATGTTTGGGGTAATGACCTAAGTTTCCGTACTTAAAATGAGGACTATCTCAATTCCATTGAATTCAAAACGGGAAATTAAGTAGTGAAAAACAGTGATCTACTTGAGGAAAACTTCCATGTCGTTAAGGCGTCAGTTCACTTCCAAGCGATTCCGACGTCGCGACGCTGCACGGCGCCTCGCCAGTTGCTGCGCTCGGAAACTTCCTCATAGAGACGTAATTAACCAAATGAATTTTAACGATATGAATTTCTCATCTAGCAGACAGCGGCCGCTTCTAATGGCATTATAATGACGAATCACGCGACGCGCATTCGCAGCCCCTTGAGGCCTACACGCCTCTAGGAAGACCGGCGATCGCCCCTGTGGCCTCAGCGGTTCGTGTGCAGACAAACGATCGTATCATGCACCTCGAGGAAAGCAAACGTGAGGTTAGACCCGTGCTTCATATGATAGAGTTATATACATGGTGAATTAAATAAAATATATTCTAAAGTAGTGATGCTAAAACAAAACACACTTTCTTGTATTATTTCTAAACTTACAATTTCCGAAAACTCCGAGTTCAACAATAACATATACCCTATTCTTTTAAACGTTTTCTGTTCTATCCGTGAAAACATTTGAAAATAATTTGGAGCGTTTTTGGAGACTTTTTTGAATTGCATTAATTTAAAGCACAAATTAGGCAAACACTAAACGTTTTATAAAAAAATCGTACGTGATCTCCTTTAAAGAGCTGATTTTTAGAGCAGTGTAAGGCAAAACCCAAATCTTCAATTTTGTAATTTTTAAATGTTAAAGTTTTGCAATTTTCAAAAATACAGTGTTGGTCGGAAATGAGACTAGCAGAAATCTTGTACCTTTCTTTGACACCATACGAGGAGAAAATTTAAAGAAAAATATAGGAGTCGTTTCAAAAAAATTTTGTTTAAAAAATTGAAAATTACGTATATTTAACTAAAAAAAATTCGTGAAAACTACTCATATATTGGAAAAATTGATCATTACGTTATTTCAAGATCTACCTTTCAGCAACAGATTTTGTTAAGGAAACAATCTCTGTTATCACTATTGCAGTTGTAGGAAATCGCCGAAAAAATAAACTTTTGCAATTTTCGAAAAATCAGGGATATCAAATCAATATATTCCATTCTCTTAAAAGTTCTTTACACATCTCTCAACAAAGTTAATAAAATAATTAGGGCCATTTTGAAACTGAAGAGAATTTTGAAATCGTTGTTCAGGCTTAATGCAAAGTACTCTCAAAAATCAAAATATTCGTTTCAAACTTAAGAAGACCTTGAGTTCATTTAAGTCAATGGAGGAAAATCAATTTTGGAGCAAATTCACTGAACGGTTTAGATGCTTGTGTTGTCCACAGTCGGATAGACGAACGGACAAGCAGACACACTGACACGCAGACACTGACACGCAGACACTGACACGCAGACACTGACACGCAGACACTGACACGCAGACACTGACACGCAGACACTGACACGCAGACACTGACACGCAGACACTGACACGCAGACACTGACACACAGACACTGACACGCAGACACTGACACACAGACACTGACACGCAGACACTGACACAGACACTGACACCCAGACGCTATCTGTGTGTTTCAACATCATTTTCAAAATTCTATTAAAATGGCCCTTATTTTATTAACTTTCTTGAGGGATAGAGTAAAGAACGTTTAAGGGAATGGAATATTTTGATTTGAAATCCTTGAATTGAATGAATTAAAAACTGTTTCAATTCAAACATTTTTGACTCATTAAATGTTTTGTTTGCTTGCAATTTATATTCATGATACTACACGTGGCAAATTATTTCTGACGCAAATCCCCACACCGTTGCTTGTGCAATCACTTCTGAACGTTCCAAAGTCTAATCAAAAGATTTCACCGTTGTGAATACCCTTTGCAAGCCATGATTCAGTCTAATTTATTACGTCCGGATGGTAAATACCAACCAAGTTGCACAAATTAATTGCTTTATTGTACAAAATTTTACAGTTTACCTGCAGGAGCCCTAGTGACCCACCCATAATCGATCCGGTAGTCAGACGTTTTGCCAACTCCTGTCTACCGCCGCTGCCCTCAACGGAGCCAATCCCTCTGCCCCCGTCCTCATGGCTGCTGCGCGTTTGTTTAATTTGAGGGGGTGGGGACACTCGCAGCGTCAACGGGCGACAGAGGGCGCGTGTGGACTCAGCAACTCCGGTGTGGAGGCCAGTGCGCGCCGCCACGCGACCAAGACCGCGCTCCGACATCCACGAAGATGAACCCGAGCTTACTTGCCACCCAGTCCATTCGCGATTGGCCCTAATGCCTTCACGGTACCAAACATACCGGCGGCGGACAGCAGAACTCTCCATGAAGCGAGTTGATGGAAAGTGTCTTTCATCTGCCACACCCAAATCGTAGATATCGCCCAAGAGGTGATCTAATGAGCAACTACTTTTGGAGCTCCGTGAATGACTATTTCGGGAGCTTCCACATCGCTGGCTTCAATTTGGAACATCAGTTATTCCACGCTGATTTCCGAGTATCATTTTACATCGAGATTCGCGTGACGCAACACACACCTCTTGGGACACGTCGTTTCTCGATTTTTCGTTGCGAGCGGAGCTCTCACAACAGATGCAAACGACGGGTCAGGCAGTCAGCGGGGGGGAGGCTGGCAGGACGACTGATGCCGGTCCGTGTGTCGGTGTCTCTATCTGTGAGTGTCTCTATCTGTGAGTGTCTCTATCTGTGAGTGTCCCTATCTGTGAGTGTCTCTATCTGTGAGTGTCTCTGTCTGTGAGTGTCTCTATCTGTGAGTGTCTCTATCTGTGAATGTCTCTATCTGTGAGTGTCTTTATCTGTGAGTGCCTCTATCTGTGAGTGTCTCTATCTGTGAGTGTCTCTATCTGTGAGTGTCTCTATCTGTGAGTGTCTCTATCTGTGAGTGTCTCTATCTGTGAGTGCCTCTATCTGTGAGTGTCTCTATCTGTGTGTATCTGTCTGTGTGCATCTGTCTGTGTGTATCTGTCGGACTGCTGTGGTCCGCAATGTCGCTGCATTCTCCGTTGCAGCCTCTGCCTTTTACCTCCCTCTGTTATTTTGTCATTGTTTTTGATAGTAATGTACAATTGCCAGTAAATCTGAAGAGACGTCGAGGGAGCAAGAAAAAAGAATATCGAATTTCCCTAAACCGGGAAATACGGGACAGCCTCCAATGAAACAGTGTGGACGTGTTTTTCGTCTGGGAGTACAGGGGGCAGGCGCGAATTTTTAAAAACATTTTGAAAGAGACTCCCGGCTCCAACTCAAATTCTAGAAGGAAAAGTCTTCAAGGTAACCATGTGTCTGCATGGCAACTATTTGTAGAGAAGAAAATGCTACAAAATATGCAACAGTGTACTGAAAGTAAAGCTCAGGAAATCCTCGATGGTAATGATTGGTCTGCATCTATAAAAGCTTTGTAATAGGTATCATGTACGCGCGTTGCAAAACATTTTCTCGTACGGGATCTCTGGGACTAAGTGAGGGAGATATTCCTCACTTCAACAATGAGTAGAAATACTTCGATTGAAATTATGATATTTCTTCGTTTTGATGATAAATCCAGCAAATCACAGCGTCTTGTTACTGATTGCTTTGGAGCAGCATCGCCCCTTTGGATTTCTTTTGCAGAAAATTGCATTGTAAACTACAAACCTAATGCTATTACTACAGTAAACAAGAAGATCCCCATTAAGTGTCGATACAGATTTATTCATTTCTTGAGCAATAAACCGTATAAGGTCGGTGTAAAATTATTACTTGCAGCGGGCACCCAGGATAAATACATGTTAAATGGTTTTCCATACCTAGGCAAGGACGACATTCGCCCAATTGATAAACGTGTTACCAAATAGGTTGTGTGCCGTCTGACGAAAATATTCTTATATCTTGGAATAAATGCCAACTGCGATAAGTTTTTCATGTCCACAGGCTTGGTAGATTCATTACTAAAACAAAAAAACTAGTTAGGTAGGCACTATGCGAAAGAACACGTGTAAAACGTCGCATTCCGCAAAATGTGATCATCTGCGTTTGCACACCACGGTTGTAAATGAATCTGGTGGAATCATTCTCACATCTTATCAAGCCTAAACATTTTTAATTTTACATTTTCTCATATAGCGAGGCAAGCGCTTTACAAGAATGAATAGAGCTGCAACTTAGCACGCATAGCACTAAGAGTCAAAACAGGAGAGCGAGGATACTCGCACTGGAGACCTCAATAATCAATAGTTATTGCATGCGATGAAAATTGGAGAATACGGGTATACGTTAGAATTAGGGGAAGAAAAAGTTACAGAAATTAAGTTTGGAGATCATGCGTTTCCCTTTAAGACGATTTCAATTTATCTTTTTGCAACCAAGAATTCATTCTTCGGACTTGGTTATAGGTTTTGCTAGGTTGAATAAGGAAGTTGCAGGGAAGGATTATAAGGAAGGAAAAAATATTTGATTGGAGTCTAATATAATGATCAATGGTGTGAAGAACACCCTCTGTGTGGAGTTGCTTGTTTGACGCGTCCCAAGGCGCTCTGACGACAGTGCGAAGTATTTTATTTGGGAATGTTTGGAGCGTTTCACATATCGAAGGGACAGATCCCTTCCAAACCGGACATGCATAAGTAATTATAGGACGAATGACAGTTTTATAAACTAATAGGGAGAGATCTGTTTTAAGAGCTTACTTTTTGTTATTAAAGAATACAATTTAAAAAGTGAGGTCTATACCTTATTACATTTATTTAAAATGTGCATCAACTGATGCCACTGCAGCGCCTCTGACTGGGAGGTCCTAGGTTCGAGTCCTGACGGCGGCAGGATTTTCGACACTAGCTTTTCAGTTAGGTCGAATTCAGTCGCTGTCTGGAGGAGAATTCTAGCGGCCGGCTGCTCTGATCGGTAGTTTTCCGTGGTTTCTCCGATCAACACCAGGCGAATGCCGGAGCAGTGCCCTACCAAACGGGCCACGGACCGCGCGCGATCTTTCCTTCCTCTTCCTTGTCCTATCCTCTCCCCTTACACACTCACTTACACTACCATGCACTACACTACTATATATTCCGGGAGACCGGTCGGGAGATTAGAGCTTGTCCAGGGTGGGGCGGTGCCCCGCTGGTGGGAGAGTCCTGGTTAGGGGGAAACCCCACTAGCCGACGGTAGGTCGGTGCCGGATCTCGCCATCCAGGGAGGGAAAATCACCACCATCTCCCGAGAAAAAACATGCACTACACTAACGGGACTAATGACCGAAGCAGTTGACACGCCCGGAAACACGAAAAAATCAATCAATCTGTCATGGAGCACTCCTAGTTATTTTAACAGTATATTTGGAGGTTTCCAAGGAACTTTTTGATTATTAATATGAGGGTCAGTCAGAAAGTAATGCCCCTCTTTTTTAAGCGTTTTAAGTACCTAAGGGGCAGCTCCTCCCCAGACCGGACATGCATAAATAAATACAGGTCGAATGACAGTTTTGTAAAGTAATAGGGAGAGATCTGTTTTAAGACCTGACGTTTTGTCTATTAAAGGAGACATTTTGAAAAGTATGGCCTATACCTTATTACATTTATTTAAAATGTGCGGTTTAGTAGTTAGTCAACTATCAAGAAGCACTCGTAGATATTTTATCGGTTTATTTTGAAAATTCCAATGAACGTTTTGATTATTAATATCTATGTAATTGGGTTTGTTGATGCGCCGATGTGTAAATATTTTAGCTTCGCATTTAGATGGGTTTACTCTAAGTCTTCGTGAAGAAACCAACTCTGAATAATATATGTCCATCTTGCAAGTGATGTATGGCGGAAGAGAAGCAGTGAATTCGCTGCATAGATGACTGTGTTTTATGCATAACGCGCCGTTGTGTTCGAGCTGTTGTGATCTCGAACGGGTATATCTGTGGCGAATGTGTTAAACAGTGTGGGAGAGAGCGGGAACGTTTGAGGGACCCCAGCGAGGATAATTGAGGGGGTGAAATATAATTATTTAATTTGACTGAGAAAGAGCGATTTGAGATGAAACAGTGTATTACGTTGAATAAATAGCCGGGAGATCCTGTGTGTCGTAATTTGTAAATTAAGTCTTCATGGATTACACAAGCGTTGGATTACACAAGCGTTGGATCGTGCCAGGTACGATCAAACGCGTGTGCCAAGTTCAAAGAAGCGGCTGTTAACTATTTGCTATTATTAAATGCATGGGTGATATGTTTAGAAATTCTTAAGAGTGGTGAACTGTATAATATTTTTGGCCTGAATATAAACTGACAGAAAGGGATCATGTTATTATTAGTGAGGAAACACTTTAGTCTAAATAGTATTAATTTCTCGAAAATTTGCTTAATACGGATAGACGGCTTATTGGCCTGTAACTGGTGGGGTCATTGGGGGATTTGTTCAGTTGTAAAATTAAAATCTTATGAAGCCAAACTAGTAAAAATGTTCTGATGCTCAGCAGCAAGCTCAAAAATGTAACAATTGATGAGTCCCCAAAAAAATGTTTCCTGAAACATTTGCTAATTGCAATTGTACTGCTAGCGGTGCTAAAACAGCACGTACTTTTTTGTACGTATTTTCACGCAAAAATACGGAAAAAGTATTCAAATTTTCAAAAAGTTGTACATGATCTTCGAAATATATCTTCAAGGAACTTATTTTATTAAGAAAAAATCTCCATACTTAATATTTTAGTTGTAGGAAGACTCCGAAAAATGTTTGAACTTTTGCAATTTTCGAAAAATCATAAACGAACATGAGACCGTGACTATTCTCTTAAACGTTCTTTACACTATCCAACCACAAAATTTAATCAAAAGTGATTGAGCCATTTTTTAAAAAATTTGAATATATCTCAGTGGCTTCTTACAAAGTACCCCTTAAAATGAAAATATCGATTTCAAATTCAAGGGGCCGCAACATCAGCAAAATCGATTCGCAAATATCTGTTTTGGAGAATATCGACTGAACAGTTTCTACTCCGGAGAACCGTTCTCTACTCCATGGAGAGAAGGTAAAATTTGAAGTGCATTTCCTTGACCAGATGGCGAAATTATACGCAGTAAAATATTACACGGCCAATGCAAGTATTATTGAATGCTTTTGATTTAGCAGCAATAAACGCATGGGTGTGTTATAATGAACTCACTGGAGAAAATATTTTACGGAAAATTCATTTTCAAATTTGCAGAAAACTGACAATTCCATATTCAGAACATAGAAAACCACTCAGGAAATAAATATCCAAGTATGATGTTGAGTGATATGGTAAGAAAAAAGGTTAGATCAGAGTGTGCATGGGCAAAAATTAAACAGAAACAAATGAATAAAGTGTTCAAAGTACGTGTGCGAGCATTGCTGTGGATCTGGTAGTTATACGTGTGTAAGTTTTGATCTACAATTTTCATAATTATTTTCTTGTCAATTTCATATAATATTCGAATTATTGTAATCGATGAATAAAAATGATAAGTAAAGTACGTATATTTATTTGTGTGTATAATTCCCCCCAAAATAAGAAAAACTTTATTATATGAGCGAAAAAAACGGTCCGCGGGCATTTTCGGTGAATGGGAGGTCCGGGCGTTCTAGTGTTGAGTAAAACTTTGAATTACCAACTAACATGCAAAATCCTAAATTATTATTCTCTTCTGTTACAATCGTTTGCTCGAATGTTACGTGATGCATTCGTTCAATGAATTTATGATTTCATCAAACTTGTTTCAAAACCGCGGGTGCACCGAATGTGTCAGCAAGGGAGTTTGGAAGGCGTAAGGAGTCTATCCCTTCTCGTTAGGCTATGATTCTCCGCTTTCGCCTGCTCTTACTCAGCTGATCCGCAGCCGAGTAAGTAGACACCGCCCGCGCCCTGATCGACGAAGCTAATAGCAGCGCGGAGCGGGACGGCGCTCAGTCGTTAAATGCGATGGGTCTCAGCAGCCGCCCTTGGCCCCTCGCCCTTCGCCCTTCGCCCTCCGCTGCGCCCCCGGCCGGTTTGGGCGTGGGCTGCGCGCGTGGGCAGTCAAAGCGCGCAAGGCGGGGCGGAGCAAAGGAGGCGGGGCAGGGTGGAAGGGGCGGGACGGGACGCGTAGGGTGTGAAGGAGGAGGAGGGGGCGGAGTGGAGCGGGCGGGGAGGGACGGAGGAGGCGGGGCGGGGCGGAGGAGGCGGGGCAGGGTGGAGCAGGCGGGGCGGGGTGGAGCGGGCGTGGCGGAGGAGGCGGGCCGGAGGGGGTGGGGTGGATGGTGCGTGGCGGGGAAGGGGGCGTGGCAGGGCGGAGAGGGCGGGGAGGGGTGAAGGGGTGGGCGGGGCAAGCAGGGCGTCGTCGGCCGCAGAGGAGGCGAGGCAAGTATCTTCCAGCGAAATTGCGAGCACAGACCAGCGGCATTGCTGTGAAATTCCGCTCACACGAGTAAAAAGTCACGGAGAGCACTGGCAATATGGTTTGCCCATCTTACTACTTCTACTATTACTATTAGTACTACTATTACTATTTCTACCTGCTATTACTACTACTGCTATTACTACTACTACTATCGACATTACTATTACTAGTATTACTGTTACTATTACTACTATTACTACGTTACTATTCTACTACAATCAAATTAAAAATGGAGTAGGTGTGTGTTTGCCTATGGCCGAGTTCGTAGACAAAATTAAGTGTGGTGTAATCCTTTTGGCGTAGTTGACCTAATGCAGTGTTTTTTGGAAGAACTAAGCATAATTTATAAGTATTAGTGTTAGGAAGAGAAAGGAATCAAAAACAGACGATAAGCGCTTGACCTCGTGGCTCACCGCCACGTCTCGTCAACAGCTGGAGAGTCAGCCTAGCACACAGTATTGCGCCGGAATTCAAGGTCAACAGTTACAGTCCCACAAAAAAAGGGACATTCTTTTCTGGATAAATAAAAATAAAGGTAAACAATGATGAATTGTGTTATATGTGATGAGAAGATACTGAATGAAAAGGTGTACTGCCACTTCTGACAAGACAATATGCACTATGGCTGCGCGAGTATTAGTGAGTCGACGATGATTGCAAATTTAGATGCAAAAACAAAAAATCAATGGAAATGCACCAGACATCGTGCGGGTCACCAGGACGCATCAAACAAGAAAGATAAAACTGACAAACCCTAACAAATCTCACCAAGTCCCTTCATGTGAGCTTTAGATCAAATTAATAAAAATGGATTTTCTGTGTTTGAATATGAGTAAAATAAAAAAAAACATGGAATTCATAAGTGCTAAATACGATGGTGTGGTTGCAGAATTAAATGAACCGAGACAAAAAAGACAAACTAAAAGAAAAAATTAAGAAAATAGACACGACGTATGACAAAATGAATGACATTGAACAACAGCTCTTGGAGAGAAATGTGTAGATAAATGGTGTAAATCCTTGTAGTATTGATACCATTAAGAAATGTGTGCCAACTTTATTATCCAAAATCTGCGGTGAAGCAGTGAAAAAGAAGAAATTGATAACAAATTTATTATTGACCACCAAGCAAGTAAAACAATGAAGTAATAGTAAAATATCATTCTAAAAAATTGAGGGACAAAATGTTAATAAGTTAAAAATTATTGCTAACAATGACATGCTTGAAAATGGAAGTAACGAATTTATTTTTATGAATGAAAATCTCACTAGACGCAATGCGGGTTTGCTGCGGAAGGCAAAATAATAAGAAAATAAAAGAAAATTACAAGTTTATCATTACAAGTTAAATAAAGAAAGTTACAAGGTTAAAAATAGAAAAAATAGTCAAATTTGAAATTCAAGAAACCGAAATTCTGTATAATATTAAAAGTTTAATTAATTTTATGGAATCAAACAACAAAAAATATAATATCATCCACATGAACATAAGATTTATAAAAAAACATTAAGGTGAATTTTGTGGATTGATGAATGACAGCCTACACAGTATAGATTTGATTGTGTTAAGTGCGATTGTTGTTAACAATAAAGAGGATCTTTCAGAGTATAACTTTCCGAGGAAAAATAGAAAAACGCAAGAGAAGGAAAATCTGAAGGAGGTGTAAAGCTATTTGTGAATGAAATTTACAATTTCGAACCTGTTGATTTGGTAAGTCATGTTTGAGATTTTAGCACGAAATCTGAAGATAGAAAATATAGTAAAAATAAGAATTGTAGCAATTTTTTGAGACCACCGGACAAAAGTAAAGTTTTTTATCTACAAGAACTTGATAAAATTCTTAATTCAGATTGAACTTGAATAAAATCTTAATGGGTGATTGCTATTTAGACATTAATAATGTAATAAAATTACTATCGACTACCTGGATCAAAATCACAGGTTAGTACATTGTATTAAGAATTATGCTAGGGTGCAAATGAGAGAAGATAACCAGGTTAATTCATATATAAATCACATAGCAATAAGTGGAAATCTAAACAATATAATTTATTATATTCTTGAAATTCAAATAACGGATCATTACTTAATTGGCATCTCCTGTAACATATTTAATAAAAGAAAGTTTGTGGAAAACTATAAATAAATTACTAGGCGTACCTAAAATAAAGTCATCAGATGATAATGTTATTAAGAACTTAGTTAATAAAAATACAATAGAAAAAGTAGTAGATAGCTTGGCAAATACATTTTAACAGCAAAACCAGCAAAACAGATCATAAATGTAATTTAACAGTGTTAATAGATAAGGTAAAATCAACTGAGTGCAACTCATTCTTCCTACCAGAAATAACATTAGAGTAAACGTACTCATTATTAAACGGGATGGACAGCAACAAATCTCCAGGTATGGATAAAATAACAATGAGTATGGATAAAGCAGAACATAGGCTCAACAGCACTCGTTATTATGAAAATAATAAATCACAGCATTAACAGCTGTGATAACATCACAGCTAAACTCGATTAGCAAATTATTTACAAAATATGTATCTCAAAAATTATCCAACGTTTTAGAGAAATATCGGATATTAAAAAATTATCAATTTGCTTATCAAAATAGCAAAGGTAACCAAGAATTGTTAGAAAATCTAGTTGAGAAATTTAATGAGAAATTACACAAGGGATACCGTGTTATGCCCTTAAGTATCGATTTGTCAAAAGCATATGATATAATAAACCATAAAAAATGTTAGAAGCATTAGAGAAAGTAGGAGTACTAGGAAAAGTGCTACAACTATGTGAAAGTTACCAGAATGGGAGATCCTATAGAGTAATAGTTGATAACATATGCAGTGAAAGAAAAATAGTTAAAATTGGAATCCCACAAGGCAGCATTTTAGGACCGATATTCCTCTCCCTCTGTCTCTCTCTGTCTCTCTCTCTGTCTCTCTATCTCTCTCTGTCTCTGTCTCTCTGTCTCGCTCTCTGTCTCTCTCTCACTCTCTCTCGCGCCCTCTCTTTCGCGCCCTCTCTCTCGCGCCCTCTCTCTCGCGCCCTCTCTCTCGCGCCCTCTCTCTCGCGCCCTCTCTCTCGCGCCCTCTCTCTCGCGCCCTCTCTCTCGCGCCCTCTCTCTCGCGCCCTCTCTCTCGCGCCCTCTCTCTCGCGCCCTCTCTCTCGCGCCCTCTCTCTCGCGCCCTCTCTCTCGCGCCCTCTCGCCCTCTCTCTCTCCTCTCTCCGCGCCCTCTCTCTCGCGCCGCCCTCTCTCTCGCTCTCTCTCTCGCTCCCTCTCTCTCGCTCTCTCGCTCTCTCGCTCTCTCTCTCGCCCTCTCTCTCGCTCTCTCTCTCGCTCTCTCTCTCGCTCTCTCTCTCGCTCTCTCTCTCGCTCTCTCTCTCGCTCTCTCTCTCGCTCTCTCTCTCGCTCTCTCCCTCGCTCTCTCTCTCGCTCTCTCTCTCGCTCTCTCTCTCGCTCTCTCTCTCGCTCTCTCTCTCGCTCTCTCTCTCGCTCTCTCTCTCGCTCGCTCTCTCGCTCTCTCTCTCGCTCGCTCTCTCGCTCTCTCTCTCGCTCTCTCTCTCGCTCTCTCTCTCGCTCTCTCTCTCGCTCTCTCTCTCGCTCTCTCTCTCGCTCTCTCTCTCGCTCTCTCTCTCGCTCTCTCTCTCTCTCTCTCTCTCGCTCTCTCTCTCGCTCTCTCTCTAAGCTCTCTCTCGCTCTCTCTCGCTCTCTCACTCTCTCTCGCTCTCTCTCGCTCTCCTCCTCGCTCTCTCTCGCTCTCTCTCGCTCTCTCTCTCGCTCTCTCTCTCGCTCTCTCTCTCTCCGCTCTCTCTCGCTCTCTCTCTCTCGCTCTCTCTCGCTCTCTCTCTCTCGGCTCTCTCCCTCCTCAGCTCTCTCTCTCGCTCTCTCTCTCGCTCTCTCTCTCGCTCGCTCTCTCTCTCGCTCTCTCTCTCTCTCTCTCGCTCTCTCTCGCTCTCTCTCTCTCGCTCTCTCTCTCTCGCTCTCTCTCTCGCTCTCTCTCGCTCTCTCTCGCTCGCTCTCGCTCTCTCTCGCTCTCGCTCTCACCGATGTTGATGGCGGTTTTACGCCGGTTAAGGCCGTCATACGTCACTTCCCGCTTCAAGTTATACATCACAGCTGGCAGCACACCACGTCATGTGCTTTTCGGACCGTTTTTAATCTCGTACACTAAACGGAATAAATACCGCGTGGCGTCGATACATCGCTCGATCAAATTGTTAAAAATGTTGTACCGAATCCGTTGAAGATTGCTTCCGGTAGAGCAAAATATTTACAAGTTCCAAAATTTTCCTGTCAAGGACGGATTAGTGACGGACTTGCTGTCGACCGGCTTGCAGCCGAAGAGCCTATTAGGTGTCGACTCGAAGTTCAGAAAGCGTCTGTTTTTCTATCACCTAACTGTTTACTCTGTTGCCTATACCTTGCTGTTCCCTGTAAAGGCGTCGCTCTTTGGTTACGTGCGTACTGCCTATTTTGTACTTCGTTCCTTTAGCGTCTTCTAGAATGTTCTACGCTGTGGGATTGTCTATTCGTTGAGGGATTCCCTACTCTCATGACCTACTTGCTTAGATGGTTCTAATTGGTCGTGACTGTTTAATTTTTGTTGCCGAAGGATAGCACCCGCTAGCTGTCGCTATGGCTTGTCCCGGAGGGTTGGAGGGTGGCTTTTTTGGAACAAAGCTAATCTGGTTCCGCCTCACGGCACCGAGAATGTCACGTGCGCGAACGCGCGTTGATGAGGGTCAGGTGACCTCCTTGCCATTGGGGGCGGGGGCCCGAGGGCAAGTCGCCCGACTCGTTTGTTTAATTTTTGGGAGTACTACCCTCGGTTCATTCAACTCTCACCATACTTTAGTAGAAAATATATTAGCTGTTTTTTCACATTCAGCAAATACAAAACGAATCACAGAACGTTGTTCAACCAATGTGGAGTTTTCAGGTCGACTCGCCATCGTTCAACTTAATTTTGAGGTTATGAACACAATAGTGCTGATCACTCAGGTAGTCAAGGTTCATCACAGGGATGCCAATTTAAAGTTCTAAAATTATCAAACTTGTCCTAGTAACTGTTTTTTCTCCATCCCAATTTTTCTCTTTCATTATTAAATACGTATATTATGTATATTATACGTATATTATGATTATATTAATATTACTCTTAGTCCCAAGAATGGGAATTTAACTAGATCGAGGCTTGGGGGAGACCGGTTGCTGGCCGACGAAGTCGGACTACCGAGCCAATAACGCCAAATACATACATACATTAATATTATATATTGTTATCATGTACATTTTATTGTATTTGGAAGTCTTAGGCTTCAAATTAAGTTCTAAAATGTTTCTCGAAAACTCAAATATTTTCTGTGAAAATGAGCTTAAAATACCTAATTTTAAAAAACACTCGAACCGCATATTTTCATTCACGACTCCAATTTTTTTCTCTACACTTGTACGTATAGTGGTAAATGCACTGAATTTCATGACATTAACATCATTTTCATGTACTTAAAAAATTACATAAATGTATTTTTTTTTACTTTTTCTCTCTTCTTAGTAAGAGAAAGTATTATAACTCTGCGCCGGAAAACAGCAAAAGTTCGACCAAAAACTTTTATTGCCTTGCCCTGGTAACGAAAAACTGAATAAATATCGTTCCTAAGTAAATGGCTTTCTTTTACCTTTTCTTCTTCTTCATCTAACTCTTACTTCCTCTAAAGTGTAATTAGAATGTTTTGTGGATCATTGATACCGAAAAATCGATTGACGGCAATACGTCTGTCAGTGGTAAAAACATTTCCACTATAATCCTTCAGCTGATTTTCTCCGAAATTGATATTCCTCGTTCTTTTTAAGTTTTCAAAATTTTCTCAAAATGGCCCCAATTTTTTTATTAAACTCTATCATAGGATCGAGTAAAAAAAACTTGAGAATGGTGCAAATATTTTTTGTTAAAATCCCTAATTTTTCGAGAATTGCAAAACTTCCAACTTCTTTCGGCGTCTTCCAAAGTTTTTCTGCATCCAAAATATGGAATACAAAGTATTTTCCTAAATAAAGTATGTTCTTTTAAAGCAGATCACAAAAAACATCATACAAGTACAATTTTTCAAAAATGAGTAGTTTTTGCCTAATTTTGCGTAAAATATCGGTAGATTCTCAAACAATCATTTTGTCAAGAACTTATGGAAATAGTTTCTTCAATTGTTTCCTCGTATGTACAGAAGACGGTAAAAATGTGGTGCTAGTGAAATTTCCGACAAACTCTCTATACTGTTGAAGAATGCAAACTCACTCATCCCTGATATTCTTAGTCATGGATGATTCTTAGTCATTATCATAAAAATTTCTCAATCTTATATCTCTTGCTTCTAAAGAGATACTTTCTTCTAAAGAGATACTTTTCTGAATATTTTGCTTATCTAATAGCGAAATAGTTCATTCAACGTTCATGTACATGAGATATTCATTTGAATAGAAAGAATGTGCTGGATATGTAAATTTGCAAACTTTTCACAAATTTGTAATTTTTGAATAACGAGAGGTTTTAAAGAAAATCTAACATATTTCATTTACCATACTAGCTGAAAGTGGTGTCGCCGACGCTGTAAATTGTATTACATGTCCAAGATAATAAGGCAATGGGCTAAATTGCCTATCTGATGAGACCGAAAGGTGAAAACGAGTTTTTTATTACTAACTACTTTTTTATTACTACAATTTTTTTTACTTATAAGTGTGTTGTTTTACTACCCTTCACAGCTAAGTAATCGAGCAACTGACATACTCACCACTGAGAATGATGCAAAGATGTAGACTCAGGCTGAACTCAGGTTAACGTCTCCTCCACATGTGAGGAAATCAAAATTGGCGTTATGCTGTCCAGCTTGAGTGTGCATCTTCAGACACCGATTTGCCAATTTTCCGTCCTCAATGATAACTTTTAAATGATGTCTCTTTGTTTCTCACTCAATTCTTTCTGTACCACTTCGATGCTATTCTGTCTCCCTTTGTTTTAGTATCGTGCTATCTCTTTTCTGTGTTCTAATAATATTAGAATATTAGATATAATTTAATTCTAAATCGAACAACTTTCCATATATTATTTCCATATATTAATAAATCAATTAATGGCATTGATATGCCATGACTCATTTCATTTCTCCCCAACTAGATTAATTTTCTGCTGAAGTTAGCTTTCTCTTTATGAAATAATTAAAATCAATCGTGGGTCATCTCAATAGCATACGGATAGGTGAACTAATTTATTTTCTTCAAAACAACTGTGACGTATTGGGAGAAGAATAAATTATATACGTTTGCTGAAGCTCCAAAATCCTTTTCCCATTCCTTCGCAAAATATAGCTGATATTCAATGAAGCGTAGTTTGCAAGATTTGAAAAGTAGAAATTTCTTCTTTCGGGTAATAAAACGTATTTGCATGGGGAAATGAACCACCGAATTGATTTAAAAATATTGCCACTACTTTCAGAACTAGCAAAAGAAAAAGTCAACAAAATGTGTATATAGTTAACCTATATTTATTCCAGAAACAAAACAAAGGATCTTATCGTTTGTTCTATGGTTCAAATGAAACTACCAAAAATGTTGATTGATGTGAGAACTGGTGACGAATGTGGGGATCGATGGAGAGAAGGGGATTACGAAAAGAAGCAGCACTTTTGCGTCCAAAATATGTATTTTTCGTCAGCATCTCGTGATTGACTATTTGCAACACTGCATAACTTGATGTATGTTTATATTTGAGAAAGTGAAAGATAAAAAGAAATGAAGTTACAAAAAGGGGATAGAAAGTAAAGAAAAGAAATAGGGGCGGTGGCTCTGGGGAAGAAAAGAGAGGAGAGGCGAGGGGCAGAGATAACGCCGGGCGCCGAGGCGAGCACGTCCAGTTTTTATTCGCGCTCTGGTTCCGCGTGGTAACGTCGCTGGTTACCGTCTGATCCGTCCCTGAAGCCGCTCACGAGCGCGGGGGCCGGAGGGGGAGGGCGAGGAGGAACGGTCTGTTCGGAAGAGGGTGTGGAGGGGGAGGGGGAGGGGGGAAGGGAGGCGCCGTCGTCGCCGCCTCTTCCAAGCAAACGCTCGCGGCGGCTGAGCAAACGCAATTAGAAGCGGCGCCGACGCTGGCTGGCGCTCTGCGGTTGGCGCTTGCTTGGTTGGTTAGTTAGTTGTTAGTGATTCCGGGCGCGTCAACAGCTTACGGCATTAGTCTCGTAAGTGTAGTGCATGTTTTTCATCGGGAGATGGCGGTGATGTTCCCCCGCTGGATGGCGAGATGCGGCGCCGACCTACCGTCGGCTAGTGGGGTTTCTCCCTTACCAGGACTCTCCCACCAGCGGGGCACCGCCCCAGCCGGGACAAGCTCTAAGCTCCCGACCGGTCTCCCGGAATAAGTGGTAGTGTAGTGCATGTTAGTGTAAGTGTATGTGTGTAAGGGAAGAGTATAGGACAAGGAAGAGAAAGGACAGATCTCGCGCGGTCCGTGGCCCGTTCAGTAGGGTACTGCTCCGGCATTCGCCTGGTGTTGATCGGAGAAACGACGGAAAACTACCGATCAGAGCAGCCGGCCGCTAGAATTCTCCTCCAAACAGCGACTGAATTCGGCCTAGCTGAAAAGCTCGTGTCGAAAATCCTGCCGCCGTGGGAAGTGTAACCTAGGACCTCCCGGTCAGAGGCGCTGCAGCGGTTGGCGCTCAGGTGCACTATCCTCCGCTCCGCCCCGCGCCGTCACCACTCCACTCATTCCTCTCTCGCCCGTCGCAAAAAGCCAACACATTTATGTCTAAATGGCATCACCTCACAGTCGGATTCACTGTAAAACAGAGGCTACAGTTTGTGTGTATGGCTACATACAGGTGTTTCAGAATACATGTTTTAACTTCTAACATTAAGACGGAAAAGTATTACATTCTGCCTAATGAAGTTGGGATATTTCATTAAACAGTTGGGAAAATTAAACTTGATAAAAACCATATGTAGGACAGTTTCGATGGTAGAGATATTTACGACGGACAGACGGAAAGGCAAAAGTCACTTTAAGACAGGGACTGGTAAAAATTATTTCTTGAAATATGCAATCCACAAAACGTGGTTTCTGACTTCACATCATATTTGAGAAAATAATTACCTTTACACAGAATAAATACAAATAAGATGTGTGTTGCTCTGTACACAGCATTGCGCCCGTGGAGGCAGACCAAGGGGGCATACTGCACGTCTTGGAAGTTAGCAGGACCATTTCACCCAATCACAAAACTGTATAGTTCATAATTTGCCGATTATTTGCCGTTCTTAAGATGTGAAAACAAAAAATTTGCCGCGGGTCATTTTCTTAAAAAAAACGATGGTCCTGCTAACTTCCATTGGAAGTTAGCAGGACCACATATCTTAATTCGCTAATAATGTAAGCATATACACCAAACAGTACTCCAAATTTGCCGCTTTTTATTTATAAACGATTAGTGAAGAAATCATATTTATACCTTCATTTTTTCAAAAGATATTTACAAAAAACGAAAAATAACACCTACGTTCCTATGGCCAGCGCCCTTAAGAAAGTAAAGGCACGTTTCGTCCAAGACCAATTGCCGTAACGCTTCATACTCTACGCCACAATTTGCCCATAACAGTTGCAAATTGTAATATGTAATAAAAGAATTTGCCGCGGACCGGTTAGTTTAAAATTCCCAGGTTCGAATCCCAGAAAATAAAGTCTTGGAAGCTGCCTGCGCAAGGAAAAAAAACGTTTCCTCCTCAACCAATATCCGTAACAATTCATACTCTACGCCAAAATTTGCCCTAACCCGTTGCAAACTATAATCTGTAATAAAAAAATTGGCCGCGGGCCGGTTAGTTTAAAAAATACCCAGGTTCGAACCCCAGCATTTAAACTTTTGGAAGCCCCCTCCGCGAAGAAAATGCACGATACAGCCTAAACTAATAGCCTTAACAATTCATAGTCTATGCCAAAATTTGCTCTTACGCATTGCTAATTCTAATCTGCAATCCCAGAAAATGAAGTCTTGGAATCTCGCTGGGCAAGGAAAAGCCACGATACCTCCTGAACGAATAGCAGTAAAAATACAAACTCTGTACTAAACTTTGCTCTATACCGTTCCAAACTGTAATCTGTAATAAAACAATTTGCCGCGGACCGGTTAGTTTAAAATACCCACGTTCGAATCCCAGAAAATGAAGTCTCGGAAGCTCCCTGCGCAATGAAAAGACACGTTTCCTCCTAAACCAATAGCCGTAACAATTCATCCTTTACGCCAAAATTTGCCCTAACCCGTTGCAAAGTGTAATCTGTAATAAAAAAATTTGCCGCGGACCGGTTAGTTTAAAATACCCACGTTCGAATCCCAGAAAATGAAGTCTTGGAAGCTTCCTGCGCAAGGAAATGACACGTAACCTCCTGAACCAATAGCCGTAACAGTTCATACTGTATGCCAAAATTTGCCCTAACTCATTGCAAACTGTAATCTGTAATAAAAAAAATTTCCGGCGAACCTGTTAGTTTAAAATCCCCATGTTCGAATCCCAGAAATTGAAGTCTTGGGAGCTCCTTGCGCAAGGAGGAGACACGTATCTTCCTGAATCAATAGTTGTAAAAATTCATTTATATATATGTATGTATATATGTATATATGTATGTATATATGTATATAAAGGACGAAGCAATTGGGTTTTAATATCGATTTTACTATTCGCCATGTACGAATGCAAAGTCGTTGGCTTAATTTTCCCCCCATGCAATTTGAAATCCGTTCCCAAAAATAATTAGTTGCAGACTCAATTTTTCCTTTTTCATCTACGACTAACTCTTTATATTTAAAAAAATTTAACCATCAGTTCATGATCTAAATGTGAAGGTTTCTCCCGTTTCTTATACATTGTTCTTCTAAAATACCTTAAACAATCACATCAAATGTTTCCCCACAAGATACACGTCCACTCACAGCCACGCTGGAACAGCTAGTGAAACTACTACTCAGCAGTTATAGTTGTCGTAACAATTTCAGAAAATTGAACGGTTATTGTTTGAAATATTGCAAGTGAGGATTAGACAAAACACCTGGGAAAGCTGGACATTGTTTCACTCGAGCGGTCGGAGAAAATCCGTAGGTCCAAGGAACCCCAACCCATCGGGCCTGTTTGCAAGGGGTAGGGCAACTTTTGGCATAGAGGATAAATTGTTACGGCTATTGGTTTAGGAGGAAACGTGTCTTTTCCTTGCGCCGGAAGCTTCCAAGACTTCATTTTCTGGGATTCGAACCTGGGTATTTTAAACTAACCAGCCTGCGGCAAATTTTTTTATTACAGATGACAGTTTCAACGGTTATGGTCAAATTGTGGCATAGAGTATGTATTGTTTCGGCTAGTGTTTCAGGTGGAAACATGTCTTTTCCTTGCGGAGGGCGCTTCTAAGACTTTAATTTCTGGGGTTCGAACCTGGGTATTTTAAACTAACCGGTCCGCGGCAAATTTTTTTATTACAGATTACGGGTTGCAATGAATAAGGGCAAAGTTTGGTATAGAGTATGAATTGTTACGGCTATTGCTTTAGGAGGAAACGTGACTTTTCCTTCCGCAGGGAGCTTCCAAGACTTCATTTTCTGGGGTTCGAACCTGAGTATTTTTAACTAACTGGTCCGCGGCAAATTTTTTATTACAGATTACAGTTTGCAACGGGTAGGGCAAATTTGGGCATAGAGTATGAATTGTTACGGCTATTGCTTTAGGAGGAAACATGTCTTTTTCTTGCGCGGGGAGCTTCCAAGACTTCATTTTCTGGAATTCGAACCTAGATAATTTAAACTAAGCGGTCCGCAGCAAATTTCTTTATCGCAGTATACAATTAGTAATGTGTATGAGCAAATTTTGGCATAGACTATGAATTGTTAAGGCTATTAGTTCAGGATGTATCGTGCCTTTTCCTCGCCGAAGGAGCTTTCAAGAGTTTAAATTCTGGGGTTCGAACATGGGAAATTTAAACTAACTGGTCCGCGGCAAATTTTTTTATTACAGATTACAGTTTGCAACGGATTAGGGCAAATTTTAGCGTAGAGTATGAATTGTTAGGACTATTGCTTTAGGAGGAAACGTGTCTTTTCCTTGCGCAGGGAGCTTCCAAGACTTCAGTTTCTGGGATTCGAACCTGGGTATTTTAAACTAACCTGTCCGCGGCAATTTTTTTTATTTCATATTACAATTTGCAATTGTTATGGGCAAATTTTGGCGTAGAGTATGAAGCGTTACGGCAATTGGTCTTGGACGAAACGTGTCTTTTCCTTCTTGAGGGCGCTGGCCATAGGAACGTGGGTGTTATTTTTCGTTTTTTGTAAATATCTTTTGAAAAAATTAAGATATCAATATGATTTCTTCACTAATCGTTTACAAATAAAAAGCGGCAAATTTGGAGTACTGTTTGGTGTATATGCTTACATTATTAGCGGATTTAGATGTGTGTTCCTGCTAACTTCCAATGAAAGGTAGCAGGACCATCGATTTTTTTGAGAAAATGACCCGCGGCAAATTTTTTGTTTTCACATCTTAAGAACGGCAAAAAAAGCGGCAAATTATGAGCTATACGGTTCTGTGATTGGGTGAAATGGTCCTGCTAACTTCCAGGACGTGCACACTGCGCTAGACGTAGGAGGTGCGGCCCACTGTGGCCGCAGTGGAGACTGCCTAAGGCGCGATCAAGGCATGGAATGGACAGTGCCGGAAGGCACCGCCAGGGGCAGGGCGAGCGGCGTCGCCCCGCACCGGAGCAGCGGACCGCGTCGGAGATCGGCCATCGGAGGGACACCAGCCCTTCCCTCCACGCCTCGGAGGCGCGAAGCGCCAAGACTGGCACCGAGGCCCCGAGCCAGGAGAGCAGACAGTATCAGGTTTCAGCGTAGAGCGTGTTGCTGTGCAGTGAAAGTGTTATGGTGGAAAGTTACTGTTGACGATGTGTAGCTCCTAGATACTGCAAAATCGAATGGCGGCGAAACTTGTTTCAGTCTATCGTTTATGAACAACTCTAGTGCCTAAACCGTTCGGCCGATTTTCTCTAAAATTAATATTTCGCAATGGACGATATTGCGGCTCTTTGAATGTGAAACCGATATTTTAATTTTGAGAACCACTTTATATTAAGTCCCTGGGACATTTTCTAAATTTAAAAAAATGGTTTCATCGTTTTTGATTAAATTTTGTGGTTGGATAGTGTGAAAGACGCTTAAGAGAATAGTGTACATCTCATATTCTTTTAAAGCTCTGGTTTTTCAAAAATTGCAAGAGTTCAATTTTTTTCGGAATCTTTCTACCATTAAAATATTAAAGGTAGTGATTTTTTTCTTAATTAAATCTGATCTTTTAAGAAAGATTTTGAAATAAAATCATGTATAATTTTTCGAAATTTTGATTACTTATCGCGTAATTTTGGGTGAAAATGCGGGTGAGAAAGTACACATGCTATTTTAGTACCACTAGTTTTTTTTTATATTTCAACTAGGTTATAAAGAATTTCTAAAAGATTAATTTGGAAACGTATAAAAAAAGCTCAAATGTAAGAAACGAACAAAGAACTATGAAATAATATACAAATTCTAACTTCCGTAGCATCCAACTGCCTGGAAGCACTTCCATTACATTCACGAAGCGCAGGATTGTCGGGTTTATCTAAGTTTATCGCCAAATTACACAAAATATACTCATATTTTCGAAAAATTCATAAGATCGTATTTGAATATCTGTTTTTCATACACACATGTCATTAAGAAAAAGTGTCTCTTCACAATTGTTGTGGGAATTTGCTGAACAATTTTAAAATTTCAGAAACTTAAATAAAGCATTTTTTTTATATTGTGGGAATTCTGATTTGGTGTTGTTGACGTTCTTATGAGAAGAAATAAAAGAGGTCATCTTCGTCAACATATTATGTTGATTATATTAATATGTTGACGAAGATGACCTCTTTTATTTCTTCTCATTTTTTTTATAGTTTGAAAATGTCCCTGGGACTTCATGTAAAGTCTATTCGTGGCGCGACAAAGCGCTTACGGGCCTATCAGCAGCGTCCCGTTCTCGCGGCCAGGAGTTAATGTGATTAGCACGAGGAGATCTCATGCCATATTCTGGTTTTCTCAACCTGAGAAGTGAGTTTTCTCATCTTCACACAGCAACACATACTAGGACATTGCAAGAATAAACGCACATTAAAATGTTGCCCGACCGCGAATCGGAAGCGGGCTCGCGACATGGATAGCGACTATCTCGCTGACCAATGAGCTAAACCGCCTTCACGTTAAATCCCCTTCCCCCCCCCCCAAATAATTGAAATATCGGTTTCAAATTCGTGATCGTTACATCAAGCATACCGACCGGGAAATATCAAATTTGGAGAAAATCGCCTGAACTGTCTAGCCGCGGAAGTTGTTTACGGACAGTCATATGTTTTTCCGTCAATGGATTTTTCGTTATAAGGACCCACAAAATATGGATTCTGATTTCACAACGTGTTATTTTTTTTCTAGATTAGCAACTGGATTTGAAAAGTAGAAATTAACTGCGACTGGAAATTAACCTGAACAACTGGAAACTGTAAATTAACACTTGTTCCTTACCAGGGCCCTGTAAAAAGAGTTGTTCTTCCGAAAATTCGTCGCTTTCCCCCCATCATTACATGGCTTTTTCTTAAGCAATAGGCGGCTAAGCGGAAGAAAGTTCGTAATTTAGTGTTAGGTGAAGCAAAAAGCGATCTATGTCATCTCATATTATTAAAAATACCTAATTCTGATGTTAGTGACACAACTGAAACAGTGAAGTGAGAAAGTCAGATGAGTTCGTAGCCCCAAGTGTTGGAGCGGAAGCCACTATCAGCAATGTTAATAACATTTTAATTCCTTTGCAACATACACCATTGCGAAAACATATCCGAGAAAAATCTTATGCACGAAGAAATGTTAGAGTCTTGCATACAGACGTTTCTGAATATTTGAATGAGTAAAGAACGTAATAATATAGAAGGAATGATAACAAAATTCAAAGAAAAACTTTCAAATGTGAAAACAGCTGATGCAAAATATATGATTTTAACATGTTAGGAAAATTTTGGAACAAACAAAAAGTAATCGTCGAATTTGTTGTACCTCTTCATCTAACGCGTACGGAAAATTTAGCACAAAATAACAAGTGTTAAATGACTTACCCTGACAGATCTTCGTGATGTAAAACAACTTGAAACATCTGTGTGTCAATCATTTCTGATTATTGAGTAAGAGATTCTCCTGCAGTGCATTTCATCAGACGAAACGGAAGGTAATGCTGGAGCATTTACCTAGTATCAACAACAAACATGATCATATTATTTCATGAAATTACGGAAAACTACCAATCTCAGCAGTCAGACGCTGGAATTCTTCATCAGAGTGCGGCTGAATTCAGTCTAGTTGTTACACAACTAGCGTAAATAGGTCGCTTTTATCGGCATTCGAGCCCTAGGAGCTACCGGTTGGCTCTGCGCCACCTCGTTCGGATTTTAGTATCTAAGGGGGAGGGGCGGTTCCAATTATCTCGGATATTCGCGAGACAGCTGCATTTAGTTAAAAAAACCAGACTGAGGGACAATCTTTACGCTTTCTATTTTATTTGGTGAACGCTACGACGCGCATGGCTCCGTTCCGCTTCGCGCGATTGGTATTCGCCGCCGCCGCCAGGAGCGCCACTCGCGTGGCCCCGAGTGGCACGAGGTTGGTCGGGCGGGGGTGGGGGGTGGGCGCTGACCAGCAGAGCTTCCGGGTGGGCGCCGGCGGAAGTGAGGAGCAACCCCCCTCCCCCCCTCTCGGGCCAGCCCCTTGCGGCGGCGGAGGCCAACAGAGGCTTCCGGACACGACAGGCTTCCCAAGCACGCCGCACCGGCGCTGCGGGCGGACGCTGCTGGTGTTAACACAGGTCGAGGCCCTCAATGGGCGCTTTCTTTGCGTTGCGATTATGCGATGACGCACAACAGACGCCTTTAATAAGATGCCAAAGAGATGGGATTTAGTGATAAGTAACGGCAGATGTGATAAGAAATCGTGTGGACATGCAGAAATGATAATTTTGAGACAAAATTGCTTGAACTAAAATTCGCGTTTCTGTGAAAATCATCATTCGCGTAAGAAATATCATTCTTACTGCAAGAATTCTCCCATTAAAGAGAAGTTTCATTCAAATCGCGAAGCGGACGAAGACTATTGGAGGCGATTGAAAACATTTTCGAAAGTATTAGGGCCCAAGTCGCTATGGTTGTGAAGGGAGAAAAAAGACGAGAATAAGTTTGTGAAGGGAGAAAAAAGACGAGAAAGAAGTAAGAACAGGAAGAAGTAGAAAAAGAAATATAAGATCAGAAGAAAAAAGAGAAGAAGAACAGAAGAAAAACAGGAGGAAAGGGGAAAATAGAAGAAAAATGAGAAAAATAATGAAAGAGAAGAAAAATTATATTGATATTTCTTTGCCTTCATAGAATTGTTTAGTAACTTGATGCTATGCGCCCTTCACTACATCGATTAGTCATACGCTATTATACGAACCCGCAAGTCAAGACCCCAGAACCGGGAGCGGTAGCTCAGTACATGAACTGATGTCACTGCAGCGCCTCTGACCGAGAGGTCCTAGGTTACACTCCCCACGGCGGCAGGATTTTCGACATTAGCTTTTCTGCTAGGTCGAAATCAGTCGCTGGTTTCTCCGATCAACACCAGGCGAATGCCGGCGCAGTACCCTACTAAACGGCCAACGGACCGCGTGTGATCTGTCCTTCCTCTTCCTTGTCCTATTCTCTCCCCTTACACTAACATGCACTACACTATCACATATTCTGGGAGACCAGTCGGGAGCTTAGAGCGTGTCCCGGCTGGCGCGGTGCCCCGCTGGTGGGAGAATCCTGGTGAGGGGGAAACCCCACTAGCTGACGGTAGGTCGGCGCCGGATCTCGCCATCCAGCGGGGGAAGATCGCCCCCATCTCCAGAGGAAAACCATGCACTAACGGGACGAATGACCAAAGCAGTTGACGCGCCCGGAAACACGAAAAAATCAATCAATCAAGGCCCCCGGCGCTAGGACAAGATGCTCCGCTTCATTCCGTGTGGCTCGGCCCTGGCGGGCGCCGCGTCGTGTTCGGGCGCAGGCCTCGCGGCGGCGGCGGCGGCCGCTCAAAAAGAGCGTCCCTCGGGGGCGGGGCGGGGCGGGGCGGGCGCATCTAATGGAATGAAGGCGTCCGGGGGTTCCCCGCGGGCGGACGCGGCCTTTGTCACGTGGGCTCCCGCCGGAAGGGGATTCCCCGGGCGCTGCGGAAAGGGCGCGCGCTGCCTGGCGGCGCGGAATGAGAACGCGAATACGCCCCCCTCCGTGCGACTAATGCGGGCGGCGAGCGCGGTTTGTTCCCAGCCGAGCGTGAGGGATTAGCCTTTCGCCTCACCGCGTCTTCGCCGGCCCTCACGCTTCGAGAGACAAAGTTTTTAATTATAATAATAAAATAATAATAATAATAATAAAAATATTTTTGATGAAGCTCAGAAAGAAACCCTTGTTCAAAAATGTCATATTGTCAAGAAATTTCTAAATGCCTGACATTTAGGAATCAGGATGAATTTCCTTCCAGCGCAGTCCGAGCCTAGTCCTATAACATCAATTGGACAGGTGATAGATTTTCCTACTAAATCAGAGAAAGTGTGGATGATAATAATAATAATAATAATAATAATAATAATAATAATAATAATAATAATAATAATAATAATAGTATCGGAAATTAGACTTTTCGCCGATGTTTGCATCATATGTAGGAGTATTGGTTTGTCTTCAGATGAAAATTTTTACAGGACGATCTAAACTGTTTACGGAACTGGGCCTGCAGGAATAAGATGGGATTAAATCCGGCAAAGAGTAAATTTACTTGCTTTACCAAGTTATATCACGTTATATTACGTGTTAAGAGCTGTAAATATTTGGGTTTGGTCCTGCGAAGCGTCTTGAATCGCATTAAGAATACGGTCAATAAATCATGGGGAGTGCTGCACTTCGTAATGGGTATTCTAAAAAACAGTAGTTCAAATGTCTGATCCTTATCATATACTACACTTGTTCGTCCTAGTTTAGAATACGGAGCAGCATGCTGGGACCCGTACAGAAAAGGGCAAAACGAGGCGTTAGATAAAATTCAAAAACGGACCGGAAAGTTTGTAAATCATGGCGCGTTGTTGATAAATAAGATGAATAGGAACCCTTATCTAGAAGAAGAGAAGGGGCGCGTTTATTCGTAATGTACAGGACGTACAAAGCGGACGGAACATGGGCAGACATCAGTAAACCATTACAAAAACACAGGAGACCATCCTTGGAAAATACGATGTAGAAAGCAAAGAACTGATATAGCAAGTTCTCCTTTGTGAATCGCACTACTGTAGTTTGGAACAAAATACCTACAAAAGCAATGGAGGCTCTTGCTTATATTGTAGTCAAATTTAAAAATATGCTAAATTCCATCTAGATTACTAATAATACTGAGACATTTTTCGTTATTATTATTATTCTTATTGATATAATTATTATCACAAAACAATTTGTTTCTGAATTCTATTTATTAAAATATTGTTACTTTTTTAAAATTATTTATGATAAAATTCTCCAAGGTTGCATTTCTGTGTATTAATTTTTAAAAAATGGTTACAGTGTTATCTCACAGCCAGCACTGAACAGAGCATTAAGTGCCTTCCCCCCCCCCCCATTTCTCAAAATAAGTTTCGTTGCTTACAGACGGTGAGACGAAGGAGTAGACGTTTTGCCGGCAATTGATTTTCGGTTTTAAGTATCCACAAAACATTGATTCTGACTACACAATTGTCTATATGCTACCTTAAATAGCATAGACTTCCCGCTTAAAGTCGTGATAGCTAGGTATATCCTAGGCATTTTTAGATCCTCCAGGTTCCCTAGACTTCCCCACGGGACCAAAAAGTTCATTTTCTGCATTTACTACCTGCAATGCAAAATTTCTCCATCGTACTTTTCAAATTGTGTGTAGAGCTTAATAGAGCTTCTGAGAGCAATTAACGAGATAGTCAGTAGATCGCCTCGAGACATGATTCCCAACGTCTTGAGGGCACTGACTTCTGATCATGGCAAAGCACCAGAGGTTCCAACCACCACAGGCAGGATTCTGGCGTTGGGCACTCCACGAAGATGGGCTGCCAGGGGAACGGCTGGTTGGTACTTTACCACTTTTTCCTCCCTTGCGTTTAGAAGGCTACACTCATCCTCGCGGTGGATAGTAACATCGACCACGTGGACCCCTTCCCGGCTTTTTATTAGCAGGTCAGGTTTGAGTCTAACCCCTTCGGCAACGAAAAAAGTAGCTTCCGTGGACACCAGTGACTGATAAAGAGGAGAGCAAGTAAGTTTAGAGGAGTAATTCTTTAGGAGTCTTAGAGGAAGTAATTCACTACATATTGTGACGTCATGGGATTAGACAACCCCATAACCCCACCATCAGCTACGAAAAAAAGCCCACGAACAGAGAGGAGTGGGGTACACGACGGAGCGATGGCTTGTAAACGCGCCATCTACCCACAGCTTTTCGAACTCTGACGCCCGAACTAGCGAATAATGTTTTTCCGGGAGGTCACGAAAAGAGGAGAATATTCACCCCTCCAAAATTTCCCCAGGCGCGAGTACCATAAGTATCGCGGCGCGCCTCGGAGGAGCCCTCTATGACTGCAGCAGCGACGGCGACTAGACTGAACTCTTAGATTGCAGCAGCGACGGCGACTAGACTGAGCTTTTTTTTGACTGCAGCAGCGACGGCGATTGTAACTTGATAGCATAGGAGTTTATTTTAACTTGGTAGTTAAGTTAGCTTGTAAAGCGTTTCCTCGAAAGTGAGGTAATTAAGAAGTGGAGTGCACAAGCATTCTTCGCATTCACAATATTTGAGAGAGCAAGTGGAGTGACTGTTTGACTCCGAAATAATTTCAAATTTGTAAAATTCGCGCAGAAGGACATTAACAAAATCCAGCATCTCATGTTGCACGCTGAGACCACACATGCCCAAAGTGTGGTAGGTACACCGAACATTTAAAGCATAACTTCAGCAACACTAATTATTCGAGGCTGAAAGCGCGAACAAAATTGCACGAGGCGCGGCAGAAGAAGAAGGACGACCCCAGGAAGAGAGAAGCGTAGGTGAGAAAGATTTGTACTGGAACGAGAATCGTACGAGTCCGGGGAATGGGAGAAGGTTGTGGAAATTGGAGGCGTGGCGGAGTCCGGAGTTCGAGAGAAGGAAACTTGTAACGTCGTGGGACAGCAAGCGGAGAAGAGTGGCGACGCGAGACTGTGAGCGGCAGAAAATCCCCAAGGTTACCTGCAGGCGAGCGATGCGGAGCTTTTGAGGTAAAGGAACTGGTAACTTTTATGCGGCGATCAGTTGGGGAAAGAGAATAGCCGTAAATACACGACAATTCGTGTTAAAAGTGAGTGAAAAGTCCTGAATAGGTGGGAGGAGAATTCCGATTGATGTGAGTGGCAGTTCCAAGTTCATTTATTGTACGTGTCATTAGATTCATTCAAAGAGGCCATACCTTGTACAATTTTACTTAAATAATTCATGATTTTCACATGTTGTACAGTTGATATTATCTGGAAAAGTCAGTTTATTATATTGTATTAAAAGTAATTGATTTTTGTGATATGTAAAAGGGTCATATTTAAGTAACGTATATATTACATTTTATTGTTTTTTTTCTCTTTAAAGGTCAGTGTTATAGTGAGTGCGAAGCCCAAGGCTAGCACCTGTGAACGGGATTCCTTAAAACAGGTGTAAAATTCATTTTAATAGCCGTGCACGGAAAAACTAGAGGTTAAAAGAGTAAAATAATTTGGTAGATGAAAATTCAGAAAGAGAAATGAGCAAATTGTAAATTGTAATTGGTGAAAGTGTGTTCAGGCAGTCGAGGTGACGCCAATTTTTTTTGTTTCGCCTTGTTTTCTGCTTTGTTTAGTGACCAACTACTAAAAGTGCATTATTCTGTTATATAATTGTGTCACTGTAATTTTTTCATTGAATATATGCTCATTTTATTCGTATTTTATCCGATTCATTGTGTAAAGGGTTCAGACCTTTCTCATATCCAAAAGATCCTGCTTCCTGAGAATTTTAAGCTCGCTTCACGAGCATTCATTCTATCACGCCGTGACACCACATGTGGAAGGTAGTAGGAGAGTGTGTTAGAATATAGAATCAAGATTTGTTCACTTTGCGTTTTTAGGACCCGGCAGTGGTTGTTTTTTGTCGTACATTGGTGGGTTTTTTTCTAGCCCATTATTATATTTTCTCTATATTGCAGTTGCGAGAAAGTAAAAATCCGTTTCTTAAAAACTGTCATGAAAAATGGTCCTGGAAGTAATTTATTTAAAATATGGACAACAAATATTCACTTTTTCAATATTCAGGGCTTTCAATGCGAATTTTTGTGTCGAAGGATTGCAATTTTTTGTCGCGGTAATTCATAACTTTCTCTGTGTTACGTAAGTAGCATGCAAAAAGATTCATATGAAGGAGAAGTTGATTGATTGCTTCGTGTTCTGCTATGATTATTTGTGTCGTTAGTGTAGTGAAGAGAAGAGGAAGTTTTTGCTTCTCAGGTCGTGATGTTTGGTGCCAACCTACACTTTTTGCATAGAATGACCGTGGAGAGTCGCCCCCAGCAGAACAATTTTCAACTACCCGACTGGTTTCCTCACATATGTGGTGATGTAGTGTTGTGAAGCTGTAGCACTATATGTAGTACGTTTGATAGAGTATTGCACTGGCATTTACCTGGCAATGCTTCATTTGCACAGAAAATTTCCGACCAGAACAGCCGGCTACTCGAATACTCCTCCAGACTTTGCGCTGAATTTGACAAGCTATTTATTGACGTAGTGCAGTAAGTTTCCTCCCCTCAGAACTCCAACTATAGGACCGCCCAGCAGAGTGGTCATATTGGCAACAGTTACAGGGCTTTGCTAACTCGCCAGACTCAACTCCTAGGGGTTGAAAGCGAGTGATCCGATTGCTGTGACTCGGTTCGTCTAGTAGCATCAGCCACCCAGTGGAAATGAGCGAAGAGGAAGCCTCGTGGGCGGGAGAATGCTTTGCCGTCGCCAAAGAGCTGAGCGCAGCGCAGCGCTCCATTTTCATTTGCACGTGGTGGGCGCGCGCGCTCCGAATGGGAAGGCAGCGCCGGGGCATTCTCTTTCATTACTTTTCCTCTGCCCGCCCCGCCCCCTCCGCCCCGCGCTGCATATTACAAGGCTGCTAAACGCTGTGGCTGCTCCTCCTTGGCGCACTACGGCTGACGCGCAGATGTGGGGGAAATTAGGCTCTAATGAATCTTTAACACTCTCTTGAACAGTGCGTGGCGAAATCGCACTGCGTGTGAGTGGGAATTCATGGAAGTGTAAACGATGTGAATCCTTAGGATGTGCCCGGCTAAGGTGGATGAAGGCAACAACACTAGCCTATGTAGCGTTTTTGCCGAAGTGATCCTAGAATTTGAGGGGGATTTTTCACTTGCGCTTAGGTCGAATTCAGTCGCTGTCTGGAGGAGAGTTCTAGCGGCCGGCTGCTCTGATCGGTAGTTTTCCGTGGATTCGCTGATCCACACGAGGAGAATGGCGGAGCAGTACCCTAACTAACGGGTCGAAGACCATGCCCCGTATTTCCTTCTCATCCTTTTCTCCACCTCTCTCCTTACACAGTTACCTGCGCATGCACTATATTAGCACACTTAGGCCGTGTCCTGCGTGAGCTACATCTTGCGGCAGCGACGCGCGACAGCTACAACCGACAAAGTTCAAACACTCAGTACCTTATGTGCCCGTCCTGCGTCGGCGACATCCGCGACGAAGCGACGAAAGCGCTACAAGCGGAGGCGTCCGAGATTCAAACGTGTTTGAATCTTGTTGCTACTTGTCGCTGCTTCTCGCTGTGTCGCGCGTATAGTTTCACTATTTTGGTCTTCAATTTCCCATTTCAAAGAAGTCGAATGGTGATATAATGGAATGTTTAATTTAAGATGTGAAAAATGGCAGGGAATTGTGAAACAGATTGAATATTTACCACAATAGATTTGTAAGCGGCGAATTGTGAAAGGCCATTACTAAGTATCTTGTACAAGATTGGAAGGTAACAATCATTAGTGTTTTAATAAATGTAATTATGACTGTCTATAAAAAGAAATATTGGAACTTTTATTCACAAAAAACCTTAGTAGCAAATAGTCTATATTTCATCTTTATTATTATTTACATATATTTATTTCCAACCAACCTAGTCATCTCAAAACAAGCTATTAATTATATTTATTTCCAGTTTGTTTAGTAAATACCACCACCACGGAGACTGCTGAGTGTACCCCAATTTTTAAATTTGTCACTCCTAAACGCAAAAACATCCGCTCTCTACAGATTCAACTACATCGTTTGAGAGTACAAAACAGAGGATTTCATAGCAAGAGGTAAAATTGAAGAGTGCTCTTCAAACAAGCAGGTGGGTTGTTTCCCAACCCCTGTATGAACTTGTTAAAATCTCTCTTCAACCGCGTTCACGTTCACCCGTTCAAAATTCTTAAATTCTCCCTTGAAATCTATACTGAGAGGATTTTAAGTAAGCAAGCAAACAATGTAGATTTCAATGATCATGTGTTTGAAATTTTAAAGCTGGCCTGTAATAACATGAATGAAACCCACCAAATTTGCTTATTCATGTGGGATAAAATGTCTCTGAAAGTGCACCTGACTTACAATGCTTATGCGGATATTGTAAATGGATTAGAAAATTTTTCAACTCACACAACGTCAATCAAGAGTTTGCGGAAGATTGCCAATCAGGCCGTTTGTTCGGTTAGTAGAGATTATTACATCATATTATTATTAATATACATCTTATTTATTAGTAGTATTAAAATTTATATTATTAGTATGATCATTTGTATTTTATTATTAACTTATTTAGGTCACTTGTAGGCCGCCGTTGATACCCATTAGTATGACTTTCATGACTGAATAGGGAATAATTTCAATTTTCTGTTTTATGTTAGGAATCATTTCCCTTTCAATTGTGGTTTCCGTTCTATAATAATATGAGCGTCACATTTCACAATTACAATAACCATTAAACGCAATTTTCTATAAACGGCTTCCAATTCTTCAATAAAAATTTGCCATTTCGGACGAGGTTTTATTCTTCTTCGATATTATTAAATTATGATTACGGATCTCCAATTAGGAAACTGAAAAATTGAGAAAATGTCAAAAGAAAATGTATGTTGGGGAGCAATAGAAGTCTGCTGGCAAGAGAATGTGGCAAGTCCAAATAGCTAGCGCAGACCATGAGAAATATAAAACTAATACGAGAAATTCGGTGCCATTCTGAAGCTTCACTAGCTAATTTCTCGTATACACACGTATATACGGAGTAATACACGCAGTATACATAGATAATTTTATGCAATGCTGTGGAAAATCGATTTCGAGATTTCAACAAAAACGTTTTGGGATCTCTAACACCGAAAAAGTGTTGTTTTTTTAAAAAACGTCCGTCTGTCCGTTCGTGAATAATACTAGCACAGAAACCCTACGTTGGATGTTTTTCCAAAATATATAATCCTCGGTCGGTCTGGCTCTAGTTGAAGCTTTGAAATTTTGAAAAACGTACTTCAAAATTGGGGGGTACTTGATGCCCCCTGGACATTTTCAAAATTTTCTCAAAACAGCTCCAAATATTTTCTTGAAATTTCTTGTGATAATAGAATAAAATACACTTCTAACAGTGACATAGCACTGTTATCTCTTCACTCTTATCTCTGACTGACATAGCACTGTTTTGCACTGTCATCTCTGACTTTTCGAAAATTGCAAACGTTTGAATTTTTTCGGCGTCTTCCTACAACTACAACATAGAAGATAAAGATTTATCCTTCGTATGAAATTTGTTTTCAATAATTTCTTTTTTCATTAAGATCAGGTACATTTTTGCGAAAATTTTAGTAGTTTTCCGGCAATATTGTGTGCAATATTTGCACTTATAAAAAATTACAAAGCAAGATTTTCAAGAAGTATTTGAAACTTAATTATCAAACCCTCCAGAAGCTTTAAAGCGACGTGCACAAGTATAAAAGGTTCCCACCACACGATCCACATAGATATCTGTTGCTGTGTATGCAAATGTTCCTGACTTCTTCTTCCCTTTACATCCTCCTGTCTGGCAGGTCTCGCGAATGTCGCCACTCTGAAGGTTGCTGATTGCTCGGGGGGGGGGAGAGATTTGGCTTTCTTTTCGTTACGTAGGCAGATGCTAGTTCTGAAAATTTAAAGATACATAATCTCGGAGAGGTATTTTCTGTATCGTCACCTCCCTATACATACATGCATTGATGGCTGCTGCAACTAGGACATTGAAAAATACGTGCATTGGCCACCATTTACAAGAGAATTTCACAGTAAACAAGCACGCCATTTGTTCAAGTTTGTCAACGCCACATTTGGTTCGATCATAAAATTTTACAGTTTCTGAAAGTTTCTTCGAATTGTTTCATCAATAGTTACAGTTGTATGCAATGTACTAAGAATCTCAACATTTTTTAACTTTTCCCTGATAGGATGTCAAAGTTGTTTCTCTTGATTTATACAGAATGGTGTTGTACCAAAGTCCTGCACTATTTTTTGCGGATATCAGAATTTCTCTTCTGGTTTTCTTCATAGTACCAAGAAGACTACGGTGCCCACCACAACCACGTAAATCTATGGTAGTAGCGTTTGTAGACGACGGATCTGGGAACGATGAAATTTGTCTCTTGTCCTCCATCGTCATATTGGCTTTCCTCGTCCGAAGATGAAGAAAAATCATTAGGCAGAACGTAAACCACATCCCCGTCTGCTTTATCATCAATGAATTCATCTTCATGAATATTTTTCTCCCCTTCGGATCCAATATCTGATAAATCACGCAGATACTGTCCTATTGGGCGTTCCGACAAAAATCTTTCACGTGACATTTTGATAGACAGACTGAAGCAATTGAGCTTTCCAACGGACTGAAAGTTCCAGTAAATCTTTCTCGCTTTACTATATCGACATAGATTTCTCGGTATAAACGGTTGTGAGTCTACAATGAATAACAATGAACAAAAATTATCGTAACGCTCAATTGCTTGGCAATAGTCAAGTATTAAGAAAAACCTAACAGACATCAAAATGACGGGTCTTCGTCCTTTCAGAAATATTTGTAAATATCATAGTTAAAATTCAGTAGACATGCCTAATTTTCTTTTAATGCGTAGAATATAATTAAATAGTAAAAACTACAATACGCTGACTTAAAAAAAATATATCGTTGGAAATTTTAGATAACAATTAGGTTACCCGTCAAAATAACGGGTGCCGTCCTCCTAGTGTTAGTTATCACCTTTTTACATATAGACACCGCCTCAAACGATGCGCGGAAAACCCGAATTCATTTCCTATTTATTCCCAATTTTCGAAATTACTTAGAGTGCTCCGAAAATGAGAAAAGCATCACATTTATTACAATTCTTCGGTACATACGTGAAAAAAAAATTAAATAAAAAATTGAAGCAATTTTTGGGAAAATAATTGTGTAAAATTAAAGAAATTGCCTAATTGTTTAAAATTATAAAATTTTGCCTTGACGCAAAATTATGGCCAAACTTTAGCCGCTAACTAGAAAAGAATTCTAGCGGCCGGCTACTCTGATCGATAGTTTTGCTTGGTTTCTCCGATCAACATCAGGCGCATGCCAGAGTAGGACCCTAATTTCGAACAATTGAACTTGATCGTATTTGAAGATTTGTGTCTGATGAACACATTTTATTAGAAGAACATTTTCTTGAAATTATTCAATTTTTCGGTTTTTTAACGATAGAACCCAAATATTACTACACGAATTTTATACAAGAGTATAACCTCGTCCTATATGGAATTTTACGTTGCAAAATTTGGAACAGTTCCAAAGAAAATGTCGTTTAAGTGTTACTGTAAATGCGACATTTGAAGCTCTTTTTCACAGAAAACTTTTGAATATTATACAAGAGTAAAACCTCGTCCTATATAGAAATTTCCGTTGCAAAATTTGGAACAGTTCTAAAGAAACTGTCTTTTAAGCGTTACGAAATTTGAAGCTCTTTTTCACAGGAAACTTTTGAGTTTTCAAGGAAACTTTATAGGAAGTCATATGAAGCACTGTTGCTCACAAATGCCATAGATCACATTTCACAGGACAAACATTATATGCTGTATTATAGCATGTAATTAATAGCTTTTCAGAAACACAGATGAAGCTATTATTGCAGAAAATAAGGCTTTGTTGCATATGAAACACTTTGGGTAAAATTCTATAGCATTGCCTGCAATTGATAAACAGAAATAAATATTATCCCAATCACTGGAGGTACATTATAGTCATTTTAATAAATAAATATCATTAATTTTTATTTTATGAAGAGTAATATCATCATTATCATCGTTACATGGGTACTTTGCAAAATACATTCTCGTATATTTGTATTTACCTTCGCTTTCAGTCCACAAAATTAAAAGCATAATTTATTATTCTTCCAGTGCTGGTATTTTATGGTACTTGTATATTTGTTCACATTCAAACGGATTTTTGACACACATTGTAAATTACAAAGGGTTTTACAGTAGTTCGATACAATTAACATTAAAAGCAGTACTAATTCATGCCATATGTACCATCAGACCGGCGTATGATTTAAAGCCAAATGAGGCAGAGCAGAGGTAGAAAATAAAACAAATACACATTTCTGCGGCAAGTAAACTACGAGTTGGCGCATGTTTACGTAGCTCCCAATCGCCCGAAGTTTATAAAACAAAACACCGGGGAAAATATTCACCATGCAGGTGGTGAAGTTCTTTATTGGTTGCTATCATTTTTTCAAAATATTTACCTCCTTTTCTAGAGGGAACACGAAACGCTAACTCGAGTGAACCAAACGCGTATTCCGAGGAAACAAAAGATATAGTAAAATTTGATTTAAATTTCTTGCAGGTGGTATGTGAAGACAAAGACCAACAAGATTGCAAAATGTAAGGTAAGCAATGAATGGACAGCAAATTACCTGATCGGAACCTTAATTAGCTTGGATATAATAATATACGCATGCCATTAAAATAAAAAAATAATGACCTACTAATGTTTGGAACGGAAAATTAGTGTTTAAATATTGCAATAAGTAAAATAAATTTTGCAAGTTCATGAAATTTCCAATGAATCCTAATTAGATATAATCGAAAATTAAAATAATATATTTTGAATAATTTATTGTCGTCCAACACTCTGTGACGATAGCATCCTCAGAAAAACCCTCCATCATTCGAAAAACATATTAATTGAATATTCAGTTTTTAAAAATTGCGATTGCAAAATCCAAATTATCTTCCGTCTGTTCACCATTTATTTCAACACAAAACAGATCTGTCTTATTGCAAATATTTATTTTTCTTTTGATACTGGTTTATATATAAGGAGGGAGATTTTAATTCGCAACAAACAGGTGCAAGCAAAAGAAAACATCAGACTTTTTTAACCAGTCCAGCGGGTTACCCCTGTGGCACACACGCTAGATGAAGTTATTCGACTGCAGGCGGTCATCGCTCAGAAGCTTTACGTAGTTATTACCTATACTTGCTTCACAAACTCACAATTGAAGAACTTCTCGGAAAAATAGCCTTAGTCCAAAAATCCAATTTGTGTGAAATGGGGAAAAAACGTCCACCTTCATAACTCACCTTCCAAGCTCCTCTATTTTTCTTCGCTCCTTTTCTTTCAGATATGAACTTTAGGACGAGTCGTTATTATCTCCTCATGCAAAAGCATTCACACTATAATAATAATAATAATAATAATAATAATAATAATAATAATAATAATTATTATTATTATTATTATTATTATTATTATTATTATTATTATTATTATTTATTGAAACTGTATAACAGACTTTACCTATTACAGTTGCCGACAGTAGGTGCGGCCATTTACATAGTAAAACTTACAATTTTTGGTTACAATGGTTGATTGACACTATAAGGTGGTATTATTAACTCCGTTTTCACATTTTCACAATGCTGTTTTCCGAGAAACCTTTCAATTGGGCCTTTCTGGCACCAACACATTAAACACACTTCCTGGCACGAAATTTCAAAACTTTATTAAAATTAATGTTTAACAATAAGAAAAACCATTTATGCTCAATACCAGTATCAGCCGTGAATTGCACTGTAGACTCCGGTCCATGGGAGGCTGCGTTGTGCACTGGTTGATTGAGACTTTTTTGTAGCAACAGCATCGAGCCTATTGGCACGACCAGAAGCCAAGTCATCTGAGAACATAATGAAGGAGGGCGTTCTCCAGTACTTTTGTGACATTACCAAACGAAGAAAAAATCTGTCATCTGAGAGATCGACCCATGGCTCATTGGGACGGTTTCTCCATGTTTGGAGAGCACTTTTATTTGCTATACTATTGCTACAGAGGACACCGATATTACCTACAAGTCAAAAGCTCTTTCTCTCTCTGCCTTTCTCCCTATTAAAACTTTTTGTGTGTTTCTCGCAAGAGAAATATCGAGTAACGAAAAGTGAAACTCGCCCTTCAGTCGGATGTTCACTCGACGTGCATCGTTTCTTCTGGCGCCTTCCCTGTAGAGTGACACGTGTTCCGTCCGCCACACAGGATGGCTCCGCCCCCGGCCGGATTCAGTGGTTCTCACGGACACACCGGTGGCCCGTCGGCCTGGCCGCGCCGCAGGCACCCTGCCGGGGGGGGGCGAGGGGGGCGGCGGCGGCCAGTTGTCGGCGGTCGGGCGCCACCGCTAATTGAGTGTTTCAATCGACGCAAAGCGGCCGAAAAACGGCGCCGCCCCCACCGCCGCCACCGCCGCCACCGCCGCCGCCGCCACCGCCGCCGCCACCGCCGCCACCGCCGCCACCGCCGCCACCGCCGCCACCGCCGCCGCCGCCACCGCCGCCACCGCCGCCACCGCCGCCACCGCCGCCACCGCCGCCGCTGCCACCGCCGCCGCCGCCACTGCCGCCTCCACTGCCGCCTCCACCGCCGCCCCCACCACCGCCCCGCCCGGGGGCGGAGGCTGTGTAAGCTGCCAAGCCCGCCCCGCCCCCCGCCCCGCCACGTGCCAATCAGCGCCGACTGCCCGTCCCGTGCCACCGCACCGCACTCGGGCGCCCTTTCGGCTGCAGCCAGCGGCCCTCGTCCTCATAATGTATTCATGACCCTCCGATGGAACAGAGAGATCATTAATGTACTGCGCTGGCCAAACCTTTCAGCCTAAAGCCAATTTTCATATTTCACTTTGTGGCCTCTTTTCTCACAATCTTTTGCACATGTATTTTTGTCTACTGCAAAAACTATACAGTCATTTGCGGCCATTATCTTTGCTGAACTTTTTCGCTACAGACAGAGCAAGAGCTCACTGCTCCTCAAGTGTACTACTTCGCAGAGTAGACCCGCGGATATCAAGGCGAGAAATACGTCTTACGAGGACAGATTTACAGATACAAAAGAAACCTCAAATAGTTTACAATTTTCAGAATTCTATTTTATTGCTGATTATACATGTCTCGCACAATAACTGTTAGGAAGTTCTAAAAAATGTAAGTCAAAGGTGATCACTTTTTGCCAAAGAGATAATTTATATACGCATTTATATCAGAAATTACATATGTAATATTTCCCTCTGATTGGTACGGAACTTATTTGGCTCTGGTGGTTGGTAGGTATTCGATATCTTGTTTAATACGACTGAAGTTCTTGCCAAATATCAGTACTACCTCCCAATCAACTTCAAATGCTAATTTTGTTTTATGTGATTTCTCATAACATCTTCATTGGCAAAACGTTGTGATGTTGAACTCTGCGCATTCCCTAGATGATTGTAACATTAACCTTGAAACACTATGTATACTGAAATATTTTGTTCAAGCATATTTTTAATTAAAACTATTGTGTTTTCAAAGTGTCATTTCTTCGAACAATTTCTCTATTAATACTCCATGACCTTTTTGTTCAATAAAGAAAAAGCCAAATAAGGTGAAAAAAGCCCCCAAAACCAATCAATAATCGCGATACTCATGTGTAAGAGAATAAAAAATATCGCAGATTCCCCCAAAAAATCAGCCTTCTATCTGTTGTACAGATACAATGAGAAAGGAGTTTTTCATGTTTTATTTTTTCTCAGTTTTTATTATAGGTATCAGAGTGAAATAATTTGCAGTGATGGAGAAAATAGTTGAATTTGAAGGTATTTTTGTGAAGTAATTTTGGCTCCAAATTTAAATATAAAAAAACAAATCAGTTTCTAAAATTAATTGTCGACGTGATAACGATGGGGAACTGTCTGTTTTTTTTTCTAGAATGTGTCTCATAACATTCTACAACATATATCTTTTCAGATTTTCAAACAATGTGGACAATAGCGAAAAAACGAAATCTACTTTTATTAGTTTAAAAAATTTGAAATTCGCGCTAAAATGTGAGCAGCCAAAAATATCACTGACGTAACTGTAAACGCGTGGTCTTTTGAACGACGCGTGTTAAAATGGCGTATATCGGAAACAGGCAAGCACATACGAAACGCGTATTTACCTGGCTAGTCCCGTAGAGGAGGTTCACAGAGCTTCAGAAGCTCACTAAGAGTGAGAGGAAGGGGTGGAGGAAAATGTTGACGCTCGTTGCGTCGTCAGACAGAAGACTGCTTTTGTACGACAGGGTTAAAGTTGTTGGAACATTGCATTACGGCAACAAATCGTGGTCGTTCACCAGGAAGACGGGTGATCGTCTTGAAGGGAGGTTTGATTGATTGATTGATTGATTTATTCATGTTTCCGGGCGCGTCAACTGCTTTGGACATTCGTCCCGTTAGTGAATGGTTTTCCTCGGGAGATGGCGGTGATCTTCCCCCGCTGGATGGCGAGATCCGGCGCCGACCAACCGTTGGCTAGCGAGGTTTCCCCCTCACCAGGACTCTCCCACCAGCGGGGCACCGCCCCAGTCGGGACAAGCTGTAAGTTCCCGACCGGTCTCCCAGAATATGTGGTAGTGTAGTGCATGTTAGTGTAAGTGTGTGTTTAAGGGGAGAGGATAGGACAAGGAAGAGGAAGGACAGAACGCGCGCGGTCTGTGGCCCGTTTGGTAGGGTACTGCTCCGGCATTCGCCTGGGGTTGATCGGAGAAACCACGGAAAACTACCGATCAGAGCAGTCGGCCGCTAGAGATCTCCTCCAGACAGCAGCTGAATTCGACCTAGCTGGTAAGCTAGTGTCGAAAATCCTACCGCCATCAGGACTCGAACCTAGGACCTCCCGGTTAGAGGCGCTGCAGTGACATCAGTTGATGCACTGAGCTACCGCTACCGGTTTGAAGGGAGGTATAATACATTGTTCTTATGGAATAATTATTCCGTTTCAAAGAAAAATGTTATCGAAAAGGAGTGGTCTTGTCGAGAGGTTTCATTAATTTCTTTAATTATCTTCATAAATTCAAGGTCTCTCATGTTGTTACGTAGAGGAATTGTATTTGGCTGATCATAAGAGCGGCGGTTTGAAACACGCGGAGAATTTTTTTTATTTTTTTCAACTTTTTGCAAAATATTGAGATATGTTTAATATTTCTATTATACTAATTTAATTCTGTTTCCCTAACATCGTTCTGCGTTGACGTGCCGTTCGTACGAACGGCAAATTCCTGGAGATCCTCCTGTCAAATTTTGTATTGGATTACACACAATTTTTCTCCCAGAAGCAGCCTTGTTATCAAAGAAAATATAAGATAATAGTTTGTTCAAATAGTCTTTTCTTATAACTTAATTATCGACTTTGACAACAACAACTGCAACAAAAATTAAAAATTGTTTAAATTAGTCTTTAACTGTTTTGATGTTTTTCTTATTTTTTTCAGATGTGAAAGTACCTTACTTTGTCTTCTTCGCGCGCATTACTTTATTCCGGGTGCCACCGCGTTATCCTTCCGCGACGAATTCCGCGCCGTGACAATTCTTCCTCCTCCTAGTTTGTTCTTATTCCATACCTAATGTACAAAGCTCCATACTATCTTTATATTCGACCCTGACGGGCGCCTAATCCTGAATACTATTTAAATGTTATAACTTTCGTCATCTAAATTTTCTTTCTAGACCTTGAGACTTCGTTCCGTCTATTCACCCGATTCTGAAGTCTCGTTCACCTCTTTTTTACATTGTTCTTGTCTGTCACCCGTAGGGTGCTGGTTTATGCTACCAATACTTTTCATATCGCCTATGAGTCGTTTTGCCTAGTTAAATTATCGAAATCGCAGTCGTTTTTGTGACTTCCAGACAGCAGAAAACTGACGATGATGGCTAAGCCATCGAAAGCTGCTCTTATTGAAATAAATAATATTGTTGACAATGACAACGCCTTCAATCATTTCGATTATGTAAATGTCAACTACAACTCACCACTAAACCAATAGTTAAATTATACTCATTTCTTGACTTAGGGACTTTTGTTCCAGACCTTGGGGTACTTACAGTTCTTGGGTGGTTCTTAGATGTATTAAGATATAGAAGGTTTGTATCTAAATAAGCAATCAATCCCATTTTCATTAAAACATTTGGGAATTTTTAAATTTCCTTATGTTCGAAAATTGCTTCATTCTAAATTTTCGCTGTTCCTACTCCGCAGATCTTTACCTCCGATTCGTTAAGATTTAGTAGGCTTCATGTTGCAATATTATAATACTACGTATCTGTAACAAATAATAAAAAGTATGAAGTATTGTATTAGAAAATTATACAAACTAATCAAGAATACATGCTGTAAAACATCAAATTAGTTATAACAGGTAGATAAATCAAGGATGTAAATGTAAAATCACCGGCGTCATATTTTGTAAATATTATTTATCGTTACAAGAACGATATCAATAAAAGAAACCTATTTAAATTGTGTGGTTAATCTTATAAATACATAAGAAATATCACAAATCTAAAAAAAAAAGAACTATAGTCTGCAGAAATGTAGAACTATTTTTAGACTAATCATATTCCATATTAATGAAAGAAATTTATAGCAAGATGGCGTTGATGTTTGTTATGAATGATGAGGTATGATGATATTATGTATGTTGATGTAATTTATTGTAAGATGGAATTTATATTATTGATATGTCAGTGAAATAAAAATATAAAATGTGCTTATATTATAGAAAATTGGTTTGGTGCGTGAAGGATGGAGAAATGAGGGCAGTCGTAACGACTTTTATTAAAGATGGCCCAGAAGAGACATATCACAGATTAGTAATGATTCATTAATAAACGCGTGTTCATCAACAAATCAACGATGTGACACAAATATGAATAATGCAACTTTAACTATTTTACATCCCCTCTCAGCCAACTAATTATGAAGGGGTGGCGAGAGGGTGAGGGCAGCTAATCTGTCAGCGCCAGAGCAGGCCGATGCCCAAGCCCCCGCCCCCACACCACCCCGACGGACTAATCAGCAGTGCATACCGCCTCTCCCCCGACCCTCCCTACCCTACACCCCGCGCCGTACACCTCCCCGCCCAGCACCGCCTTCCACATCTGATCTCATCGGCTGCATGGTTTCTCCGATCACCACCAGGCGAATGCCGGAGCAGTACTCTAACAAACGGACATCGATTTTTCGTTCCTCTTCCTTGTCTTATCCTCATTATTTACTGACATCCACAGTTAAATGCACCACACTACACACATCGAGAGCCCAGTCGGGAGTTCAGAGCTGCCCGGCTGGGGCGGTTTCCCCGCCGCCGGTGGCAAATAGCTGGATGGGAGACCCCCCACAAGTCAACGGGTAGGTCGGCGCCGGGTCTCGCTATCCTGCGAGGGAAGAACCCCCCCACTCCTACCCGTGATAAAACATGCCCTGCTTACGGGACTAGCGACCATAGCAGATGAACTCGGGAATTTCCTTTTCGATTCTATTTGCGTTGGATTGATTGATTGATTTTTTCGTGTGAGCGCGTCAACGGCTTTGGTCATTAGTCCCGTAAGTGTAGTGCATGCTTTTCCCCGGGAGATGTCGGTGATCTTCCCCGCTGGATGGCGAGATTCGGCGCCGACCTACCGTCGCCTAGTGGGGTTCCCCCTAACCAGGACTCTCCCACCAGCGGGGCACCGCCCCAGCCGGGACAAGCTCTAAGCTCCCGAGCGGTCCTACCACCGCCAGGACTCGAACCTGGGACCTCCCGGTCAGAGGCACCACAGTGTGTTAGCGTTGGAACCTCGCCTCGACGAGCTGGCATCTATTCCACATAACACAAAGCCCGTGCGTATCACGTTTCGTCTTGCCCTCCGTCAGCCCGCCGTCAGCCGCACCTCTGGGGAGTAGCATGTTCAGTGGAGCGCTGCCCAAAGAGCGCGGTGCGGGTGCATTGTGCGCGTGGAAGGAGCGCGAATATTCAGCAGCCCACGCGAGAGCCGCCCCTCGCGCAGCCGGACACTGGCCGGGCGGGGGAGGGGGGGCGGGGGTGTCCATCGCGACGCGCCGTCGCGTCGCTCGGCAATTATTCACCGCCGCCCCCACCCCCGCCCCCGCCCCCGCCCCTGCCCCCTCGCGGCCGCGATCGATAGGCCACGGCCACCCGCTCTCCACACTCGAGCTCGCCTGGCGCGCCCCGCCCCGCCACGCTCCACCCTACCTCGCCACGCCACGCCCCGCCCCGCTCTACGCCAACCGGCCACACCGCCCCGCCCGCCACGCTCCGACCAGCCAAATCCCGCAACGCTCCACCCTACGCCACCACGCCACGCCACGCAACGCCATCCCGCCGCCCCGCCGCGCCACGCCCGCCACGCCACGCCACCGCCACGCCCCGCCACGCCACGCTCCGCCACGTCTCCCACGCCACGCCACCACGCGCTCCACTCCACCACGCCCCGCCCCACCACGTCCCGGCCCGTCACGCTCCATCCTACCTCGCCACGCCACGCCGCCACACGCTCCGTATCCACGCCGCCACGCCATACGCCAATCCCGCCACGCTCCTCCGTCACTCCGCTCCACTCTACGCTCCAACCTATCCCGCCACGCCACATACCGCCAATCCCGCCACGTCGCCTCGCTCCTCTACGCGCAACCACGCCCCGTCCCGCCCTACGCCACCCCGCCACGCCCAACCCCACATCTCCTCATCACAACCCGCATCCTCATCTCGTCACGCCCTGCATCACCGCGCCCCGCCACGCATTGCCCCGTCCAGCCCGCTCCGCACCGCCTTCCACCACCCCGCACCGTCCCGCACTGTCCCGACGTGCCATCCCCCCACGCCCCGCTGTGTCTCTCCCCGCCATGTCTATCCCAGTCACGTTCCTCTACTCCAGCACGCCTCGCTGCCATCAGCTGCCCCCCCCCCCCCCGAATCGGTATCATCCTCATTCTACCGCTTCACTGTCTCATGCTGCCAGCGCGCGCGGCTTGTCATGTACGCTCTCTGAAGACAGGGGGCTCACCGCCCCTGAGAATCCTTCCGCCCCTGACTCCACCGCCCCTGAGAATCCTTCCTCGCCGATGCTCCAACAACCGCACCACTACGTATCTCACCTCAAACACTTCACAACTCGCTTTGCGCTTCTACTCGCGTTAGATTTCGCCAGTCGTTTCTGTTAACATTGTTTATTTTTTTAAACTTACAGTCGATATGGACGCACCATTGTCATCGTACAATCTCATTTTCAGTTCAATAACAATTGTTGTTTTCATCAATGAGAGATTATTGTTGTTCCATTTGCAGGAGACAACACTGCAGTGTTATTTGCTTTTTTAATCAAATTCTCATACATTCTCACGTTGTTTGTCTAAAAAGCGGATCATTTTCAAAGAATTACACTCTACGTGAAACGTTGAGCAAAGGCGTGATTTTTCTCTTTTAGCTTCTCAGCCTCGTTGTGTCATTTGTTATTTGTTGTTTTGTTTTTTTTGTTCGACGTGCATTCATTGTTGAAGTCGAGAGGTTTGCATTGAATCAGAAGATCTGCTATACATAAAACACACACAACATAACTTGTCAAGCTCTTCTTAATTTTTATTATATTGACATTTAGTCCTGAGGATGGTTCATCCTACCATTACTGAAATCTTGTATAAACGCCCTTGAGAGGCAGAATCGCCGAACAAGAAGTAATTTTAAAAAAAGAAGATCTGCACATTAGGCAGGAATTTCGTGTCGCTGTTTGCATTGTGTCAGCTTCCGTCCGTGGGCAGCCCGAAGTTCTCTGTTTGCTTCTGACCGTCGGTGTGTATGGTGAGATTCCTAAGAATGTGAGAGGCCACAGATCGGAATACAATGTGATTTATTTCTGAAATTGTAACATATCTATCTGCGATCTAGACCACCATTTTTAAGACGCCATTTGCAGTCTATCACTTTTTGACCCATTCGTATTCTCCTCAAAGATGGACTAGATTGAAATTATAAAGACATTCGTTCAACTTCTCATCATGGCTAGAGTGTAGTACACTGAAAGCCTAATTTTCATCATTGACGAGTTTCATTGGAAAGATTTAGCCCTAATCGTTTTGTGAGAGTAATCGTATGGTTCGGCATGTTGATAAATCGAACAAATAGCACAAACCGCCTTTCTTTCAATTTGAGTAAGATGTTCTTCTATTCATTTTCTCTTGTCGAGTGTGTCGCCGTTTGCTAGTCTGCTTCATTAAATCTTGGGTAAGTCTTCTATCTTAGCTCTGTACTCTCCATTTTCTGAAAACTTTTGTTTCTTAATCCACACATCTTGTTTTACATAGTAAATGCATCTCCTCACCTCCTTTAATTTATCTGTGGTTTACATCTAAGGAGCGTTTCATACCACTATCGACCCTTTAACCTCCGACCGGATGAACAGCAGGACTAGCTAAGTACCCAATCATCATCCGTGTCACTGCATGGGGAGCATGTCCAGCTAAAACGTGCAGTAAAAAGCACCAAAACGAGCAAAACATGCAATAAAACAATCAAAACTTTGCAAAACGGTATTATAAAGCCCAGAAACTTCAGTAAATCCATTTATCAACTTATATTTTCAATGTGATATTTTAGTTTAATGAAATATTATGATTTTAGTGCTTTTATTATAATTAAGTTCGTACATTGTTTAAAAACCCATATTTGACGTTTTAAATATTATTTGCACACAGTATTAAATTAGCACAAAAATACAAAAAGTAAATACAAAAATTGAAAATACAAATTTACCATCAGAAATTAAAATAATTATGTTACAAAAGAAATGTTCTTAGCTGTTTTCATTATAATTTACAATTATGTATAATTCTAATTTCTTCTGAGATATTATCATATATTCAATAAACTAAGATGAATCAGCATGAGGCGAAAGGAAACTACTTAAATTTTTTTTAAATTTTGGATAGTTGTCCATTAAGGCAAGGCAAATTGTACTACAAAGAAAAGAATGGTGTCATAACGGTGTTTAGGCTATAAATTGTTAGATGGAGCTAACTGTACTGTAGAGGTGGGAATCAAGTCACTGACATGTTCCGTTACTCCTCGGTACTATAAATTTTATTTTGAATGTCTGCAATCGTATTGGGGTACGCATGCATAAGTGCCATGGCGTATCTATGGTAGTACAGCAGACACGGCACGAGCCATGGAAACTACTCACAGGGACGCTATTTAGAGTATATCCGCTAAAACAAATAAAAACTCTTACTCTCGAAAACTCTAAAAAACTCTAAAAATTCTAAAAAAGACTCGAAGTATCCTGACAGATTCGCAAAATCTGTGTTCGCCACGGTCGTCTGAATATCTACATGCATCTGCATGCAGGGTATGCGATACCATGGATGCGATACCATTTTTTTTTTTTAATTTCAATTTTTAAAGAAACAAATTAAAATTAGATTTGGTGGACCTCGAGAGCTTGGAGCAAAAATTAAGAATACATTTTTGTCTGACAGCGCTAAACTTTATATCCACAAAAACAGGTTGAAGGTTGAACTTTATATCCACAAAAACAAGAGCTGAAAAACTTTATAAATCAGTGCAAGAAGCTAAAGAGAATTAAGCCATGTGCTTGTCCTTTATTCAAACTCTATTCAATACGTAATTTGTAAAATAATTTTTCCAATTGTTCCCTCATAAATATTTATTTCGTTGGATAAATGATTGTTCTAAACAAATGTAATATCATTGAATAGTATTATATAAAATTTATTCCTTTATGATTTCGGTACCCAGTTTTCTTTTAACTCGATTCTGACTCTAAGGAGGAAGAAAACATATCAACAACAATTTAACTCAAATTTTGATCACATAAAATTTATTTAGTAGAAAGTACATTAAAACAATTGAGTGCTTTTACAGTGAACTCACACAGAAAAATTGGACTGGGTAATACAAAAAGTGTAAGTGTTATTTAATGCCTCTTTCCCCTCAGGCCAATTCATGTATGTTTCAGACAGAAAAACCTTGATTCCACATTTACATTTGTCTGTATGCCGAGTCTTATTCTGCCGTGCGTGTGCTCTCGGCTAAAAGTAGTCAAAACCTGCGTTGATTCTATGTCGAGGTCGTGCCTCTCAGGTGAACGTCTGTTCTAAGAAATTCGATGAATTTGAAACGCACTAAGCTTCGCGCCCGAACACAAAGTCAAATGTGACTCGCTCAAGAAGTCACGTATTCGCAAATTAAACGAAGAATGACCAAACTGATCCGATCCGATTGGGAAGACAGACCTCGAACACACCGCTGGCTGAGCAACCGCAGCCAAGCGCTGAGGACCTGGTTCGAGGTAACAGCACATTCCCTTACATTAATTCAATATTAACCACAATCGAAATTCTGAGCTACGTGTTTACAAGCAGGTTACATTTTCAGTATTCACGTTAATTTTACCTTGTATTCTGTTAAACGTATTAATATTCGAATATTCGCATTGATCATATAGGCAAACGAATAAACTTTGTTATTCGCGGGAAAATAAACATTGTTATCCACGTCTCTGAGCGGATTCGGTGGTATAACGGTTAGCGCACCGAGCTGTTGTACCCAAATTTGCGAGTTCAAACATGATCAAAGACGTGGATTTTTCAGGGCGAAAAAATCTTTCGGAGGGGAAGTAAAGCCGGCTGTCTCATGTACTAGATTTACTACATGTAAAAGATCCTCAAGTCTAAAAAGAAGCCACTGAGTTAAATTAAATTTCCTGTTTCGGCGTCCAAGGTAACACCTCATTTCTCCACCAGTTGGTGCAAGGAGCGCAGCGAAATTTGCGTGGTCAGACGGAAGAGCGGACCTGAGAGCACGAGTCTCGCCACAGAAAGCAAGGCATTAGCAAACATTAACTAATGAATTAATTTCTGTGGTAAAAATATTAATCCACTGACATTTTCAAGATAATTTAAATAAACACATCCAAGTTTTATTTCCAAAGATTTTAGACTCAGGGTCCGGATGGTCGCCTACGACACTCCACCAGAAACCACCGCCATCGTGGTTCCCACCTACGGGGACCCACTCACAGACAGGCAGACAGACAGACGCACGTTTCACGACTACTGAACGAGGCTAAAACGTGCCACAGAAGGAAGTGCGGTGTTCCTCAACCAGCCAGAGTGTGCCGCAGCTCTTGTAGCTCCACGAGAAACCTCCATGGCACGGAAGCCATTACCAATCTCCACTCGTTCCCATTAGAGAGCGTCTCGGTGCCTCTGCCACAATCACTGCGACATGACTACTACTGCATTGCGGAAGAAATTTCTATGGCATGACTGTATTCGAACCCGAGTCCGGACGTACGGATAGTAAACACGTAGAACAACGATGGATATTTCCAATAACAGAACGACACGCTAGTCTGACCGATGCTTCTCTTCGTCAACAAAGGAGATACTGTTTCAACATTTGAACCTGCTCATTTGTTCAACTGCCATCAGCGTCCTTTTTTCTATAAAAATATATTTTTAAATAAGAAAAATGTTTAAATATATAGTGATAATGTTGTATAGTTAAAACACCTCAATATTTATTTCATACAATCTTTTAACTCTAGCAATACTATTGTATAAATATTCCTTGCATTGTCAAGGGGAGTGGCTCAGGAACCCACTGCTTAAACTCTGAATTGATTCACGTTTCATTTATATTATTGACGCCATCATTGTGTTGTATTTCTAATTTATTTCTTGACGAGTCTTAGCACGTCAAACTTCAAATTACGAAACATTCTTCTGTTATCATCACGCGTTATCATGAGGTCGCGAGGAAGCCATCGCATTGGAAACAAATGAAGTAGATTACGTAACGAGCTCCCTGCTGGATAGCACTGTAAACACATAAATTAGCTGAAACACGCTCTAGTTAGGCAGACCGACAATATTTAATCGCGGGCGGAGTGGCGCTCATTAAATTACGGCAAATAATTCATAATCCATCCCGCGGCCACTGGCCACCGGCGCCGTAACTCAGGGTCACCCCCCCACCCCACCCCACTTCCACCCCCGGCACGGCCACAAGCCACGCCGCGCCGCGCTCCGCAAGCCACACTAAGAAACGCCACACGGCCCCTTGCAGATAAGCCGCACGTCGCTAAGGGGCTTCGGTTTAAAAATACTTTTATAATGGAATACAACTTTGAACAATTTCCTGAGCAGTTGTTGCAACCTAAAGGAACGGAACTCTTGAATATGTAAATATTGTATTGTTGTTAAGCATTCACGGAAACACAGACAACTCCGACTTGTTATTTATTACATTAATTCATTTACATAGAATATCAACCTAACAGTTTTGTGGCAGGATTTTGGACTCTGGATAATTTTTTAGGTCGTATTCAGTCGCTGTCCGGAGGAGAATTCTAGCGATTGGTTGATCTGATGGGTAGTTTTTCATGGTTTCTCCGATCAACACCAGGTGAATGCGGGAGTAGTACCCTAACAAACGGATCGCGCGCGATATTTCCTTCCTCTTCCTTATCCTTTCCTCATCCCTTACACAAACCTACACTAAAATGCACTACACTACCACATATTCCGGGAGACCGGTCGGGAACTTAGAGCTTGTCCCGGCTGGAGCGGTGCCCCGCTGGTGGGAGAGTCCTGGCTAGGGAAAACCCCGTTAGTCGACGGTAGGTCGGCGCCGGATCTGGCCATCCAACGGGGGAAAACAACCGTCACTTCCCGAGCAAAACAGGCCCTACACTTACGGGACTAATGAGCATAGTAGTTGACGCGTTCGGAATCCCTAAAAATCAATCAATCAAGCGACCGCAGGGCAGCCAAGGACGGCGAAACATGTAGCCCTGTGGGGGAGGAGCTCTTGAGGGCCTTTGAGGGCGCATGAGAATTGGGCGGTCGCGTAGACAGGTGGCCGCAGCTGCTGGTCCGGGTGGCGCATGTGCGGTGCTCGGGGTGGCCGTGGACATGCACTAGCCAGGGTATGGGGAGAGCACTGTGCGAAGGAGTAACGGCAATAGAATACCAACTAGTGCTGCTACAGAATGGCACAGACTTCCTCGAATTACTTTTCTATTTTCTTTCTGTTTTCTATTCTCACTTGCTACATACCCTTGCCAGCTGCCATGTATCTTCGCCCAAAGTGCATTTTTTTAAAAATTTTCTCAATTTTTCGATTTCCAAACACTAAAACTGAAATGTTACTTCAAGAATATTAAAGAGGAGAAAAACAATTCCTAAGTGACAAATTTCATTGAAAAATTGGGAACTGCTTCTAAGAAAAATGACTTTTAACCGTTACTATAAATGCAAAAGGTGTAGCTCTTTTTCACAGAAATTGTTTGAGCTTTCCATTAATTCATTTGAAGAACTTCCACTCAGAAGTGCAAACACGTGTACAAATCGATCAAATTGTGCATATTGACGGTGTGAAACACTTAAAAAAATTAATTTGTGTATTTTTGAAAAAATACAGCAAAGTTAATTTTCTGTCATCTTAAACTGTGGAATTAGCACTATCCGTACGAAAAGTTTGAAGAAAAAAAATTGGATCCATTTTAGAGAAAATGTCGTTGGAAGTTTTTGAAGAGGCGGAAATTTGAGGCCGTTATCACAGAAAAGTTTTGAGTTCGCGAGAAACATACTAGTCACCGTTTAAAGAACATATACTCGTAAACGAAATATTGTGAAGAAAACGCCGCTAATATAAATATTAACGACATGAGATGCTATTCAAAACATTACATTTTTGTAAATTTTGAAACAAAATAAAGATTAGAGCAAAATGTGACTTATGTCATCTCATAGCATACATGTAGCACCATCCCTACCAAGAGTTTAAAAAAATTGGAGCCGTTTTCGACAAAATCTTGTTTTTGTTTTTTTTTTAAATTTCTCATTTCACGCAAAATTGCGCGAAAAGTACTTAAAGTTTCAAAAAAATGTGCATACCTTATTGAAAGAACTAAGTATGGAAAACAAATGACAATTGAAGGAAAAATCTCTATTTTCAATTTTGTGGTTGTGGGAAGACTCCAAAAATTTCTAATTCTTGCGATTTTCGAATTTTCAGAGTTAACAGCAAAACTCCGACCTATAACACCTTAATAACTGATATTTGCTTTATTCTTACAAGAAACTTAAAGAAAAAAATTGGAGCCGTTTCTGAGAAAATTTTTAAAATATTGCAGGGGCATCATATAAAGTACCCCACCAAAAAATGAATGAATGTTTTTCAAAATCGCAGAGATTCGACTCAGGCCAGATTGGCAGAGATTTATTTAGCTTTGAAAAAATCGTACACAATGAATTAGGTGCTAGTGCCGTTCGTATACACCAGACAGACGGACGGACGGACATTTGGATACTATCGGTGCTACAGAATGGCATAAACCTTCTCATAGTAAAGTTTTCTTATTTCTTTGGTATGGACTGGTTTTAAAGTCTTGTCCCATCCGTTTGCCATCTATCACCCCCCAAAGTCCTTTTTGTCATTTTCTCAATTTTTCGGTTTCCTAATTGTAGAACCGAAATATCACTTTAAGAAAATTAAATAAGAGTGAAATCTCATCATAAATGTCAATTTTCATTGAACAATTTGGAGCCATTTTTAAGAAAATGGCGTGTAAGCGCTACTGTAAATGTTAAATTAGAAGCTTTTTCACAGAAATGTTTTGAGTTTCCGAAAACCTTCATTTTGATCATTTCAAGCACATTAACTCACAAATGCAGTGGTGTTTACAAGTTGCTAAAAATATGCATACTAATGGCGCGAGAAATACGAAAAATTACGTTTGTGTAATTTTTGAAAAAACAAAAGAATACACCAGAATTAATCCAAATTTGCAATGTTGCAGAACAATATGAAAGACCACAAAACTTCTCACGTGGCGGCTAGAAATTGTATAATATAATTCATATCATTGGTGAAATGTAGAAACAATATCCAGAGATATGCGTGAACTTTGACGAAATGAATGTGCTTGAGAACAGATATTTATGAAACTGAAGATACAAAAATATGGGATCAAAGTTCCGGAGTTAAATTACCATGTTACCCGCAACGTAAAACACAGCTTCGGTATTATGACGGTTATCGTATTGAACTGTTGTACAGAAATTTATGAATTGAAACCCGATCGTAGCTGTTGATTTTAAGGGTCGAAAAAATACTTTCTACCCCTCCTTTCCGAGAGACAGTATAAATGACTCTCCTATGTTGTAGAATTACTGCATGTATAAGATCCTCAAGCCTAAAAAAAGCCTATGAGCTAAATTCAAATCGCTTGTTTCGTCGCACGAGTAATATCTTCTTTCTCCTCTAGATGGTGAAAAGAGCCTAGCGAAATTTGCGTGGTCAGACAAAAGAGTGGACCTGACGACCTGAGTCATGCCTCGGAAAGTAAACCTTGAATTGATTTGAATTGAATTTAAAGATCCTTAGATATATAATAAAAAATGCGTCACGGTACGACAGAGATATAAATACAGTTTTGAAAACATAACAAATGCAGGATCTATGATGAAAAACGAGCATAAAATAAGAGACAAAACATACTTCTAGCAGACCAAATGTGAGGAAGAGATGTGTCATTTTGTACGCATTTCGGGGTATATAATACTTGTTAATTACTGTAGTTTTTAAATATACAAGCTCTACGTTTATAGAATGTTATGTATGTTCTGTTTTGGGAATGAAAATCTACTCAATACTGCTCTTTTGCCCCCAATTGCTACCAATTTATAAAATTATACATTTGCTTTCTGTATAGAAAATGAGTTTCTCTAAAAATATTAATGTCAAGAGAAATAAAAAAATTTGGGAGTGCTTTTTTTGTAATATTCCCATTTCAAACTACAAATCATCTAGCAAAGTACATTATATAAAGTAATGTAGCTTACACTGTTTTGTAATAAGTAGTTCAGTACATTGTCAAATTATTCTGTTCACACAATATGTTGGTGGATCCGTATGGTTCTTATGATTCAATGGTATGATGAATAACTTTAACTAATCAAATAAGTTTACAAGCGTACCCGTGCGAGAATTCTCGCATGATAAATCTCACCCTCTTCCCTATATTTTCATTTCCATATTAACTGGAAAAGTTGTTAACGAAACGTGTTTGTTTAAAAAATGTATAATTAAATGCCAATGTACGTACAGAATGTCACATGAAAATAAAAACTATGTTATTGATGTTTCAAAAAAAATCAATTACGGTTTATTTAGTATTATTGACAAATGTTCTTGGAACAATTCACAAGACATTCTTAAAAACATTTAAAGTAATTATATAACTTTTCTCGATAGCATTTTGCTTTCCTTGAATGCCACAAAAACATTAGAAAAACTTTTAGCTCCTGAGAAAGCTGAGTAAATTTGTTCTTGCAAAAATACAGCAGTACATCGCATACAGTTCCAGAATCTGGACGTCTCTGAACAGTAGGGTTGTATCACACAGTATCGCAGCTCAGTCCTTTTTTTGCTAGTTAGGAATGCGTCCGTACTGGACTCATTCCTAGACCGTACTGGATGGACCGTCAACCCACATAAATAGAAGAACGTTTCATATTGGCTTAACGTGGGCACATTGAGTCAATAAATACCCACATCTTGCAAGTGTTTCATTAAACATATATGTTTCTTTCGTGATTACAATAATTTTAAAAACTGTAATTACGTTTAAGAATATATATTTTAATTTACCTATATGATTATGTTTTACCAATTATCTATATAATCATAGAGAATAGGAATTTGAATGTTAATTAAGAAAATTTGTCTTTTTGACATAATGAACATTCTTAGCATTTTCATCACCAACTACGTGTAACATAATCTTTTTTTGTTTGAAAATCGTACTTCTTACGTGAATTAATTCTTGTCGACTTTGGTAGACGGAAATGTTCTTTTCTGGAAATTAATAGCCTAAAACTATCTTTAAGTTTTATAATATTATGTTTTCAAAATGGTTTAAAATAAAATCCTAATGTAAATCTCTCATGCTGTTTCATATTTTGAATTTCATTTTGTGTTATGGGTAATTATTTTACTGGGAATTCGAAATGTTATGATAATGCCATTTCATACATGTTTGTTAATTCTCTACATTGTCTTTTTCTCTCTGACCTATTAAAATGAAAATTAAATTATGATGGAAGCAGATTTACATAATTAAAATTGATTCAATTCATATAAAATTAAACTATCACATGAAAATCACATAAACACATAGATTTAGCGTAAATTTTACGTGAAGAATGTAGTTTCCTCTGAAATGAAAATTCTTGCATGTAATTTACACTTATTTGTAATAATACTTACAACATTAGCACGAATATAAATGTAGGTAAAGTCATGTAATTTATGTGTATAAAAATTTCTTTGTATTTTTTAAAATTTTGATAGTGAAATGATTTTAATTTTCAAATGACTGAAAAGTATGGAATCTTAAAAATATGTGTTTAAGATAGTAGTTTAAGATGCTAGGCAGACTTTGATGATAGTGCACTCAATAATTAAATGAAAGAAAATGATAGTACATATTTTATTACAACGTTAAAATAATATTTTAAAACTATGTTGTTTACATAAAATAATTAATCATTTTCCTTTCTCAAAAATAGATAATAAGTAGCTTGGGCAACGCCAGGTATTGTGCTAGTTTATAATAAAGTAATTACTGCTAGGCCTAATAAATCTTTATGCCATGAAACTATTTGCTCTAGGCGCCCAGTCAATCTTGTACGGAATGTAAATTACATTGAATTATATTTCTGCGATTGCAAAATGAAGAGTTTTATAATATCTGAAGGCTATTTAAAGTATATGAACCTTAGAATGTGCAAATACAAAACATGTAGTACATATGCCTGAATAAATTAGAGGAAGTGAAAACTGTATTGCACCGAGAATAAGAAGCAACGGAACAGACGGTAACACGGGGTGAAAGTGCAGTTTATCATACAAATTGCAAATTTTGAGACGGAAATTAGTAGTTTTGGAAAGAGAGTAAAACAATTAAGCAATACATTCATTATTATTTGGAAAATTCTGTACAAATATACAAATGGGAATCATATTTGAGAAAATTTATTTTGAAAGTATTGAGAATTGAAGGAGTGGTTAAATGATATTGAAAAAATTAGGAATGATAGCCACAATAATTTTTTCACAATGCTTCAATATTTGCATTGACCGTAAGGGTTGATTCCATGATATTCATCCATTGTCTATTGGACGAAACCTTCAGGTTTTTTTTTCTTCTTATTTATTTAATGAAGTCCTATCAATCTCCTAAAAAATTGTGAATTGTGAATGTAAATTACGTTTATGTAGTTAAAAAGTGTATCCACTATTTTTGTACTTATACAATTAAATCCGAAAAGTACTAACTCACCAGAAAGCAAAGTGAAATTTGTAAATGAAGAAAAACAACAAATTAAGTGTTGCTTGCTATAATTTGTTTCAAATCGGAAGCACTTCTGTCGGTTCCTTATCTTCACCTCCTTCTTCTACCTCAGTGAACCGCGCAGTCTCCTAACACGTGTCTCACTGAGTGGGGGAAGCCAATTTCTCAGATCGCCCAGACAACTGCAGTAGCAGCAAACGGCCGTGCTCTTTCGCTCTCAGGCGCCGAAACAAGTGATGGCGTCAGGACTGCCTCTCCCGCCGCCGCCGCCGCCACCACCGCCGCCGCCGCCGCCGCCGCCGCCGCCGCCGCAACCGCCGCCGCTGCCTTCGCCGCCGCCGCCGCAGCTGCCTCCACAGCTGCCTCCGCCGCTGCCTCCGCCGCCGCCGCCACCGCCGCCGCCGCCGCCGCCGCCACCGCCGCCGCTGCCTCCGCCGCCACCTCTGCAGCTGCCTTCGCCGCCGCCGCCGCCGCCGCCTTCGCCTCCGCCTTCACCGCCGCCGCCTCCGCCACCGAGGCAGGTGCTCGGCGACGCGATGCTGCCACTCCCAGCGAATGCCAATGCGAGGAGCCAATGCAACGCCCAATCTCTCTAGCGGTGATGGGCGCCCCCTGCCGACCCATCCCGCAACCCCGCTTCCCCTTTACAGTCGATCACTTTCGCCGCCTCCACCGCCAGCGCAGCAACTCTGCTAGGCGGCTCAGCTACCCGATTGTCGACACTGCGTCGAGTTCGTCCACAGGAAGGAGAATTCTAGCGGCCGGCTGCTCTGATTGTTAGTTTTCCGTGGTTTCTCCGATCAACTCCAGGCGAATGCCGGAGCAGTAACCTTCCAAACAGGCCACCGATCGCGCGCGATATATACTTCCTGTTCCGTGTCCAATACATACCTCTCACTTACGCAAACGTATATTTCCATGACGGATGTCCAGTCGAGAGCTCAGAGCTTATTCGGGCTGGGCGATGCTCCGCTGGTGAGGATTCTTGTTACATCAGGGGGGGAACACCACCTCCTCCACGGATTTAACAAGTACAATGACAGTGGCAAGATTTTCGACACTAACTTGTCAGCTAAGTCGAATTCTGTCGGTGTCTGGAGGACAATTCTAGCGGCCGGCTGCTCTAATCGGTAGTTTTCCGTGGTTGCTCCGATCAACACCAGATGACTGCTGGGGCAGTACTCTAACAAACGGGCCACGGACCGCGCGCGATATTTCCTTCCTCTTCCTTCTCCTATCCTCTCCCCTTACACACACACACACACACACACATACACTTACACTAACATGCACTACACTACTACATATTCCGGGAGACCGGTCGGGCTTCATGCTGGTCAGATTCTATTGATGTAATTCTATCGATGTAATGGATCTTAAAATGGAAAATAATTTTGAAATAATGGGAACTCCTCCCAACATACTACATAAAGAAAGAGCCGCCACTTTTGACACGTTTCCATTAAAATCAAAAGATAGATATGTGAAAGAAAGTAGAAAATGTTGTAAGTGCCATGATGTAAGAGGGGTAAGAAGTGAAGTTACATTAAAAATTCGTGACTCAGTGTTGGTTAACCTGTTAGAGATCCCGTTTATCAACACACACAGCGCGTTTACTTTTTGCACAAGCCTCGCCTTCAACTAGCTTAGAAACAAACTACTATCAGCAAGCCATATAGGTTCCATGTGAGAACTATTGAATGTTTCAAAATAATCATTACCTGCACTTAACAAGCGTCATTATATTTGGAACTACTTACACTAATTGTAATTGAAAAATCTATTAAAGATCTCTTTGACAGTATTTTCCACCCATTTCAGAAAATAAATGGAGAAGCACGTTTTCAATGACTTCGTACCTCTCTCGCATCATGCCACTTACAAAATTTCCTACATTCTTTCACTTATCTACCTTGTGATTTTAATGGAACGTGTCAAAAGGTGCGAATATTCCTTTTTGTAGTATATTGAGAAGAGTTCCCATTATTTCGAAATTATCTTACATTTTAAGATCCATTACATCGACAGAACCTTACACTCTCGTTAAACTTAAAGAAAACACGCAAAAAAGATCAACAAGTGTATGGCCATACTCACAGAAGAAAGTCTCAAGTGATAACCACACTACATTTCATGTCAGTGATATTATTTAATGACAAGAAAACATGCATAAAAAGGTTTTCGAATAAAATATTGCCCATCACACGGCAAAAGACCCTTTTCATGACTCGAGAGAATTTCGCACCTCGACCTCGGCGAGTGAACTTTTCAGTCTCGTCATGAAAAGATCCTCTTCCCTCCTTACAATGTAAATTATTATTGTCGTAATACCTAATTTTCTTTCTTTTTAAAAGTTGTGTAAGGAAACTTATTGTGTAGCTGAATTTTCTGGACCTGTTCCTCTGGACAGTTTCATCTTATATTTTTCTTACTACTAATTTCTGTTCGTTTTAATTTTGATTTTCACCGTCTTCTGTTTATTTCGTCTCTTTCCAACATGTATCATTCTCATCTCCCTTTAGACTGTTCTTAGACCCCTCGTTTTTCCTATCTCAACAATATTGGTTTTAAACTAGTAATAACGTTGTTTGTAACTAGAAGAAGAAACAAGAGTGTTTTGCTTCCGCAAACTTCCACTCAAACTTTTCCATTAGATGAGTTCCAGCACTCGATGGCACCAGCAAGGAAATAACCACCTTTCAAAAATTACGAAATCCCTTCAAAAACTCTGAAGCAACACATGTGACTCAAAATGCAGAAAAGGAATCGTTTTGGAATGGTTAGAGTCATCTTCGTTGGGACGGTGACGCATGCGCGTAGTTTTCTTTTATTCATTCAACTAGACGTCTCCGAAAAAAATGAGGTAAGATCACCGAACATAATATTGCAAGTTGACAAATTTGCAAAAGTCGCTTGGCCTCTCTCATGTTACATTCATAACTTGAGACGCATGGTTAACTAATTGTACTACTGCGTGGCACACTCTTTTACGAATTATTTTGTATATTTTATATTATTCTTATATAAAATATAAACAATTACATTGCAAATTATGTAATTCTAATATTTTAGCTACAATATGAAAACATCTTTTCATCAAATTTGTTTAAACACAAGATACTTTGTCTATTCCCCACCCATTTTAAAACTGTTGCACTGAGCTTTTTAAACACTGAGCTTTAAAAGCACTGATCTTTTTGATGGCCACATGATCAACAATGCGCTTTGAAACGCTAAATTTACGACATTCAACGCCATTTGTTACCTTAGCAACATGGTATGAACAATTTGGAAGTTTTGTTACCTAAACGTTTAATCTCGCATTCATTAATAAACAACTTCTGCAAAGCTAATTTTAGAGAAAAGGTAGATATGTAAAATTTATAGATTACTTGGGATTGCCGGGAATGCTTGTCATCAATATTCTGGGCATAGAATGCGTGGGTTGTTGCTAGTGGCAACTACCATTTCTTCCATTTCTACTACCTTCCAAACAACCGAAATGAATTGAAATGAAACAGAATTTCAATTTTGAATAGTGCTTCCGCAAAACCTGTGCAATTCTATTTAGTTCATCATTAACAATTGTTACCTTTATAATTTAATTCAGATACTCCTAAATAGCTAGCATATCACTAACAATAATAATCACTAACAATAAACAATAGCAAAAACCATGCAAATATTTATACTCTTTGAAAATATCTCTTTAATATTCAGTCGCACTTATTGACACTCAAAGAATTCACATTATACGCGCGTTATTATCGTCATTGCTTCGCCAACTAAATACTATATTTTATTTTCTAAACACACACACATATACATATATATAATATTATATTTATATTTATTATATTATATATTATAATATAAAATATATTTGTTCACATCAAAATATTTCGAAACGATTTGCATTGTATGCAACTTCATCATCGACAGCCCTGGCTCTGTTGGCCTCCAGAAAAAATACCATTTCTCCAAGTTAAAATTCCGTATCTAGATTCACTTTTCCATTATGCACATTATCTGTGTACTTTTGTACGGATCGACACTGTATTTTTCAAACACTTTTGCGACAGGCAATCAAAAAGACGTTCTCACACGTCCGACTACCATCATCGTCTACCATCATTCTGTTCCCTTTCCACTACCCATCAACAAAACACCAAAACATTTGCGTCGCTCTTGCCTAGTCAACTACTATAGAATATTTTTCATTTTGTCGTTTTTATAGTTAACGTCATTTCATTTATTTTTTAACGTCATTTCATTTAATTAATTAAAACGTTCTTATGAGGTTTTATCAGCATTTATCAGTTTTTATGGCCTTTAATACATTTAAAATTATATCTTGCATCACGAGCCTTTCGACTTAGTACCTTCGATTGTCTTTCTTAAAATATTGTTATTTTCAATTCTATTGTCGAAAAATGAATATCTACGCCAATGTTTATACACATTGATCTCAGTATATTCTTCTCTTCATTTATTTACGTCCGTTCTGTTTGTTATTCAACATATTCCCTCAGATCCGACTGTAGTTAAATAAACGTGTTTCTTCACCTTTTTTATCACTGCAATGTCGCTTTCTGTATCATTATTTACAAAATTGAAAATAAATGTTTTTGATGAATCTGTATGGATCGTCACAATACACAAAAGTAGAATTAATCGTGTTATTCCGCGCTTTTAGCGCTGCCAGTACACAAAATGTAAATAAAAATTGAGAGGCGTTTTCGAGAAAATGGCGTTCGAGAGTTTGTGCAAATTGTTAGTGCGGAATTTAGAGCTCATTTTCGCAGAAAACTTTTCATTGTCCGAGAAACTTTATGAGACATTGCTTGAAGGACTTCCACTTAAACTTGTCAAACGTAATAATGTATACAAATAGTCGGTAATGTGAATATATACGAGAGAAATATAAAAAAGCGTATTTTTAAAACAAAAGAATATAGCACAAATACATTTATATCTTGTTGTATGCTTTTGGAACTGTCCCTAAAACTTTTTATACTTCCTATATTTGACTTAGAATTACGCCAAAATACTAATATTTCCAGAAAAAAAAATTCCAGAAATTCAGACCTATGCCATCTTTGTAATGTTATTTCATTGTAGTGTTACAAGATATTTTAATGAAAAAGTTGATACGATTTTTGAGAAACGTTTGAAATTTTTGAGGGGATTCATGTACAGTATTCCCAAAATTGAAATAACACTAAAAAAAACAGCTTCAGTTCCGGACATATCAACCGGGCAATATTCATTCTCAGAAAATGTTCATGCTAATAGTTTAGGCTACTAGTTGTTGTCAGACGCATAGACAGACGGACAGGTTGACAGAGACTGAAGAACAGAGGGATGGAGGTTTAAAAAAACACTTTTTCGTTTTCAGGGGACCCCAAAAAGTGTATTTCCGTTGAAATCTGAAAATCGATTTTCAGAATCTCGAAACCATTGCATCATTTTCTTTATATTACATTTATTACTCAGTAAATACATACGTATACGAGAAAGTAAAAACAGTTCTTTTTAGGATCATGGTATTCAATATTTGAATTTCTGTTAAAATGCGACATCTTCCACCACATTAAATGACTTTCTCTATATTTTGTATATTATTTTGCACATTCGTACGTATACCCAAAAATCAAATACATGAAATAATCGCTTGAAAAATCCGAAAAGCTTTCATATTTGCAAGTAACTATGATAATAACCGATTTTTTCATTTAAAAATACTTTTCTAGACCATTCTTCAAATTAATACTTCTCTTATTGACGATGGAGGTGACCACTCTGCAATCATCATTGAGCAAAGGACGCCATAAGATCATTCAGAGGTTGAAATGGGATAATTATATTAAGAACCATTATGAATCACTGAGAACTGTGCTGGCGTGCTTGAACGACCCTAGACCTTTTCAGGTATTGTATCAAAATCCTTATAATTGGTAGTATTAACCCTAACAATGACAATTTGTTAATGGTCTTTTGAGTTATCAGGGTAGAGGGGGAGCTTCGGAGTCCACCACTTAAACTTTGATTTTATTGATGTTTTTGACAATGTTAATAATTTAAAAATTGAAACAATGTGCATTCGTTTAAACAAAAACCATTTTCAATTTGTAGATCTGCCAATAAAATGAGTATTGACTCTCTTTTGTATTTCATATATCACGTGTTCTTGTGTGTGTCTAAATACACTCATCTACAGCTGTTCTAGCAAGTATCTGATATGTGTGTACGCTGTGAATTCTCTGGAGCTATTTGCGATTTATAACAATTTTTTCATCACAATGACGAGGCCAGTTATATTGATTCTCCGTCAACAATCTTTAAAATTTTAATTTTTTATTGGACAATTTTTTATTTATATTTAATTACAATGTTTATTCGTTTTGCCATAACCCCTTGGATATTTCTCTGTGCACAGGCGACAATCGTTTCACCTTTCGATCTGCCTCGCCCATGGAGTGTGGCAGCCCTGGCGAACGCTGTTGGTATCCCTGTAATGATGTACGACAACCACAAATCATTTGGATTCGTCCACATCGTGGTAACCCAAGCTGCCAAAATAAATCCATGGGCGATCACTCGCGCTCTTTCGTCATCAAAAGCAACCAATCCTCTGGGTATTTTCATCATCATGTACATAAACATCAGAGGCTTAACAGAGGCCAAAGTGCAAGCCGTGCACTCGGCTTTCCTTGGCCGGCTCGGTACCACCCGGGTGATTCAACTGTTCGCCTGTGAAGACCCGTCCGTGGCCATTGCAGACTCCTACGACCCGGTGACGAAGAAATGGAACGTGCAAGGGCTGTTCCTGCCAGAATTCTGTCGAGGGCAACTTGACGAGCAGACCAGGAAACTTCAGTTGACCACCACCCTTAAGCAGTTGAAGGGTGCAAAATACGGATTCCTAGTTCCTGAACAAAATATCTGGGAGGACAAGAGAGGGGTGCGACGTTTAGGAGGCCGTGAGGTTATGTTCGCCAAGTTACTGTTTGATTTTGGAATGGTATGGGTACCCGTAGGAAATGGTTCAACTGTGGGAGAGAGACTTGCAGAATCGAAAATTGACATTGGTTTGAACGTAAATAATCTTGCAGTCTACTGTACAGAAGATATCATGGATGTTGCCGAATTTTCTGTCGTTACTGAACAGGTAATTTTATAGTAAGGGGAATGCTTGACAAGCCCAAACAAAGTAAGTAAACAATAAGCAAATAAATAAATTCAGATCAGATAAAGCAGATAGTAATGATCCCTCTTACGCAGATGCAGAGATATACGACAAACCTAGACCAGGATAAACAGACTTTTCCATTTAAGTTTTGTCGTGAAAGGCTGTTTCCAATCCTGTTTCTTAGTGGTGAACATTGATTTGGCATTCTTTCATTTTAATTTCTTAGTTTCTTGTTTGCGTTATGTGTGATCAAATTACCAAATTCCCGGGATACGAGACAACTCCCATCAAATGCCTGGCGTTTACGTTTCTCGTAATTAACAGACAGTAGGTTCGTGTTACAAAGAAACATACTATTACTATTATTTGCAAATGTTACATGGTATTAAGAAACCAGATGAACCAGAGGAAGTATTTCCAACCAACAAAACTTGCGAGACAGGCTCTTGGAACTAGACAGGATCTATAAATGGAGTCATTACCAACTGAACTACAACACCATCTCTACGGGTATTCTCAAAACACTGGTATCGAGAGATTTTTATAAGAAAGCACCACTATGTCAGCTACTGCTTGGCTGCTGCTGACAACATAACTGCGGCTTATGTCCATGCCCTCTATTCGTCAATGCATCCGTTTAGTTAGCTGAGTAGTTAAGGGTTTTCATCGCAATCTCTTGAATTGCCATCGCTCTACATGACATTCATTTGTTTCCCGACATGTCAAACTGATCCGTTCATAAAGTAACTTCTCAGTATAAAGCGTTTGCTTTTACGGTTCACAAAAAAAAAAGAAATTCAAAAATATGTCCTGTGTCGTTTCTGAAAGCATGCTTTGGTATATTCCAACAAAAATGGGGAAAAAGGAGAAACAATTTCTAAAAATAATCGAAAATTTTGTTACGGATTACTGTGAAGTATCCACAACATTAAAATACAGTGCTCTTTTCAAATACTCCAGGGGCCGGGACCTCAGCCACATCGACAGGAGAATGTAAAATTTGATGAAAAGTCTGTACACGGTTCACACGCCGGCGATATTCACAGACATTCGGCCACAGCAGTTTTGCCAAAAACCATTTTTCGATATGAAAGAACTAAAATACATCGTTTCTAATTACACTACTGTTTTATAATATATTTCGAAACATTATAGAAACATGAAAAATACACTCCTTTGGGATCATCAGGCACTCGCAAAACATTTTTCTTAGTCGAACGAACGGCAATTTTTGCCACAGCGTTGTACAATTTACCCTACACTATGTAAATGAATAAGATTAATTGATTAGTGTTTCTAAGCGCGTCAACTACCAAAGTCATTAGTCCTGTTAGTGTAGTAAAGGATTTTATCACGAATGGTGTCGGTTTCTTCCGCCCTGCACGGTGAGATCCGGCGCCGACCTACACGTCGGCTGGAGTTTTCCCGCCCGGATATCTCCTCTAAGCGAGGCATGGCCCCAGATGGGACAAGCTCCAAGGTCCCGACCGGTTTGTTGGTTGGTTGGTTAGTGATTCCGGGTCCGTCAACAGCTTAGGTCATTAATCCCGTAAGTGTAGTGCGTGTTTTTTCTTCGGGATATTGCTGTGATCTTTCCCCACTGGATGGCGAGATCCGGCGTCGACCAACCGTCACCTTACCAGGACTCTCCCTCCAGCGGGTTTCCAGGACTTTCAGGACTCTCCCAGGGCATCCCCCTAACCAGGACTCTCCCACCAGCGGGGTACCACCCCAGCCGGAACAAGCTTGGAGCTCCCGACCGGTCTCCCGGAAAATGTGGTAGTGTAGTGAATGTTAGTGTAAGTGTGTGAGTGTAAGGGAAGAGGATGGGACAAGGAAGAGGAAGGAAAGTTCTCGCGCGGTCCGTGGTCCGTTTTGGTAAGGTATTGCTCCGGCATTCGCCTGGTGTTGATCGCCGGCCGCTAAAATTCTCCTCTAGACAGCGACTGAATTCGACCTAGCTTGAAAGCTAGTGTCAAAAATCCTGCCGCCGTCAGGACTCCAACCTAGGACCTCCCGGTTAGAAGCGATGCAGTGACATCAGTTGATGCATTGAGCTACTACTCCCGGTACCGACCGGTCCTCCGGCATGTGTGGTAGTGTATGTATGTAAGTGTAAGTGTGTGTAAATAAGGAGGGAGGATAGAATAAGTGAACTGGACCTCCCTCTGAACACTGGTTTTAATATTATGTATTTAAATATATCCAGTGTACCTATTCCCTAACTTAATTGCCAAATAAATAAATCTCATGCCCTACGCTCCCCTTTTAACGTAAACAATGTTAATTTATTTGTTTATATCTAATATATGATGTTCCGCCTATTGTTGTTTGCTCGGTATTTTCGTCTATTAATTAGAAAAGGTGATTATTGCGAGCAACAGAAAATTTATATCGTGGGTCGACAGACTTGTCAGCTCAGAACCGCTCAGCACGTTCAACTCCTTACAACTACCGACATCGTTCTGTACTCTACAGCGATTCAAGCATTCTCTACTGGACCACAACGCAAATCGTTTTACCAAAACGCTCATCGTTTTTTCATCTTGGTCTATCAGCGCAATTTCCCCACATTGTATTGTCACCACTCGGTTTTTCAGTATGCTGGGGTTCTTGGTTTCGATGACTCAAGCACATATAATCACATTTTTGAAGCGGAGCATCTGGGTAGGCATTGAATGTCACAAAAAACAACTACAAATAAAGCAATGTTTAAACTGTAACCAGGGTCTGGGATTCGTTTTATGATTTGGAAATATTACAACAAAATTTCTTTGTTTTTTTAGGTATTACGTAAATGTGATTTTTTATACATCACTTTCGCCGTTGATATGCTCCTTTACAGCAATGTGTATACACCATTGCATTTGTGAACAGAAGTACGTTACATGACTTCCAATACAGTTTTTCGAAAACTCAAAAGATTCCTGTGAAAATGAGCGTCAAATTTTGCATTTACAGCTACGATTAATGCCATTTTCTTAAATACTGCTTCAAATTTTTCAACGGAAATTTTTATATAAACCAAATTGCACCCTTATATAACATACAAGAAATTGTGTTTCAGTTGGACCATAAGGGAACGGAAAAATTTAGAAAACGTGAAAAATATCGTTTGGGCGGTGATTGATGGCAGCTGGCAAGAGGACGGGGAAGGCTGAAAAGCTAGCCCAGAGCGAAAAATGAGAAAACAAATTATTACGCGAAAGTCTGTGCTATTCTGTAGTACCACACGTCTAACGTTGACCTCCGTTTTTTTCTACTGTAATATATTCGTCTATTAAATCTTTTTTAATGATGGGTTATTATTGAACTCAGATAATCTATTACACAAAGAAGAGAAATGGCGTTAATGGCTCCTTCTTGCTAAATGACTACTGGTGTTGGAAGATTGCGGTTTCACCACCCCCGTTGCAATCACTTGGTCGCTCTTACAGAACGTCACGAGTTGTTTCTTCGAAATACCATAATCCACAACGTAAGATTCTACAGAATTATTATCAGTCACCAAGCTTCAAAACTCTGTTTTATGTTAAAGACTGGCGGGATTAGTAACCAAAATAAATGAGTTCTGAAAAAAACCTTCATTTGATTAAAAAAACATAAGGGTTAAAGAAATAAAGGTGGTGTCGTCGAAGCCGTGTGGTGATTCCTCGTCGAGGCATGGTCGGCGTTCTTGGTGTCTCGTTCAAGGCTGACGTCGTGGTTGCAGCCCTCAGCTCGTACTCTGTTTAGGAGTAGCCGGGGCTCACTTAGAAGGCCGGGAACCACTCGGCGGGTTTAATCCGCAGGGCTCGCTTCCCGGCAGGGAGCTGGTCTGTGGCTCTCTTTTGCTGCCGTTCGAGCTGCGTCTGGTGGCGCGCTGAGAAAACTGCCAGTGGTATATTATTATCGTACGGGTTAGTTTGCGGGGAGACTGCCCTTAGGCAGTGTTCCGCACCCGAGTTTCGACCCAGGCTTTCTTCGAAGCCTACCCCCGACGCGGGTCTGGGGACTTTTATCTAAGCAGGCGCACCCCGTGAGCAGTCCCGTCTGCGCCTGGGATTTGACTCTCACTTTCTCCGCCAGTGGTGACCGTGACCGGCACCCTCGAAATGAGAGGCCTGCGCACTCGAGCCAACATGGCGGAACCTTAGGCCGTACCGACTGCACGTGGCCATGGCACAAGCTGTAATAGAGGCGTTTGTTTGAGCTGCTGCAGTTTGATATAGTGTTTTTTTAGTGTTTGCTAGTTTCTTTAAACAGTTACAAATGGTGTACAAGTATTGTGTACCTAAGAGCAGGGGAAAATATGACCCCCATAACGGAGTGCGCGTGTTTGTTTCTAGTGGATGAAACTTAAAAATACTTAACTCGGAGCTATCAAGAGAAATCATTTCACCCTATCGAAATATTCTGTAGTAAGGGTTGTTTCTTGTTTCTCTTTTATTAGTTTGATATTTTTATTATTACACACGTCTGAAATTCAATTGACATTATGTATATTTGTATTTGTAGATCATTACATAACGAGTAAAAAAGTGCAAATGATAGTTATCTCGTTTTATTTTCATTCTAATGATGGCATGGTGTTGTGTAAATGTATATTGCGAGTGTATTTGAAAATGGTATAAAAATACCTATTTACTTTTATAATTTTCTGTAGGTTTACGAGTTACATTTCAAACCCAAACACATCCAAAGAACAAGTGTGTTTGCCAGTGATAACGGACAATAAATAACATTGCTCTTTAAGAAAACAAGGTTAGATTCGGGAGTTGTTCCATCCATTCTTCCAAACTATCTTACCTAGTAAAGAAAAAATACAGAAAATCTCAAGAGCAGAAAAAGAAAAGGAAAGAAAATGAAACGATGGAAGAAGCAATACAAGAGAGCATTTCTAGTTTTGAAGCGTGCATAAATCAAATAAGTTCCAGTTTTCCAAATGAACATAAAAATAAATTTAATACGTTAAATTTGTCTAAGTCCTGGAATGATATTATTAAGGAGTATAAAATTGCATTTATAGACATTGATTGGAATAATTCCCTGATTGGAATTAGGCATTGTCTACGGTTGAGAACAATCTAAACGTTTGTGTGTATATACTTTATGATCATATGTGTAACCTAGGACAATATCAGATCTCAAAAGTAGTCAAAAATATTCATACAATTTTAAAAATTCTACAAGAAATGTAAATATGTGCATTGCATGAAAGATGGGAAATCTATTTATTATTTGATTTCATGGTGTATTTATTATCACCTCATTGCTGTAACTATATATTAGAGCTTTTAGACTCCTAGGGAAGGGTTGAATTAATTAAAAATAGATAAAGAGATTAATGCCGATGTTTTGAACCGTATCTTACTTCGGCCTATTTATATTCAAACTGAATATCACACATTAACCTGACTGTCTTTTCGCTTTCGACCCCTTTACTAACATTATTTATGTTAGTAAGTTTTTGTAGTGCCTTTACGGTCTTGCCCCATTCTCTTGCCAGCTGTCATCTATCGCCGCCCTAAGTAATTTTTTTATATTTTCTCAACTTGTCCGGTTTCCTAATAATATAACTGAAAAATTATTTTAAGAATATTAAAGAAGAGTAAAATCTCGTCTAAATGGAAATTTTTATTGATAAATTTGTAGCTGTTTCTAAGAAAATGGCGGTTAAGCGTTTCGAAATAACTTAATTTAAAGTCATTGGAAGCATAGCCACTCAAAAATGCAACGTTGTATACAATTTGATGGAAATGTCCATATTAACGACGTGAGAGATATTTAAAAAATTACATTTGCAGAAATGTGAAAAAACAAAAGAATACATCACAATCAACTTTACGTCATATTACAAAAATGCAATTAGCACTATCCATTGGAAAAAGTTTGAAGAAAATATTTGAAGCCATTTTTTAATAAAATGGCGTTCGAGTTTTTCTGAAAATGCAGAATTTTGTGCTCATTTTAACAGAAAACTGTTGAGTTTTCGAAAAAAATGTATGACATTATTCAAAGCACACGTACACATAAATATAATAATGTGATGAAAATGTCTATAATGTAAATATTAGCGACGTGACAAAGTCAAAATAATTACATTTTTGTAATTTTTGAAAAAAACAAAAGAAAAGCAATATACCATTTACGTCAATATATAGGTCAATACAATAATGTTTGTAGGGTACATTTAGCAATACCCCAACCAAACATTTAAAGAAAAAATTTGGAGCCGCTTTTGAGAAAATCTTGTTTTTGTAATTTTCTAAAATTACAAATATTCCGCTGACTATTGTATGTAATCTTCCAAAATTTTTCAAAAAAATGGACATGACCTGAATGAACGAACTAATTATGAACAAGAAATTTCATTGGAAGGAAAAAGCTCTATCTTGAATTTCATCGTTGTAGGAAGAGATTTTTTTTAAAATTCAGGTTTAACAGTAAACATTGAAAGACATTGAAAGTAAAAACTTGGAGCCTTTTCGTGAAAACTTTGAACAACTGCGGGGGCTCCATACGAAATACCTCCAAATTTTAAAGAATATTTTTCGAAATTCCTAAGCTTCAACTAGATCGACAGGGGTAACTTCAATTGGAAAATGATCGTACACACGGTTAAGTCACAAATGGACGGACGGACGGATACACGGACGGACGGACGGACAGACGGACGGACAGACGGACGGACGGACAGACGGACAGACGGACGGACAGACGGACGGACAGACGGACGGACAGACGGATGGACAGACGGACGGACAGACGGACGGACAGACGGACGGACAGACGGACGGACAGACGGACGGACAGACGGACGGACAGACGGACGGACAGACGGACGGACAGACGGACGGACAGACGGACGGACAGACGAACGGACAGACGGACGGACAGACGGACGGACAGACGGACGGACAGACGGACGGACAGACGGACGGACAGACGGACGGACAGACGGACGGACAGACGGACGGACAGACGGACGGACAGACGGACGGACAGACCGACGGGTGCACAGACGTTTTGAAAAAAATAATCCTTTGTCGAGTTCTGAATCCCAATACGTGTATTTCCGTTGAAATCTCGAAATCTATTTTCCGCAGCATTACATAACTTTATTTATGCTACGTATATTACTCCGTATTTACACGAGAAAGTAAAAATATTACAAATCTCATAAATAAGCAAATGTGGACGTTTAAATCAACAAATACCACTGCCTCAGTGTATGTTGTGTTTAGATTTCAAACGCTGTGCGTTCAAGAGGAAAAACATTTATTTATTGAAATAAATGGTGATCAATTAGTTCCAAAACTGATTGAAGAAGATGTTCACAAGAGCGAACAGATGAATAATCAGGAAAGAACCGACCAGAGTGCGGGGTTTGGTGTGAGGCACGTTTTTCCAGGAATTGTGGCGAAGTGTAGTTATGGAACCCGTAAAATGCCTTCCAAGTGTTGTGGCAGCATTCTCTAAAGTGAAGTTCATTGTGTTATCTCTGTAAGAATATCGAGTTTTTTTTTATTTAAGATCGCATCAACATCTAGGTCATTTGCGACCACTATTGGAGTTAACGGTATGGTAACAATGAAGATGAAAAGATATGGTGACGATAAGGGTGAAAGGACGAACACAAATACAATCATGCGCGAGGTGGGACTCAAACCCGCGACCCTTCGTGACGAGATCACTACGACACTGCTGCCTTAGCGATCTCGGTCACCGGGCCGGCAAGATCGGGTTTTGTGATCCATAAAAAATTACCGCAAATATAATTTATTTAAAAGATCATTATTTACAGTTACGGATCGATGGCATGCAGGACATGAATATATGCTTTTTTATTGATTGCGGTTTTTCTTAAATATTCTATTAGTGTTTTTTGCTGAAAATAGTGTTATTATTTTCTTTGTTGTATTGTTATTTAGGGTTTAACATTCATCACTATCAAAATGTTGAGAAGATTAAATTGTTTTTGCGAAGCAATAGCTTCATACATAAAAGGCTGTGTTGTTCTTGCTTCAGTACTTTTTCACAATATATTTATTATTCATTAATACTGGTGATTGTGTAGAGGCGAGATCCACCATTAAATAAATTTTCTACGAATCTCACTGAGTTAGCACTAGGTTAATGTTTTTTTTTGTATTAAAAAGTAAGTATAATAACAATTTTGTTTCGAAATATATATTATACTCTGTTCCGCAAGACTGTTCTTTTAAATATTTCATTAATTGCAGTGTTATATCAAAGTATTTCATTTGTTGTTCTTGAGAGTTGTGCGCGCGACTATTTGGATAACAAATGTGTGTAGTTTTGTTCAGCAGCAATTTTGTTTCTTTAGGCCACTCATTACTTCTGTTTTTCTTATCATTCTCTCTGGGATATGAGAGGCTAAAAAACGGCATAGATGGCTCACAATATGTAATAATATCACTAGTCCCTGACTGAGATGTGCTTGAGTTCAAAAAACAACGGTTCTCCCGGTGGCACGATATACGATAATAGCTTGACAGATCGAATTTAGCCACTGTCTGGAGGAAAATTCTAGCGGCCTGCTGCTTTGATCGGTACTTTTCTATGTTGTTTTCCTATCAACATCAGGTGAATGTTGGAACAGTACCCTAACAAATGGAACACACACCGTGCTGGATCTTTTCTTCTTCTTCCTTCTCCTAAGACTCGCTAGCTCCTGTCATACAGCTGGGAAAGATCACTGGCACCTCAAGCGATAAAAACAGGCACTACAGTTACGGAACTAATAATGACGCATGTTACCCTTCGGAATGTTGCACCGAGAGATATGGCTAAGGGCATGAACTGATGTCACTGCAGTCCCTCTGGCCGGGATGCCCTAGGTTCGAGTCCTGATGACGGCAGGATTTTCGACACTAGATTTTCAGCTAGGTCGGATTCAGTCCCTGTCTGGAGGAGAATTCTAGCGGCCGGCTGCTCTCATTGGTAGTTTTCCGTTGTTTCTCCAATCAACACCAGCCGAATGCCAGAGCAGTACTCTACCAAACAAGCCACGGAACGCGCGCGATCTTTCCTTCTTCTTTCTTGTCCTATCCTCTCCCCTTACACACACACACACACACTCACATGCACTATATTACCACATAATCCGGCAGACCGGTCGCGAGCTTAGAGTATGTCCCGGCTGGGGCGGTGCCCCGCTGGTGGGAAAGTCCGCTAGCCGACGGTAGGTGGACGCCGGATCTCGCCATCCAGCGGGGGAACATCACCGCCATCTCCCGAGGGGGAAACATGCACTACACTTACGGGACTAATGACCTGAGCTGTTGACGCGGCCGGAATCACTAACAACCTAGCAACTAACCAATTGGCCTGTCGCCATCTCCCGAGTCAAAACCATGCACTACAATTACGGGAATAATGCCGTAAGTTGTTGGCGCGCTCGTAATCACTAACAACCCACCAACTAACCAATCGACCTGTCGCCATCTCCCGAGGGAAAAATATGATCTGCACTTACGGTATTAGTGCCCTTAGGCGTTGGCGCGCCCGTCATCACTAACCAAGCAACCAAGCATAAATGTGCGTGCGGCAGATCGACGAGCACCTGGTGGTGCGTCGCGCGCGGCGCATCCCTTTGGGTCTGGTGCTGGCGCTGCCCTTCCAGTGGGCCACGTGGAGCGCCTTCGCCGCCATGCTGGCGCTGTCGGTGGCCGTGCGCGCGCTCATGCGGCGGCGCCGGCGCCTGCACCTCTCCAGCACGGTGCTCGCCGCCACCGACATCCTGGAGATGGTGCTGACCGGCAGCACCTCGCGCGCGCTCGCCTCCACGCCCCAGCGCATCGTCGCCATCTGCGTCATCCTTCTGCATGTCATCGCCGGCAACTCCTACACGGGCCTGCTGCTCGGCTTCCTCACCGTGCCCAGGCACTTCCACGAGCTCAACACGGTCCACCACGTCCTGCTCGTCACCGACAGGCTGTGCGTTTCTTCCAACTATTACCGTGACGTTAAAGAAGGTTACCTCCAGAATTTAAATACCCTCAAAGACAAAATGACGATCATACATTGGATACACGAAAGGGATAACTGCGTGCGCGACATAGTAGAGAGCGGCAAGGCTGCGACCTGTATGTCCAAAAACCTGTATGACGTGCTCTCTCGCTACAGAAAGTACACGGAGGGAGGGCGGAGACTGCTCCATAAGGTGAAGGAGCCGCTTCGTTCCGCCAATTACGGGGCGTATCCCGTCCGCCGGAACAACTTCCTGGTCCACGTCATCAACCAGCTCATCCTGCGCGTGTGGCAGGCGGGGCTGTTCGAGCAGTGGGATCGCGGTCTGCTGTACAGTTTGGACGTGGATGGCCAGACCGCGAAAGGCACTTTGAGGGAACGCGCGGAGCCCGAGAAACTGACGCTCGACCACCTGACGGGGCCGTTTCTCTTGTGGGGCGCAGGCACGTGCCTGGCTGGGGTCGCGTTCCTGCTCAAGCAGCTACAAGAGCGTGCTTGGGGTCACGTGGTACGCACAAATACAACGCTTGCCATTCGTCGGATGAACGGCCTCTTGACGTCTGCGAGAAGAAAGTTGACGACGATCTACCGAAGGAAAGACCAATGTATACATTCCAACCCACAAATTGAGTAGGACACTTAAGAGAAATGTCTTGAATCGAATTGAACTTATTTTTTTCATTTTTATAAGAAATTGCGTATACAAGGTTAATGGCAACCACGATCAAATTAAGCAATTACGTTTTAATATGAAAATGTGTTAATTATGCATTAGTTATTATTAAACGCCAATGGGAAGTTCAATTGATAATAATGAGTTAATTTTAAATTAAAATATACATTTTCCTTGTGCATGATCAGATAACTGTACAAATGAATAATAAACTTTTGGTGGAATTCAGAGTTAGAAATTTCTGGCATCTAGAGATTTAGACCAAAATTGATAAGCGACATTGAAAGGAATGCAAAATTAGAAACATTATCTTATTATAAGTGACATTCATCTGTTAGTTTTTGTGGTACCGTTGTAGTGAGCAATACTCTTCATGCGCAGAAGCTTTCGGTGTCACCAATAGATAGCGACAACGAAGCCTATAGAAGATTGTAGAGGTCAATTTCAGCAAATGTACAAAAACTCACTGTTCTGACGTGCACCGCAGCTCTGCAACAGTCCGTCTCGGCCGAGTGCGGTAGCGAATTACAGTGCAGTGTCATCGCCGACCACTATCCAGCGATACTCCGATTTTAACAGAGCAGCACTTGAAGGTGACTAGTTGGGAGGCGAAGGGAACACTGCCTCCAATCGGAAGCTACGTTAGGACTTACACATTTTCGGTATTGGAGCTTTCAATTGGATAGTAATGTCTCCCTCTCCTTCCAGTTCGTGACCTTGGAGTAAAGCAATGTTTAAAACGGAGTATAAGAATTTGTAATGATATGAACGAGTGGTCTTTTCCAACTCTTCAACCCTTGGAATTGTTGGACCAATGATTAGTTTTGTCGTTCACCCTTCTCCTCCACACGAAGTACATAATTAGTGATTCGACGTCACAGTCGTCATAATAAAGCAATTCTTCTGGCCTTTGGAGTGTTTACACCGTAACTGAGCCAGTTCAACATAGACTTTGGGTGTTTCATTTAGACTGTATTAACGTTTTTGGCGATATGTTGAGTACACTTCACTGCATAGATAAGTTATCTGCGAAGTCATTGTGTTGAATTGCAAGATGCCTGCTTACATTTTACAACTTTGTTTTAGTCGACGTTCTTATTGTTATTGTTGGGGAGATATATTCCATTTATAGTTATATTTACACTGTAAAAAGGTAATATGAACCGATAGTGACAAAATTCGTAACAGACAGCGTTCGTTGAACAAGAGTGTTGAAAACTTGTTTAAAAGTTCAAAATACGAAAATCACATACACACACTTCCAGTTTATTTAGTACTTTAATTGATTGGGTGAGTAGAATTGCTTCAAATTATTTTCCATAAAGTTCCTGAAATTTTCAATAGTTTTCTTTGCGACACAGGTTTGTGACAAATAATTGCCCCTGAGTGAGGCTCGAACCAGCGACCCCTTCTTCCAAACCGCTGAAACAATTTCAGCCATATAACCACTCGGCCACGAGAATTGGCGCTTCAACAATGGTCATTAGAACTTGGTGTCAGCTTTTATAGCTTCCGGAGAGGTGGCTCTGTACACGCCATTTAACCACCTCGACCATTTTAGTGGGACTTGCGAGTTTAAAATATATACAAATAATAAGTGTGTGCTGGCTACAGCTCTAGCATTAGGCAGCCAAAAAATTGATAAAATGTAAAATGAAATGTCCTTTCGGGCAGAAAAAGAAGGCATCTGAGAAGGCATAGCACGGCGCAGAAAATAATTTTTGCCGGTTGAAAACACCATTGATTGTTCACGAAGCAACGTAATACAACGGAAAAGTTAGCAATGTTGTGAGAAAGTATTGTGTTGATTATCACAACTATTTGATCTTGATTATAGTTTTTGTGATTAGAATTACTTTAAATGATTTTCTTTAATTATTTCTGCAATTCTCAAGTATTTTCTACGGCAACAGAGAAATGGGACAAATATTAATCCCCAAACAAAGACTCGGACCTGCGAACCTTCTACCCGGAGAGGTGACTCCATATACGCCATTTAATCCCCTCGACCACTTTGGTGGGACATGTGAGTTACAAATTTTTACAAATAATAAGTGAATGGTGGTTACAGTTCTAGTATTTGGGAGCCCCCCAAAAAATACGAAAATGTGAAAAAATGTCCCTCGAGCGGCAAAAGAAGGCAGGGAGGAGAAACAAGGCATAACCTGAAAGCTAGTCGAGATTAAAGAGTTTAGAAAATTAAAGAGTGCGAGAACGCCTGTGCCATTCCATTAGCACCACTAGTCTTATCAAAATGTAGAAACAGGATTTATCTACTTTTCGTGTCTATAGCCCAGCTATACGACGTTTTCTGGCGAAAATTTGCCGTTTTCCGGCGCACGATTACATAACTTTCTCTTTTGACGAAGAATTCGTAAGGCGAGAAAAAACACACATCATCTTGCATATTTATTAGAATATTTATTTAAAAGCATAACATATTGAAATTTGTGTAGCACTTCATAACATTTGTATTATGTCAGCATGTTAATAAAGAGTAAGGTGTGTTGTAACTACTCACTGTTTTAGAAAATTTTACCTGTATATGTATTAAATAAAAGATTATTTGTTCAGAACAGAAAATTCTTAAGATTTATTTTTAAATGTATTATTATTGTAACCCATGCGACGACACCCATTATTATTATGAACGCAATCCCTGAAGGGATAATCGTTTATCTGAATATTGGATCACTGTGTCTATCAAATTAAAACCTGTCCGTTTCATCGTTCTAGTTAAATGACTGAATTGTAATTGACTAGGAGGGCTGCATAGGTGTCGTTTCTGCACCAGTTAGTTACTCATTGATTAGTGCGTAAGAAAGAATCATCCAAGAAGTTTATTAGTCCATCTGTTTTATTTTCGATTGTTAACTTGCGGATGGTAAGTACATGTAATCAAAGAATTAAAAAAGGCGCTATTTGATCTTTTTCTATGATTCTAATAGTTTCATCATATTATTATTATTATGAAAGGGGGAATGGTGGAGAACGTTTTAAACGAAGTAGAAAAAAAATCAATTGAACTGTTCTTGAGGACATGATTATTACTCGCATGGTTATTCCTATTCTATTTCTTTTTCTCTTTATTTCTTTTTCTCTTTCTTTTTCTCTCTTATTCTCTTTCTTTCTCTCCATTGCAGCTAGCTGTTGGTAGCAGCATTTATACACCCCCGATTTTTTTTAAAAAATGTATAAAAGACTTGTTACCAATGAGTTATAGTTTAATGAGCATAAATTCATAAGAATCATAATTTCGAGTATATTTTGCGATTTGCGATATTCGGCCTTGTAAAATGTATTCTAATTGTTACTTAGTAAATTATAATTAGTATTGCACCAACTAAACACATATTTTATTTCCCCTTTATTTCTAGCCATAGCATAACGGTAGTGTGTGTGTGTGTGTGTGTGTGTGTGTGTGTGTGTGTGTGTGTGTGTGTAATACTAAAATCAGTGTCCCCTTAGAGAGTAATTTAACGATATCCTTATCACTTCCATGCTCTTCGCTGAGCACGTAGCCGGGCAAGGTAGTTTGTGCCGGTGGTGGATACTTACTCATTGCATTATATGGCCCTCTCACCAAGATAGTGACACGAATGCTGGTTTTTATAAGGACCCTTCAACCTAAAATTGCTTTCCAGATCAAGAATTGTTTAAGGTAAGTACGCAATATATAAATCTTTTTAGCACATAAGCAATTTTTAACGTTATGCAAAAAGAATTAAGTTATTACTAATTTTATTTCCTAAAATCTCCTGAAGTGTCTTTTAAATAAAAACTTTTATCCATTAAAAATCAATACTAATTTTATTTCTAACATCATAAAGTCAAAAAACAAATTTTACACATAAATATATTCCAGAAAACGTCCCAATTTTACACATTGGCGAAAACTCTAAACAATATCGAAAAATATATACGTACAACTATTTCTTGCGAAAAAAATCCCTGAAAATATTTACAATACCAGGAATGAGATTACGAAAATGTTTTCATAGTTCCTATAGGAAAAATGTAAATTTGAACTTTTAATAATTTAATGAGGCAATCAACTCACAAAACCTAATCCCAACGAGACTTGTTGGTTCAAAATTTTATAATTGATCGACAATACAGTTTCCTTTAAACGTGATTGATTATACTATCGCTGGGTTCAAACTTTCCTTTTCCTCAGACTTAATGTAGAAAACAGGTTATAACAACACAATTCATCAAGAAGTTAGAATGTAATTTATAAAAGATCCTGAATTTATGAAAGATCCTGATCGCAAATCAATTCGACAAAAACTCACTAATATTTTGTTTACCTTTGTAAATAATCTTTCTAAACTCAATAAACAACAAAACAGAATATATCGTGGATTCATTCAGATTTAAAAATTTCTAAAATACAATTTATTTTGTTATTTATTTGTGGTATGGCTTCATATCTCAAAAAGTACAAGAACATGTGTATAAACATACAAAAAGTATACATAAAAAATGAACACAGATAAATAGTCATAAACGTTAGACATAAACGTACATCTAAGTTATTAAATACATTCTATTGGGCTCTCGGTCGCAATCAGAACACCTTTCGGCTCACCACCATAGTATCTTCATGGACACTCTTCCACCGTATACCTAACGGTTTGTCCATCAGAATTACAGTCTCACTGTGGAGTTTGGTTGTTTTTTTAATTTTTTAGGAACAAATCTAAAATAAAATAAAATAAAACAAAACTATTGTAGTGGTCTCATGCAATGCATTTGGCATTGTTGCTGCCATGGATTAAGGATTTTATTGTAAGATTCATGTATGGTACTTTAGATTTAGAAACACATTTTAAAATATATGTATTATTCCGATTATATTTTATCGAAATTTAATTGTTTTTATAAAATTCTACAATTTTTTTTGAAATGTGATAAAGATTTAGGACATATTTTTAATTAGTTTAGAAAGATTATTTACAAAGGTAAATAAAATATTAGTATGTTTTTGTCGAATTGATTTGCGTTCAGGATCATAATTTTTATACATTAGGCATTCAAATTACAGAAGAACAAAACGAGTCATGGAATGAATGCTGCTTTTGTCTGCAAAATGATGTCAAAGCGTCCCGCTGGAGGGCCTTGGAATCTGTTTCCGAGATGAAGGATTTTCCTACCACAGCAATTCACAAAATGATCTATTGAGGCAGAACATTTTGAGTGATCGGTTCTTCTTATTCTCCTGCACGCAAACACTTCGTGGGAGGGGTGAAGTATCTCGAACTAAGAGATTTGGTTGGTTGGTTGATTAGTGATTCCGGGCACGTCAACAGCTTAGGTCATTAGGTACAACAGCTTAGGTCCAGCTGAATGGCGAGATCCGACGCCGACCTACCGTCGAAAAACGGGGTTTCCCCGTAACCAGAACTCTCCCAATAGCGGGGCATCGCCCCATCCGGGACAAGCTCTAAGCTCCCGACCGGTCTCCTGGAATATGTGGTAGTGTAGTGCATGTTAGTGTGTGTGTGTGTGTGTGTGTGTAAGGGGAGAGCATAGGACAAGGAAGAGGAAGGAAAGATCGCGCACGATCCGTGGCTAGTTTCTTAGGGTACATTCGCCTGGTGTTGATCGGCGCATCCGCGAAAAACAACTGATAAGGGCAGCCAGCCGCTAGAATTCCCCTCCAGACAGCGACCGAATTTGACTTAGCTGAAAAGCTAGTGTCGAATATCCTGCCGCCGTCAGGACTCGAACCTAGGACCTTCCGGTCAGAGGCGCTGCAGTGACATCAGTTGATGCACTGAGCTACCGCTTTCGGTGGAGCTAAGAGATATCCTGTCAACGGAATCCTAATAAAACTCGTTTCGATAACATATTTTCCGCTCCATTCGCATGTGGTGAGGCGGGGGTGCTGGTGTGCGCGGATTCAGTTAATACGAATGTAGCGTTCGCAGGGTCCTTGCTCTTTGCCCGCCCCCTCGCCCGCCGACGGCGCCATAACTCAGCGCTGACGAGATCGATCGCTATCCGGGAAACCGGCTCCGCGCGCGGCTCCCGCCCACCGCGCCGGCCCCGACCGCGAATCCGAGCGGGAAGCCGTAAATAAGCGCGCAACCTCCGTCGCCCCCGCCCACGCCCACGCCCCAACCGCCACACTTAACAGCCCAATCTCAACTCCACTTTTGCCACTCGGATCTTTCCAATTGTCTTGCGTTATCTTAATATAACGGTCGCATACCATTGGGGAACAACGGTGCACTCCAACGTATATATTTCCTTTGTCCTTCTTTAGGCAAGGAGTCATCAACCTTAAGTCTACGACCATCTTAATAGAACGGTAGCATACCATTGGGGAACGACAATGCACTCCAACGTATATATTTCCTTTGTCCTTCTTTAGGCAAGAAGTCATCAACCTTAAGGCTACGGCCATCTTAATAGAACGGTAGCATACCATTGGGGAACGACAATGCACTCCAACGTATATATTTCCTTTGTCCTTCTTTAGGCAAGAAGTCATCAACCTTAAGGCTACGGCCATCTTAATAGAACGGTAGCATACCATTGGGGAACGACAATGCACTCCAACGTATATATTTCCTTTGTCCTTCTTTAGGCAAGAAGTCATCAACCTTAAGGCTACGGCCATCTTAATTTAACAGTCGCATACCATTGGGGAACGAAGATGTACTCCATTGTATAGATATCCTTTATTCTTCCTTAGGCAAGGAGTCATCAACCTTAAGGCTACGGCCATCTTAATACAACGGTTGCATACCATTGGGGAACAACGATGTACTCCATTGTATGGATTTCCGTTATTCTTCCTTAGGCAAGGAGTCATCAATCGTAATATAACGGTCGCCTACCATTGGGAAACGACGATGCACTCCATTGTTTAGATTTCCTTTGTCCTTCTTTAGGCAAGGAGTCATCAAGCTTAAGGTTACGGCCACAGAGTAGTCAAAATATCGGTCGCTCGCTACCGGGCGACTGCGAGCAGAATCGACCGCCCTATTTTGTCCGAAAAGCGCTCAACTGTACCCAAAATCGGCCGTATATTTCCATAATTCCACGGTTAATTGAAACATTTCCCAGAAGCACGCTTAAGATGACATAATCTTATAATACTGATGGCCTCGACCCTTCAGCTGATTTCAGGAGAATGGATCGAACAGAAACAAAGAAAACAGATATTCGTCCGACAGCCGGTAATTTGAATTGCCGTCAGAAGACTATGATCATTTTCGTTAATCTGCACGTGTTTAAATGAATACGACACAGAAAACGTTTGACATCGGAGGACAGAAATTTCGCCCGACATCTGCATCGCTGTGATCGCCGCTTTTATTGACAGTTCTATGTTTCAACTCAGATGTTTAGAGAAAATTTGAATTCCGACTTTTGCATACGCTCATAAACACGTTTAAACCTTATTTTAGTATCGGTAGATTATATACCAGTTGTGCAATTAGTGGATCATTAAAAATATTAGATCCTAAAGTTTTATCCATTATACATGTATACCAGTTCACAAGCAGAAAGATTCAATTCCTTTGATTATTAGAATTTTCTCAGGGAAAATACAACGGTTTACTTCTCAATATCATCTCCCGGGTTTATTTGGTTATTTTTATTTGTTTATGAAACAATTGAATAGTTGTAATTTTTGCCAGAATGAATTTCTTGGAGTTGCTGTAAATACAAAATCGAGGATAAGTCATTTATTTATTAACGAAAGGAATAACACAAAGAACCAGGGATATGTGGCCACAACATTGTTGATCCAGATACAGGTTTTAACACGCAAAAGATAGAAGGAACTTGGGGGACTAGCAAAACATTGTAGCAAGGTGCCATGTAGAACTCATCGTGCAATGTTGGATTCTTATTTATATGAATTTATGTGGTGGAGACGAAACAAAGGAGAGGATGTATTTAAAGAATCTTCAAAAGATTTAGCTGAGTTTGTTCCTCTGTCATCATCGCAGCAGTAATTAGTGACTTTTATATGAAATTTAAATAAAAGAAATTTAAATTTAAGAAATTTAGAAGAAGAATTAAATATAAACCATTGTGTAGAATAAAACTTATCTAAGACATTCTTTGAAAGAAACTAGGGGTGCAACAGATTTTCACAGACTTTCTCGTAGCAATTGTTTTATAATTTCCTTGGTGTGGACTTTTAAGGTCCATGCTCCATTCTCTGACGAACTGCCATCCATCGTCACCCAAATACATTCTTTTGACATTTTCTGAACTTTTATCTTTGTTAATAGTAGAACCGAAATATTACTTCAAGAATCTTAAAGAGGAGTAAAACTTCGTCCTGAATAGAAATTTTCATAGGAAAATTTGAAGCCATTTTTAAGAAAATGGTAATTAAGCATTACTGTAAATGCGAAATTTGAATCTCTTGAGATTTTGTACAACTTCATTTAAAGTAATTTGAAGCACTTTCAATCAAAAAAGCAATAATGTATACAAATCAATGGAAATGTGCATATTAACGGCGTGAGACATTCAAAAAATACATTTGTGTAATTTTTGAAAAAAAAATCACCAAGATGAACATTAAGTCAAAATAACCAGTTCCACAATCAATATCCGTTGGGAAGTTTGAAGAAAAAATTTTGAGCCATTTTAAAAAAAAATGGCGTTTGAGAGTTTCTAAAATTCGGAATTTTGAGCTCATTTTAACAGAAAACTTGTGTTTTCGAGACACTATATATGACATTATTTAAAGCACATATACTCACAAACCAAATAATGTGAATAAATTGCCTCTAATCTAAATATTACCGACGTGAGAGACATGCCAAAAACTTACATTTTTGTAATGTTTGAAGAAACAAAAGAAGAGAGAAAAATGGCGTACGAAAATTTATTTCAGCCTAATTAGGTAAACATCCAAAATCGCATCCTGCCGCGACGCGTTCCGTACTGCCTGAGATAGTCCGCTGTGTAAAACTAGCTTGTTGACAAGTCTGTGTGACAAGAGATAATAAAGTTCCAGTATTAGGAACTTTATTATGACCAAGATATTGCCTTAGGGCCAGTCTTTGTCCCGACGTGGGTGCCGGAACGGGTGACCCGGAAGCATCATCTCAATGCCCGGACGGGCAGAAAACAGGCGTCGTGACGAGAAGCGGTTGCGACATCCGCCGAGGAGAGAGCGCTGCAATCGCGTGTGACGCAATGAGCCTGGCCGGAAATGACGTTACGAGGTGAACTGAACTCATTGTTATTCCCTTCTGGGACGTGAAGGTGCATCGCGCTGTTGCACAGATGGATGGGGTGATGTTTGCCAGCTGTAGTCCAGATGTACACCTTAAAAGCTGATAACAGCGCGCGATGTTTCACCACTGATGGGACAGCCCAGGTTCCTACAGGCGAAGAACTGATGCCGTGACACCGAGGCGGAAAGATCCCTCGACACATCTCTCAATTCAAGTAAGATCATTTGATATTTTAGAACAAATTGTAGAACATTTTAGTTACGGAAAGACTTTCGCGTAGTTATTTTGATAGCTAGCGTACTGTTGCAAAAATTAAGAAAGGAGGGTGGACAAAAATAGAAAATTTAGGCTTTCAGATTAGAGTAGTTGGGAGTGAAGTGAATATATTAATGTTGTTGCTTTTTATTTGAAAATTACGAAACAGTAAAGGGTGAAGTGTGCACATTTTAAGGGGAAAAATAAAATTAAATATCTTTTTCATATTAATTTTGATATTTTGGGTGTTTTTTTGTAGTACATGCATGTGTGTATATATTTTAGAGCTTAGAGAAATGTTATTTGCCCAAGTGCATTGGGTGAAGAATATATTTTTTATACATTACAGAAAATAATTATACATATATATATATATATATATATATATATATATATATATATATACACATTGTGATGTATAGTAAACATCATTTATATTTTTGTATGATGAGGTTATAAGGAAAACAGTAAAATATTCAAAATATATTCTTGAATTTTCCTGTCCGTACCAAGAATTCATGATCCTTTAAACTCCCTCAAAATGTGCACACACTGTCACACTCAGGGTAAAGGTCAAAATATAGACTAAATGGATTGATTATTTTGTGTTTCCAAGTGCTTCAACGCGTACTGATATTACTCCCTTAAATGTAGTGCATATTATATCGCGGGAGTGCCAGAGTTCTCTTGCGCTAGAACGTACGATTAGGCTCCGACCGACGTGTTCGCTTGCGGGAGATATTCCCTCCAATCATCCGCCAAAAGGGCGCCGCCCCAGATGGGACAACGCCCTAGCTCCCGATTAAAAACCCAACTAGTCCGGAAACATTGTGCTTATAGATGTGTGTAAGGGGAAAGGTGATAAGAATAGGAAAGGGAAAAAAACGCTCGTAGCCTACGACCCGTTTGGGAGGTACTTCTCCTGCATTTCCTGAAACTACGGAAAACCACCGACCAGAGAAGTTGACATCTAGAAGTTACAGCCTGTCAGCTGCTTAATGACTTACTGAAACTACAGATCAGAACAGTTAACTGCTACATTTCTCGTGACAACTTTCAAATTCGACCTAGAGAACAAGCTCGTGCGAAAAATTCGCCTACATCATCATTTCCTCCCACAAGGGAGCCAATTTCAGTCTGTGAGAGTAAAGACTTTAGAATAGACGCAAAAAGCCAAATATTTGAATGCCTTTAACCCCATTCCAGAGAAGTAGAACCACCACCTCCTAGAGTTATAAAGCCTGCTCACTAGTACGTGACGTCACTAAGATGGCGGCGTAGGTAGTCATGAGGCATGGGTGGCCTGGGCGCAGGCATGTTGTTTTCAGTTGAATTCGTTTGGTGTTGTCCGTGTGTTCGGTGCAGTTCATACTTGTACTATACTGCTGGTTTGATATGCCGTTTAGATATGTAGTTCCGAGGTGTCGAGGAAACTGCGATGAGGCCTGAAAAGTACATGTTTTTGGTTTTCAAAAGATCCTGCTTTGCGGAAGAAATGGACGACTGCTATTCGCAGAGAAGATTTTGTTCCTTCCAAATCCTCGAAGGTAAAGCTGTGGTTCATATGCATATGTAGAACCTACATTTATTATATTTATTATTTATTAAAAGCATAAATTGTATGGAAGTTGCTAAGGGTTTTGACATAATTTAGTAATATTCCTAATGTTCTATCACGAAACCAAGTTGTTTGCAATTAGATCTTGCAATTCTTCCTTGTATTATGATGCTGAACTTGCAACTATTTTCTGTATACTGTTAAGTGAATAGTGATAGTAAAAACTTAAACTATCAGTTAAATAATCTTAGAATAGTAGCACTTGAGTTATAGCATTCAATTGTAAGTAATGCGTAAAAATTTCATAACCTCACAAACAATCTTAGAGATTTTCCGTAACTTGTATGAATAAGTTACTAAAACAAAACAATAATTTATGTCAAAGGAATTACCTCAGGGAAGTACGAAAGCATAAGTCTCAGTGGTGCATGAATTAATTTCAAATTAATTTGTTTTGTTCTTTGGTAAAATTGGTTTGAAAGTGAAACTTAAATTTTATGCACATATTTGATATTATAGACTAACCACTGTACAATTTTTTTGTTTATCTCTCATGCAACCTTAATAATAATAATAATAATAATAATAATAATAATAATAATAATAATATATTATACATATTATAATATATTATTTTTTCTTCTTTCAGGCATGCCACCTTCATTTCCATCAAAATGACATTATTTGAGAGAAGGTGTATAATGAACAAGGAGAGAAACTGTCATTGAGACTGAATATACCGAAGTGAAGAAGTGATGCTGTACCATCTGTGTTCCCTAACTGTCCAGCTCACCTTACCAAGAAGTGTTCCAGACGGGAAGGCCCTTATGAAAAGCGAGAAAGACTGGAAATGGAAATTTGTGTGTTGTGTATTATATTGTAAATAATTAGGTGTTGTGTATTATATTGTAAATAATTAGGTTTAATGTATTGTATTGTAAAGAAATATGTTTAATAAAAACCATGGGCTCAGAACAAAGTTTTTAATCATGCATTGATATACTATTGTATTAAAATAGGGAAGAAAATTTAGTTTCCTGGAATATGCACTGAAGAAAATGTAAGATGAGAATGGATGAATGCTCCCAACGACTCCTTGTAATAAGGAATGCTTCCAAAGTCACCAATGAATGAAATGTTTGCTGTCCCACTATCTTAAAATATCTGAGAGAGAATTAGTTCATGATGCTTGTGTTAATGTCATTCAGTAAATGATTTAGTCAAACATTTACGCTGTAAAACTGTATTTTTTGTTGAGTTTTGTCAAAAGAAAATGATAGATTATCAAACAAATTGCAGAAGATTGAATATTTTCCAGTAAATTCATCAGTTGTATTCCCAATAAATAGGTTATAATATACTGTATTGAAAACCAATGTTTATTAAAAAGTGTACTTAAAAGAACTTTTATCATGAATTGATAATTTTTAATACAAAAGTGAAAACGGGTTTCCTGGTGTGGAAAATGTGGAAAAGGTAAGCGAGGAGTGACCGACGCTCTCCATGACTACCTACGGTGACGTCACGAAACAGTGAGCAGGCTTTATTACTCTAGGAGGTGGTGCTTTAACCCCATTCCAGAGAAGTAGAACCCTTTTACGTGGCAGAGAAAATTCGCGCGGTGACGCGTGTTTAACGGACGAGAAGGGCGGTCGCCGTCGTGAGGGGCGTCAGGCGGCGACGGCAGGTGCCCGGCGCGCTCACGAGGCCCCGGGGACCTCAGGGGGAGGGAGCTAATGTAATAAGTGGGTGAGTAATTAAGGCGAGGGAGGCGGCGGAGTTATCAGAGCTGACGCGAGGCGCACAGGCGAACGGCTCGCCCGTTGCCCCCGCCAGCCGTTATTAAGCACACACACACACACACACACACACACACGCCTCCCTTGGTCGCGCGCTCCTCATTTCCTCTCACTCCCGCGTCACCCTCCCCCTCTCGGCTCGCCCCCCCCTCACCGCCCGCCCCCGCGCGAGGGCGATAGCGTCTGCCGTTCATTTCCCGGGCCGTTAGTTGGCGTACGATACGCCCATCGCCCGGGCCCTCCGCGGTCGCCCCCGCGCCACCTCGATTTACCCGCGCCCTTCCACACACCGCCCCTCAGCCCCCTACCTCCCTGACTCCGCTCTCCTCTGGTCCCCCCTCCCGCCCCCCTCGCCCCTCGCCTCGTCCGCGCACAGTTGTCGCACCTCCTTCGCCACGAAACACTGCCGCCCCTCGCTGCTCTGTGAGAGCGGTGCGAGCACACGTAAGAAAGCACGCCCACAGCGCTGCGCCGCGGACGCCGTCCTGGTTAAATGTTATTTGACGCAAAGCGAACGGGGGCTCAAGTGGCCCGCGTCCGGGGAATTACTGTCCACTTCACCCCCTCCCCGTCCCGCCCCGCTCCACCCTTTCCCGCCCCTATCCGCCCCTCCCCGCCACTCCACGCCCCTCAACCCCTCTCCCTGCCCCTTCTCTTCCTTCCACGCCCCGCCCAGCGACGAGAGCGGGTTGAGGAGAAACGAACACCGGAATACAATAGAAATGTCGTCTTACAAAATAAATACATTACTGTATTGTGGTGATTTAACAGATCACATCCCTGCATCGATTTTTGTTATAATGTTGTTATTATTATTATTATTATTATTATTATTATTATTATTATTATTATTATTATTATTTTGTTTGCGAATAGGCCGTCTCAGACCACGCAAATAGACCCTCGCATTGGCAAGGGAATGTGATTCATCAGTGGTTCAGCATTAGGCTGAATCCGATTTTACTCCCAGCTTTGTTAGCCCTGGGGGATGGAAGATGGAATGATGATGACAACGAAGCATGAAAGGACGACACACACATACGCACATCAACAAACACACCCATGCCCGACGATAGGGACTCGAACCCGCGATCGCCACATCGCTCTATTGCCTTAGCGTTCTCAGCTATCCGGACCGGTTGTTATTATTATTATTATTATTATTATTATTATTATTATTATTATTATTATTATTATTATTATTATTATTATTATTATCATTATTATCATTATCATGATTGTTATTATTACTATTATTATTATGGCGTTTGCGGTAGCAGTAGTAAAAGTAGCGGTGATGGTGAGATGGGAAAAAGCATTGGACATCAGTCAGGACAATGTACGATCAATCTTCAGAGACCCCAGGAACTAATATTCCTCAAAGATACGCGGCAATTTTAGTCGATTGCATTGAAATTGTTCAGTGGTTCGGAGTAAGGTTTAAAAGTAGACTTTTTAATCTTTAAACTTTTCGAAAAAAATATGACGTTTGATACAAATTTACGGAGCTATAACCCTTCTCCTGTAAACCTGGATAAGAAGTTACTACGTATATGTACAAAAGTTGCTCAAAAACATTATAAATAAATACTTAACTCCCCGAACGATATACACATTCAAATGGAGATTCTAAAATAACAACATGCAAAATTAAATTTTAAAATAAGAACATAAAAAACAAAATAGTAAACAAATATACTTTACTAATATTTAGTAAGTCCTTATATTTCAATAAGTTTTTCATGTTAATAAAAAAACAGAAAGATTATGTACTACATATAACTGGGATTCAGTATACTTATTGATTCATTTTAAGTTTAAACCAAATTAGTATTTATCTGTATTCAAATCCTAAAATTCAATAGAATGTGTGATGACTATGCAGATACTTTACAATATTCCAATTAACATTACTATTTCTATAAAAGATGTAGTACGTATGAAATGTTTTATGGGTTTTGATTTAACTAACGAATCGTGTAAAATTCACCCCTTCCTGCACGGAAATTGACTTCGACTGAGAATATCACTTCCTCTTCTTATTGAATCAGTTTTTCTGCCAACTTTTCTGATGCGTGGACGTTATATTCGTTCCTCTCCCCAGTTTCTCCCACTGAAGCGACGTTATTCGCTAGCTGCTGATGTTGACTTCTCGGAAGAACTCTTAGATGAGATTTTCATTTATGCAAATTCCAATCCACGTATTATTCTACTTTTGAGAGGAGCAGTTGCATATCAAACTGAACATCTCGTTTCACAGGAAAATTGTCGGCGACTAGTTAGAGCTAAAATTTTCTCAGTTACTACCTTTTCCTGTTGAGAAATTCGTGATTCGTCGAGCTCAAAGAATCATAAAATCTGTTTACTGATGTCTGAATACTGCAGTTCTTTCATGTCTCCAGGAAATTCTCGGTGCGGGATGCGCGGTCTTAAGTGTCGAAGGAGGTGATTACATAGCGCCGGTTCCCACAGTGATTTCCTTCTCAAGTTCTTCCCGTCCAGGGGCAAACCGCGATGAGCTCCGTGGGCCTGCTGGGCTGTGGACATGTGTGGAAGTGTGGTGTATGTATTGATTGATTGATATTTTCGTGTTTCCGGGCGCGTCAACTGCTTTGGTCATTAGTCCCGTTAGTGTAGTGCATATTTGTTTCGCGGGAGATGGCGATGATCTTCCCCCGCTGGATGGCGAGATCCGGCGCCGACCTACCGTCGGCTAGTGGGGTTTCCCCCTAACCAGGACTCTCCCACCAGCGAGGCACCGCCCCAGCCGGGACAAGCTCTAAGCTCCCGACCGGTCTCCCGGAATATGTGGTAGTGAAGTGCATGTTAGTGTAAGAGTGTGTGTAAGGGGAAGGGATAGGACAAGGAAGAGGAAGGGCAGATTGCGCGCGGTCCGCGGCCCGTTTGTTAGGGTACTGCTCCGGCATTCGCCTGGTGTTGATCGGAGAAAGCACGGAAAACTACCGATCAGAGCAGCCGGCCGCAAGAATTCTCCTCCAGACAGTGACTCAATTCGACCTAGCTGGAAAGCTAGTGTCGAAAATCCTGTCGCCGTCAGTGGCGCATGTAAGTTTATGTAAGGGTTAAAGGCGTTGTCATTGCCAACAATACTATTGGTACTATATTACTATTGGTACTACACTAGTATTGTTGGTAATGAGAACGCCTTTAATCATTTCAATTATATAGAAGACAATGGCATTTTACCGCTAAACCAATATATTATGTAAGGGTGTCAGGACAAGGAACGTCCGGTAGTTTTTAAGCTATTACTGCGCTATTCACCTGATATGAAACGGAGAAATAAAAAAACTAATGGTCAGTGCAGTCGGGCGCTAGATTTTACTATCTAGAGAGCGGCTGAATTCGACCTAGCGGTCTAGCCATTGTCAGAAATACTAGACTACTGGTACTTATTCACAGGTGATAACCCGAACATATAGGGAACTTATCGTTCACCATTTGAACATATACTGCTGATTTGTAAGTCATTTTCACACCAAAAACCTGTCTTGAAATGGTGTAGATTAAAATATTTTTCCATCAAAAGGGAAAACTTTATACGAAACTAAATGAATAATCGCATGTCAAAATTGTAATAATATAAATAATAATAATAATAATAATAATAATAATAATAATAATAATAATAATAATAATAAACAAAACACATTTTGTTGGTGATAACATTGATTCCGCCTGATGACAAAATTCTTTTGCAGCCCCTCTAGGATGCAAATCCAGTTATAAACGATTTTCAAATGACTTTCGTTTCATATTACGGAATATAAATTGTATCCCTTTGTAACTTTGACATTATTAAAACACTTAGTTTGAATGGAATGTATATAATAATTAAATTTAAGGTAAACTAATTTTTTTTAATAGTACATTATGAAACGATGATGTAATGATGGGTATTAATACATCAGTGTGATATTACGATACGAGCGAGGAACGAGCGATATCGTAAACTTCACTCGAGTGTATTAATACCCATTACATCGAGTTTCATACGGTACTTTTTCTACGACTTTTATAAGCTAAACTTTTACATTGAATCGTTTCGTGGCAGTAGACGTGCAGGATTCAGCTAAGGCCACCTAGCAGACAGCTACCCTACCTTCTGCAAATGGCTTTGGTTTACCAGCCTGCCTGCGAGAGAGTACAAAAGTTTCTGCAATAATTCCGAAGTCACCATTTTCGCTTTTTATCTTATTTCTGGAGGAGCCAATTCATCCTCTGATTCATTATCAATTTCAAACTAAAGAATTAGCCAGTTTTTAAGGACAAACACACGGCAGCAAAATATAACACAAAATAACTTGAGTTTGTAGCTTAACATCAGTCAAATGTTCCCTCTACCACTCCACTGCGCTAGTCAAATAGTGTTAAAGTAAAATTACGATCCAATTTATTTTAAATAATATTCCACGTAAAAATTACTGATAATAAAAGAAATTAACACTGATAAATATAATATAATATTAAATTCAATTTTAATGTAGACAATCGAACAAAACATTTACAAGAATGATTCTCAATGATTAATGAAGTGGCAATACTTGGTTTGTAAACTTCTCTGTAATTGGTCAAGAACCTGTATTATAATGAAATCTGCATCGCAATGAGTATCATTGTGAAACGAGTTGCAGCCATCAAGTGACAGCATTATACAATGGGAGGAGAAAAGTGGGCGTGTTCGGAAGCGTGTGGCAGGCGCGAGGCGGTCACTCATCTCGAGCGCCGTAGAGCTGAAGAGCGGGTTCGGCGCTCGGCTTTAAGGCGACCTGCCATGTTCGCTCTCTCGCCGCCAGAAGCTGAGGTGCGTGGGGGTGGGGTGGGGGGCCCCTGGCGTTGGCTTCAGGCGCTGACTGACAAGCGAGCGAGGCGCGGCTGCGGATAAAGTAATTATTTTTTTTGCGACCACATTTTTCGAGCTCCACGCCGCCGACGTTATGAACGGCCGCCAGCGACGCAAAGGCGAACCCTGCGGAACGCCACGAGCGAAAGCGCTGCGAAAATGGTGCGCCAAGAGGCGCTGCGAGATTCTTCAGCGCAGCCTGGCCCGGAGACGTAGATGGTGAGAAATACACGAAGAATATTATGTGTTTATTACAACATCAATATCAATCTTACTCTGTGCTGTATGAATAAAAGAATCTAGAAGGACAAGTCAAATAATCTTCAAACATTCACGCAATCTGTTCATATTTTCTATTATGTTATTTCAAAGGCTTTTGAAACAAAATTGAGTTACAAATATATTTTTCAGCATTATATTCAGGCGATATAACATTGCCGAGCCACAGAAAGAGAGGGAAAAAGAGAGGCGAAAAAAATTCGCTTGATGGAAACGTATCTGCATTATTCTAGTGAAGCTTAAGCGAGTTAACCCGGGGGTGAGGGCAGGGTGCTTCGGTCTCTCGGTTTCGGAACGCGCTGAATTTTAACATGTTTATAATCTTTCAAGTTTCTCGGTACCATTCGAGGAAAGCTTTATACGTGTAACTAGCTGCTTATCTTTCAACTACCTTTGCTTCTTTCCGAGAAACGAAATACAACAAGGCGTGGGATCCCACATCACGCCTCCTCTCTTTGCTTTCTGTTTCTTCCCACGCAGTCACAGACGAGCGCGATTCTGTCGCACAGTGTACGAGTTTAATTCCAATCACCCGTCATGTTGAGGCAGCAAAATACCTTGAAATTTCTTGGGAGAGCATCTGAAGATGTTTCGTGTTGAAAAAGAAGACTCCTGCCTTTCCTCACTCCCTTGATAGAAGGGAAAATTCTCAAAAGCCAATTATTTAACAACTATTAGTTTACCACAGTGTAAAAATTTTAGAGTATTGAAGAAGTTGACAGTATTACCTTGCCTGGACGAAAAGAAAATCATTTTCCGTCGTAATTCGGGCGTGATACAATGTTAGGCAGAGGCACCGCGCCAAAACTCTGTTGAAGGAATCTGCACTGCTTTGGACTGGACCACTACCAACGTCAAGTTCTATCTTTCGATGCCTTCGCTCTTTACAAGAGCGCGGTGCGCAACCACTCGGCTCCTCGATCTTCAAACAACGCGATCGCGGCGCGATGCGAGGGGCGAAGGGGCGAGGATCCCTCGAAATTGCGACAATATGAAATGTTATCGCTCCGCTCGTTTCTTGGTGTCCATCCCTCTGCCGTCATTCTTAGAAAGTAGTTCAAAATTTCAAAGCAGTTCAGCCGTTTCAAAGTTTCATATGAAAAATGTAATGTCTATATCTCTGGAAGCCCTCTCGCCATTTTTACAGAAATTCTAACGCGAGACGTATGAAATGTATACCCTTTGCTGTTAATTAGAGCCAAAGGGTTTATAATAATGATTGAATTCCAAGTACGCCGACGAATTTGAATTATTTTTGGTCGTGTATGTGCCAACACGTCATAAAATATGATATTTACGTTCTTTATTTGACTACAGTATACTAATATTACAGCATTTGCGCTTTTATTTTTGTTTCCATTTTTGCAATGGGCCTTTCTATGTTGATTTCTGTTTATTGAAAAATAAAATAATGAAATATTTCCTTCTATTATTCTTTCTACCTTCATTCTCCTTTCTACATTTCGTTCTACCTTCCTTCTATTATTCTATTTCCTTATAAATCTGTCATTTCTCTATAATTATTCAATCTATACTTATATTTTCCTAATAATATTGGCTACCTAAGTTTTTACTTGTATACGACAATCGTCTTCCACATTATTTCAGAACATACATTTGCGTCTCTGACAGGCAACCAATCATTATAAATGTGGTCTCCAAAGAAAGGGAATTTCAGGGAACCTTGACAAATTACACTCTGACTTTATAGTATGAAGGATTTGTATAAAAAACGCACGTAAATATTCATGCAAATGCAACCCGTAACACTTGGCCATATTTTTGAATCTATATCGTTTAATAACTTCTAAAAGACTGTTTAAGGGCCTTAAAAACCAAACATATAAGATAAAAGGCCTCAATAAACGTTCCTCACATCATAATCTATAGGATGAGGTCTTCTTAAACATTTTATTACATATTTTGTTGGTTCGATTCGTCTCGATTCTACCTCACCTATTCAGAGGATGTAGAATCTGTAACTGTATGTGAAATTCAATTAATTACTTGGCATTATATGCGATTGAATTACACGGTTATACCTTTCTTCTCTAAACGTTAAAAAAGTTAACGTTACAACAAACGGTTATTTATATTTACAAGTGTGTATCGTATTGTTAACAATAACAACGAGACTTCTAGAACAAGTGATGAAGGATAAGTCTGCCTTGAAGAAAAATATATATTGCAGGCTTAATATGGACGTGGAAAAATTAGAAAAATGGTGGTGTTTAATATATGAGAGTTCTCGCACTAGTCTCATATAAAACATTCTCGCAATATTGCTATTTATCTCAGGGTTTAATTTATTACTTACAATAGTGGACATGAATATACACCGCTCCCACAAATTTATTATTGAAATTCTTTACTCCAAGGAATTTTGAGTTGATAGTAAAATATTCAAATTATTATTAAAATAATAACATTAATTTTCTGCTCAGTTTCTGTAGCGCAACAATACCCTACTGTTCATTACTGTATACGTATGCATATAAATTAAATAAACATTGAATAAAGAAAGTAATGTAATGCTGTGGAAAGTTGATTTCGATATTTCAACGGAAAAACAAGTTTTGAGGCCCTCTGATCTCGAAAGATTGTTGTTTTTTTCAATACGTCCGTCCGTCCGTCTGGCCGTCCGTCCGTCTGTCTGTCTGTGAACTCCACTAGCGCTTTTAACCACACATATGACTTTTACCCAAATTGATATTCCCCGGTCGGTCCGGCTCAACTCCGGTGCTGAGATTTTGAAACACTTTCTTTAAAATTTGGAGTACTTTACATGAAGACCTCCGGACATTTTCAAAATTTTCTCAAAACCGGCGACAAATGTTATCTTTAAATTTCTTGTAAGAATAGTAGGTCGTGTTTTCAGTGTTAACTCTGAAGTTTTGAAAATTGGAGAAGTTTGAATTTATTCGGCGTCTTCCTTCAACTACAAAATTGAAGATAGAGATGTTTTCTCCAAATGAAACTTGTCCATGTGAGCTCATATTTTCCAAAGCTACACCGATCAATAAATCGATTCACACTGCTCGCGACTTTTGTTAGCGAACTTTTGATAACTGTACAGCCCCATGTTAACACCGTTAGTTCCACGACGCTCCGCACTAGTCTCCTTCATTCTTCTCTTGGTCGAGCTATATCAGCGTTGTAATTGAGATCATTTAAAATATGTAAACGTAGTAGATAAACTTTCGTAACGAGTATTAATGAACTAGATTCCCAAATTGAAGTTTCATTCGAGAAATAGTCATACTAAATAACACCCGTGCTTTAAAAATTCTCAGAAAAATCTCATACACGCTTCGCACGTCGATAATTTATCAATAAGTTTCAATACACTCGTGATTTTATTTATGATAATTCGCAATGTAATTTTTAGAATTTCATATGTTTGTCAGATATATTTGGGGAAAGACTACTGGCTGTTTTAACCCCGTTCGCTTCTAATGCAGCATATATCCAACTGCACACATGCACTTTGGTGTTATAACTCTCTAGTTTAATAAATATTTTAAACTAAAAAAGAAGGAAAGAAATAAGCAATTGCTGTGATACTAACTGCAGATTATGTAAACGCATTTCGTGGCCTGATTCACCCCACGTGAATGGCGAGAGCGCCTCGCCGAGGGCCCCAAGTGTTAAGCTCCATAATTGATGCCTTATTTCGCAACACTTGAATAATGCATTCGTATGGATTCCATAAGCAGGGCGTCGGCGTCGGCGTCGGCGTCGGCGCCGCGACGCCCGCTGGCGCTGGCCGCAGCTTCATTGTCCGCGCCCGCACCGCCCGCCCATGAATATTCAGCGCACGGGGGCGCAGGGGCGGGGCGGGGGGCGTTTTAATATCGCGTCGCCGCCCACGCCGCGACAACCTGCCTCTGTCCACCCAGGCACCTCCCAGTCTGTCCTCTCCCCCCCCCCGGCAGAGAGGGATCACGATGGCGTAGGTTGTCGTGATCTCTGGTGGAGTGTCGTAGATGACCACGCGGACCCTGAGTTTCCCGGCGTTGCTCCCGTCGTTAGCTTGAAGGTGCAGGCAGTGAGAAGGCGATGCTAAGCTCCTGATAATTAGGTTCACCCGGCTACCCACCAGTTTAAACTAAGGCGCGTCGTCCTTTGGACAGGATTGGACCAAGGATGCGTTTCGGAGAACTCCGGATCCCACTTTATATTTCAGCGGCAAACTAGATACCACCCGTCAGGTTGCACAGGTTCCGGCGTTACCCACGGCAATAGACGGTGGTAAGCAATAGGGAGACGGCATGGGGGCTCCGAGCTGACTGGTCCTTAGCTCAGGAGGCCCCCAGTTGGGCTCTCGGATACTCTGTACAAAGAGGAGGGAACTGGTTCCCGGTGCATGTGAGTGGCGCATTGTTTTGACTTCGGTACTCGCTTGCAAATCTAGGAATTCTAAGCTGCCAGGCCCTTACCCAGGTATTGTATGGGGAAGTTGTGAGGCAAAGTGGTTTCTGGCTGGATCCTTACATCAGCCTGTCGACGTTAAGGCGTCGTTGTGGGGTGAGGATAATTGCCGCTAAGGCCAGGATGCCCACACCGGGGACTTGTCCTCCTGATGAAGCAAAGACAATGTGGTGTTGTAGACCACATGGCGTTTAATACGTGTCCTCTCCCTTCCATCACATTCTTTCCTGTTCCTTCTCCCGTCTCAGCCCCTCCCACCCGCTCACAGTTCCTCACGATTCCCTCTCTTACCTGCCGAGCCCTCATCCATCCTCCATCCCATTCATCCATCCATCCTCCATCCCATCCTCTTCTTTCCCACGCCCTCCCCTCTACTCTCCCTTCCCATGGCTACCTCTCCAATCCCGATCCCATCAAGCCCCTCTCCACCCCTATAGTCCCCTACACGGGAAGGAGACAGGGCTGCAGGGGTGATTAATGCTTGTGGACGAATCGCTTCGCGCTGGGTTCCCTTTTCTTTCTCATCACTTTGCGGTCTCTCTACACGTGTGACTTAGAAATTTGTTTGTTATGTTTGTCTGTACTTGGCTATGTTCAATGGATGATCCTCGGTCGTCTACCGGAGACGAATCATGCCGGTCCCCCCACCCCATCATCGCGTTCAAGTCCCGCCCACCCAGGCAATCCACCGACCTTGCCCCGTCCTTCCACCTTGCGACAGACCTCGCGCTATGCGAGTAGCCCCGTTTCCATGTTCGAAAGTCATTTCATTTTATCAATACAATTATTTAATTATATCAATACATTCATAGACTTACTTTATTCATTGCTCCTAGTTTTCAAATTTGTATCAAAATTGCATTGACGGATCCTTACCAATGAGGAGATGAACGACGCACCCTAGAAGTTTCTTCCTATATCTTTGTTCCGGTAAGGAGTTATTATTCACCGTTTGCCTCTCAACGCTTATCAGATGATAAGTTGTCACTTATCGCTTCCAACCGTCACATATATTATGACCCTCGGGCTTCATGAAAGTTTCACAAATTTAAAGGAATATTTTTAAAAATTGCAACGGCCTGGATAGCCGAAATTGCTAAGGCTAGAAGACCGTAGTTGCCTCGGCTTGGAGGATTGCGAGTTTGAATCCCGCTTCGGACATGGTTGCTTGGGTGTGTTTGTGTTGTCCTTACATGTTCTTCTTACAGTTAAAACAATTACAGTGGTCTCTATATGACCAAGTTGTTACAAAAAATTCATTTGAACGAAAAATCTCTTTTTGCAATATTGTAGTTGTAGGAAGACGCCGAAAATTAAGACGATTGTAATTTTCCAACTTTCAGAGTTAACAGTGAAAATAAGATCAATGCCATCTTTATAAGTGTAGTTTATTCTAACAAGAAATTTAAAGAATAATTTGTATCTAGATTTTAAACAATTTTGAAAATGAAAATTAGAAAACTGACCTTAGAAACACTTCGAGAAGGTTTTGGCCAATATGTAGCACCACTATTAGTAGTAGGAGGGACTTCAGGTAACTGAAGAGAAAAGTTTTGCTTGACATATAATAACTTTAAAATTATCTGCCTTTAGTAATAATTGTGTACGATCTTTCTTAGTTCAGTCTTCGATAACGGTTATGTCTTCATGAGAAGAAAATACAGTCGTGTCGTTAGTAAAAAGTGTATATTCATTATCCGTCATTTGTGGATATCATATCAGGTATGTAAGTATTAAATAATATAGGAGGGAGTACAAAATCCCGAAGCACGCCTGTAGTTATATACCAAGGGTTAAAATAAGTTAACTTTTATCATGAATAATCTATGGATAAGGAAATCACAAATGAATATTTGAATGTAATCTCGGACTCGTAAAATACTTATTTTATGCATTATTTACTCCAGAGTGTCATACCCTATCATACACCTTGGCAATGTCTAGGAAAACGGATGACGAATTGGGTGACATTTCCGTTGAAAGATATCCGCGATATATTCCGTTCATCTCAAAAGTTGATGAGTACATCAATGAATCAGACGGTTACAAACTGTACATTAACTACAGCGTTAATATCTGTAATACATTTACTGTCTTTCTAGGAATAGGTTTTCAAAACCTTTTGAATTTATATGCAGTAAACTGATGGGTCAGTAATTTGTTGCTAACCTGGGGTCCTTTCCTGTTTTTCGACATGGTAGAAAAATAGCTGTCTCTTAAATCTTTGGGAAGAGTGGTAATTATTTTGACTTGTCCCGTATGTTGTTAATATTTACATTCTACCATTAGGAACCCGAAAAATTAAGAAAATTTCAAAAAAATTTAATGTGGGCGGCGATAGTTGGCCACTGGCAAGAGGTTGGGGATGATCGTCGGAAAGCCAGCCCAGTCCAAAGAAATTACAAAACCACCTAATACAAGAAATTATGTGCCATCCTGTTGCATCACTTTTTTGTAGGTGTATAAAGCCTAACTGGTTGAGGTAACCTCAGTTAACCTCATTTCCTATCTCGCCTTTTGCAAGGAGGACCTCTATCGACTGCACAACTTGAGAAAACGAAAGCAGGGGCAATGCAACTTACCAATTGAAATACACCGACGTTTGGCGGGTTGCGTTCCAGCTGGTTGAAGGCAGCAGGCGAACATTCATTCCTTTTATTAAATTTTCCACCTTCCTGTCTTGTTTCTTGCTATCTTTAACCTATATCCCTTACAAACCTACCACTCACTTTTGTGAAGGTAATTTCTCAATTTATAAAAACTAAACTTTCGCATATAGTACAAATTTGGAGACGGGCTATAATGATCGTGAGTGTTGTAAGGATCAGTGACCATACTGGCATATTTTTTTCAGAGCTATGGTAACACTTTTCAACTGTGTGTATTGGAACTTGTTTGTGTATATCGAGAATCGGTAATTTTATTTATTTTATTTGTATTTTAAGAGATAAACTCGGAATCCTTCTTTAGGATGACAAATTTATAAAGTCCTTTCTGTATTTACGATAATGTATGATAATTTGCACTATCAGATAAGTTATTTTGTTAATGACATTTTCATTTTTCTTCATAAAATCTTTAAAATTACTGGAATAAATGAAAGGTTGTGGTATAGAACTTTAAACATTCCGAAATAGCAACAGAATAGCAATAGAAGTGGTGTGCTTAATTTCTGAGCTCTCTTTAAAATAAATGACAAATAGATGTCCGGTAAGTTGTTCGTTGTTTCAGTGAATTCCTTGAATTGAATATTACAAATGAATAATTCTTGAATATTACAAAAGAATAATTTTCAGGAAACGAAACACATAATACTATTGAATCCCCTTCTTTCAAATTGGAATTGAGTTACTGTCTAGTTTTGTCAATATGCCTAAAAGAGACAAATTTGCACTGATTTAACCTCATGTATCTTGGTCACTAGATACATGTCTAATTGTTGAAATTTCCGGAATTTGCAGTCGTCAAGAATCACATACTTTTAAATGTGTGGTCAGCTTAATATCAGTTTCATTTAACTTTTCTAACATCACTGGAATCTCTTGCCCAAAGTTTAGACACGTTTCCTTCAATATTTTTCTAAATTAAAAGGATTGAAAAATAATATCAAAGCGCGAAACTTTGTCACTCAGTTTTTACTTCTATATAACACTAATATCAGTGTTCACGTTAATACTTCAGACCTTTCCCATCCACCACACCTCGAAACCACTTCCAAAATTGGGACTCGCCACTGCACGAAACCTTGAAGTAACACGCAACGGCGGCTCAGTGAGACCTATGCAATGCAGCAAAGAATTCACTCTTTGCCAATAAAACTGACGACAGCTCACACTGCTTCACATACTTCCCAGTCACCCTAAAATCGTTACAAAACCGAGCGAGTGTGTCTCTGGGAGCGGGTGCCCGGTCAGACCCTTTCACAATGGGTCGAATTCGCTCGAAAACACAAAACTTATTTTCATCACAACCTATAGTTTCTCTGTCCTTAATTATTTTTGTATGTGTAGAGCATTTAAAATAGATTGTGAGGAAAAATAGCCAGCGAAAAAACTTGTGGTATACTATATGAAAAATAAAGTTCAATGTCTTTCATATTTATAAATTTATAATATCGTGCACGTCTGCTCTAAAAACATTAATTCGTGTTAAATAAACCAGAATTTCATTATCTTTTCAGTAAAATTGTGTTCAGGATACTTGAGTTAATGGTATTGTTTTATTATTTTTTTAAAAACTGGTAGCATGTGCTCCAAATGTTTTAGCCGCCAAATTTTAAAAAATCAATACTTCAAAGATTATGACATTTGACGAATTAAAAAATACAAGTATCATCACTTTGGCAGTAGAATGTGTAAAAAAATTAAAAAGAATATTTAAAATGGTGACTTAAAAATTTCTTCAAAAGTGTTCGATTTGGAATTAATTTGATCTCCTATCACATACAAAAAATGAAAATAAAAGTTAAAAGTATACTGGTTTTCGTTTAGGTCAGTAAGAGATATATCTACCTTCAATATATATACTATCTTCAAAATATTTTCTAACCATGATTATCACAACACATTTATATCCAAATACTACGAAAAGGTGTACCGTGATTAGGAATGAACTATGATGAATTTTTGTTTGCTGAATGAGTGATTCCTCATCTCTGTATTTAAATAGAGAGACTAGAGGCCATGAATTGTATTGCTTCGAATTTCTGTTTCGACACGTCTGTCCTCCGATCTGGTGCGCGGTACAGGACTATCACCCAATCCCCAGAATCCGGCACTTCCGCACCACCCGATGCGTTAGAAAAGTCGAGAGACGTTACACGAGTAGCACGAAATCAATTTAACTTGTCATTGCTAACCGAACAAGTATTTTCACGCAGAGTATGTCCTGAAAGTCTGCTAATATTCTCTTTGCAAGACGTGCCATAGGCGAATTCACGCGGTATACAGCAAGGTGTTCAATAACCTATTTTGCGTTACCCTGATTGGAGCGTCGCAATGAGCAACTGTAGTTGCCATCAAAAACAAGACGGAAAAGAGGCTATGAAAACGTCATTTAAAGATGAGGGCTGTCGATTGATGGTTGGTTAGTGATTCCGGGCGCGTCAACAACTCAGGTCATTAGTCCCGTAAGTGTAGTGCATGTTTTTCCTCGGGAGGTGGTAGTGATTTTTCTCCGCTGGATGGCGAGATCCGGCGCCGACGTACCGTCGGCTAGCGGGGTTTCCCGCTCACCAGGACTCTCCCACCAGCGGGGCAGCGCCCCAGCCGGGACAAGCTCGAAGCTTCCAACCGGTCTCCCGGAATGTGTTAGCGAAGTGCATGTGTAAGGGGATAGGACAACGATGAGGAAGGAAAGATCGCGTGCGGTCCGTGGCCCGTTTGTTAGGGTACTGCTACGGCATTCGCCTGGTGTTGATCGGAGAAACGACGGAAAACTACCGATCAGAGCAGCCGGCCGCTAGAATTCTCCTCCAGGCAGCGACTGAATTCGACGTAGCTGAAAATCGAGTGTCGCAAATCCTGCCGCCGTGGGGAGTGGGAACCTAGGACCTCCCGGTCAGAGGCGCAGCAGTGACATCAGTTGATGTAGTGAGCTACCGCTCCCTGTGTGAGGACTGTCGAAGCGTGGATCGCAAACGCGACATGGAATCTGCGTAGGAGGTGAACTATCTGGCCCAGTAGTTCGCATACCTCGTGAAGAGGACTCGAGCCCTTTTTCGCTTGGAGAGAAGCTTCATGTTGTCTCGCGAGAGAGCGCGCACCTGCGCCTTAGAGCCCGCCCCCTCCCCTCCCCACCCGCTCCCCGCCACCAACGGACGCCGCGCGCGGACAGGCATTTGCCTGCTTCCGCTGCCAGCGCCTTCCCCGGCACCGCCGTCCTTATTGCCCATCTCCCGCCCCCGCCCCCGCCCTCCTCACACGCTGGTGGAAGGAAGCAAAGGAACGAAGGGCGATTTTAGTGGTGGAAAAATGTCTTGAGTGCATAATAGATTTAAATTAGAGCTGATACAGAATAGCACAGACTTTCTCGTAGTAAAGTTTTCTCATTTTCTTGGTGTCGACTGGGTTTACGGACTTGCCCCATCCTCTTGCTAGCTGCCATCTATCGTCACCCAAAGTACGTTTTTTGAAATTTTCCCAACTTTTCGGTTTCTTAATAGTGGAGCCGAAATATTAGTTGAAGAATATTAGAGAAGAGTAAAACAACATCCTAATTGGCAATTTTAATTGAAAAATTTGAAGCCGTTTTTAAGAAAATGTGGATAAAACATTACTGTAAATACGAAATTTCAAGCTCTTTTTCACAGAAATCTATTGAGTTTTTGAAATCCATTGGAAGTTATTTGAAGCACTTTCACTCACAAATGCAATAATGTATGAAAATCGATAGAAATGTGCATATTAACAATCTGAGAGATATCTTTAAAGACATTTTGAAACTTTTGGAAAACCAAAAGAATACACCAAAATAAACTTAAAGTTATATTAACACTTAGTTACTTGCGCTGGCGCACTCGAACTGTTGGTGTCAGATAACATCAGCGCGAGTTCTGACATTTAACCTAAGCTCGTAGAAGGCATTCAGCTGCATCCTCCTCGATACTCAGTTGCGTAAGATTTACTGCAGTGGCTTGACGATTGTTTTTTCGTTCGAATGTAATCGTTGGCGTACTTTCTACGCCGCGCCGTTACCCAATGTGACTTTTAATTTTCTTTTAAATATCAGAGAATTTTTTAAAAATTTATTGATATAATTAAACTAATTTATTTTGTTTTACGTTAGAAACAATACATATATAAATAATTTATCAAAAATGAAGCTATATGAATTAATACATGAGGATCGAGAAAAGACGAAATTTGCGATGCTGCAAGTGATTTTGAGAAGAAAGTAGCGGCCGAGTGTAAACATGACACGTGTCCTGAACTTGATTATGCTAGTGATAATTCAATCAGCGATTTAAAGTATAGAGATGATTTCAATAGTAAAGACAAGGTTATGAAGTAAAACAAAACACCGCTTGTCAGCAAATTACAAAAACTGAAAGTCATGATAATCAAGGATAACCACACCAAAATTAAAAAATTACTGTCACATATGCGGAAGAGCAAAAGACCTAAAGACTGCTCTACTAAAGTTACTACTACACTTACTACTAACTGGTGGTACAAATGTGCAAGCAACGAACATTTTCTTAGACATTAAATACAAAAATTGTTCTGAAGACTAATAGGCTAACTTTTATATTATTATTATTTAATTAATATAGTAACATGTTTATATTTCGTGTTAAAATAAATAGAATTTATATACAAATATTATTCAGGAGTTACAGAGTTCATTTTTCTAACAAAATTGGCTTGGCGTACGGGAACTTGTGTGACAAAACATAGCGCGAGTAGATAAGGTTAAAACAGTGCCATTACGACTATCCATTGCAAAGGTTTGAAGAAAAAATGGAGCCATTTTTGAGAAAATGGCGTTTGATCGTTTCTTAAAATGCGGAATTTTATACTCATTTTAACATAAAACTGTTGAGTTTTCGAGAAATTTTATAGAGCATTATTTAAATCACATTTACTCGTAAATAGAATAATTAGAAGAAAGTGTCTTTAATGTAAATATTACCTATGTGAGAGACAAGTAAAAAAAGTACATATTTGTAATTTCAGAAGAAACAAAAAAATAGAGCAATATGGCGTTTATGACATCGTACAGGCTACATTTGGTGTTACTCCTACTAAAAATTTAAAGAAAATATTGGGATCCGTTTTGGAGAATTTTTGTTTTTCTTAATTTTTAAAATTGCAAATATTGCATGCACTATTGGACAAAAACTACTAAAATTTTCAAAAATATTTACATGACTTTAATTAAAGAACTATTTATGGGCAATAAGTTTCGTTTGACGGAAAAAGTCTCTACCTTCAAATTTATAGTTGTCGGAAGTCACTGAAAAATTCAAACTTTCGCAATTTTCGAAAACTCAGAGGGTACCGTGAAAAAGGGACCATTGCCACATTTATTATTGTTACAATATATTTAAAGGAAAAAATTTGACCCGTTTTTGAGAAAATTTTGAAAATGTTAGGGGGGGTCCGTGTAAAGTACCTCCAAAATTAAATGGTTTTGAAAATCACAGAGATTTGATTCAGGTCAGATGGGCAGTGGTTTCTTCAATTTGGAAAAAATCGTGCGCATAGTTTGGGCGCTAGTGTTGTTCACACAGGCGGACAGACGGACGATTTGCTTTCAATTTGTTTTTTGGCATCATGAACCCATTGACCAGGCATTCCGGCTACAACACGTGCTAGAATTTTTTTCTTAGTTTAGCAACCGGATGTATCTACATTCTCGTTATCAGTGTTCGGAAATAAATTTTTTCTTGCGAAAAATTCCCCGTTTTTTTCCGCGAAGCATTACATAACTTTCTCTATACTACGTATATTATTCCTTATGTACGTACGTATACAAAAAAATAAAAATCCAAATTGAATCCTTTCCACAATTCTCACTAAAGAATTTTATATTTATTATACTTTTTGAAAACAGACTAAAGCATTGGAAATAATTACTATGGTTTGATGAACTAACTGTTCCGTTGCTCTAAGCGATCGTAGTACAAACATTTTCAAAGATTAATAAATACAAAACGGAAACACTACGAAATTTGGTTCTAATAATATTACTGATTCATCAGATCAACTCTCAACTGCAATTATTATTATTATTAGTTCTTAAACAAACGTGATGACAGCAGTTCCAAACATAAGTTTTGCTTTATCACAGAAATTTTCACATAAGGATGCTGTAAGGGAAAAAATTCTAAAGCTGTATTCTTATATTTTTAATATATGAATAATATTTATTTTATACTTGTAAATTATATTTATTCTATGTTTTCTATTTGCTGCAAATCTCATCTCCCACTTCTTCGTTTCAATGGCCAATTGAATTGAAACATTTTATTTTCCACTAAATATTTTAATGTGTTAAATGACACGAACCACCACAGAAAATTGAAAAAAAAACACATTATTGGTCATAACGAGTTTCGTTCACAGTTCTACTAATCAAATCGAGTTGACTAGAGAAAAATGCTAAATCCTGTGTAACCGAAATAGGCTCTAGCTCGGTTTTGAAAGAACATCCGAGGAAAAGAATAATTCGCATTCACCTATGAGCCAATATTCCAGCACAGTTCCTATTACCAATACGCACCGCCATTTCCGACGCTGACCGGTGCTTATCAGCAAATGGAAAGTAATGGTGCTTCAAAATGTTACATACTTTCTCATATTGTTGTTCTAGTCTCTTAAGTATAGACTTTTGATATTCCTTCACTATTTTCCCTGCTGCACCTATTGGCCACATGGCCACTAACAGATTTTTTTTTCGTCTTCTCAATTTTTAGATCATGTAATAGCAAATTTTAAATATGATGGGTAATTTTCAGACCAATACCGGACGAATGTCGGAGCAATATTATAATGAATGAGATATGCTATATAAATGGACCTCGTCCTATCATCACCTCTTAATCTCACATGCACTAGGCGCATGACGAGTGACCAGTCGCGAAATTAAAGCTTGTTTTGAATTGGGCGGTATTCAGGGGAGATATCTGGAGAGGGAAATCTCCGCAAGCCGACGAGCAGGTCGGCACCCGATCTCACCATCCAGCGGTGAATTTTTGGTTGGTTTGTTTATTGGTTAGTGATTCCGGGCGCGTCAACAGCGTTGGTCATTAGTTCCGTAAGTGTAGTGCATGTTTTTTTCTCTCGGGAGATGGCGGTGATCTTCCCCCCGCTGGATGGCGAGATCCGGCGCTGACCTAGCGTCGGCTAGTGGGGTTACCCCCTAACCAGGACTCTCCCACCAGCGAGGCACCGCCCCAGCCGGGACAAGCTCTAAGCTCCCAACCGTCCAGCGGTGAAGACAACCGCCATCGCCGGGATATTATATTCACTCCACTAAAGGTACTAAAGGCATAGCAAAACATCAGCCAATCTAAATTACTTTGAGTGGGGAAAAAAGCATGTCCCACAGCGGACGCACTGTGTTGCTGCGCAGCCGGCCCCGCCCCGCCCCGCCCACGTCTGCCGGAGCAGCTGTAGAATGCGCCAGGTATTTCATGAAGAGGGCGCGCGGTCCGCCTGCCCTCTTGCGCAGCGAGGAAAAGTTTCCGTCCGTGGAATTCAGGAGCAATGCGGCGGAGACGTGAGCGGCGCTCTCATATTGGGAGTAATTCATGCGCATGCGCGGTCACCGCCTTCAGGGGAGATTCAATACGAGGAACTGCACCAACTGGTCAAGTTATTAAACTTTGCTGGGATTCCTGTATCAAAATTAGTTCCCTAGAGTCTTCCTTTAAAAATCCATTTGCTTAAAACGTACTTCCCTTCTAGTTCAATAGTAATGCATGTATAACGTATTAATAAACTTTATTTATCTTCACATAAGTTAACAAATAAGACAGATGACCCTGAATGACGAAGTGCTTGCAAATATATTTAGATGGAATTCCAAAACATACAAACTACATTTACCGAATCTACAAATTACGATTGAACTGTCCTCAATAAGATTAAGAATAAATAATTGTAAATTAATCAATACAAAAAATAGGTTCTTTAAGTAACGTGGACGAAAAGTACTTTCACGTACGATAGACGGCCAGTCTTTGGCGTACAAATGAAAAGAAGAAAGAGTAGGTCCTGCATTTGTAATGTGGAGGCATAAGTGGGAGGAAGGGCGGAGGAGGGAGAGGGGCGTGGGCGGCGGAAGGAAGGGCAAAGGGCGTAGGCGGACGGGCGCTGGGCGCGGTGCTGCCGTCCAGTGGGCTCGCGGGCTTAGGGATTCCGCTGCGTCGTCCTGGGTGATCCGAGGCGGAGTCGAAATCCTTTCAATCTTCCTCCGCAAACGCCGCCTGGTCACTCTGCCCCCCCCCCCCTTGCTGGCCGTGGGTGGAGCTGGCTCAGCAAACTCCTATAGCCACGGCGAATTTATCTGCTCGCGATAGAAATCCAATCGATCCTCAAATCCTTTCCAAGAAGACGATGAGCAGAAACATCTCGTGGGTTGAGATTGCGGTCGAATGCTACGGAAGGGTTTCTCACTCGTCTTTCTTGCCGCGCGTGGTGTGCTTAACCGAAAGTAATAGGCTGCCATAAACTATAGGTGACAACTTAATTCTCTTGGCAAATTAAAATAAGTTTTGCTGTATGAGAAATATTTAAATATAGTTAAAAAAAATTTCCGCATTTTTTGGAGAAATCTATAAATACGCAACTCTGAATGGCCATTTCTTTCCTTTACGGAAATCAATTCTGGGGTGGGCGTGAGCATATCGTCGAAAACTCGGAAACAAAATCTTCCGAGGCCCGTGCCGCAAATATTTGCTGCCCCCTCTCGTCCCCATACATAAAAACACACTCTTCGCCTACATTTTAGGTTAACATAGTAATTTACCTACATTCAGCTGGGTGAAAACAACAAAAAAAAAATAACGAAAATGTGAAGACATTTCTAGACTTTTATTTCCACTTCAGTGGTTATGGCGACTCCCATGTTTGCTTTCAATTAATGTAGTTGTATGTGAATTGTAGCACATTCAAATTTCATACAACCCAGTTTTAAATTTTGTAGCCCGTAAATGAGAATTTTTAAAATTATCGCTTTCAGTTTCTGCATTTACAAGTGTCTCAAAGTAAATCTTGGGAAAATTAAGGCCATATAGAGAGGTGGAAAAACATTTTGCCAATGCCGTTAGCCAACTCCGGACGCACACGTTGTCAGCTACACAAAATCTTCTTGTTTGTATCGGAATCATTTCTGTTGAATACCTGCTGAAACTGTCTAATATTTGGAGGAAAATGACCCGTGTGTAACATTGTAAAATGAATATATGTATTTATTTCTGTCCTTCCATGCTTTAATGCTATTTCGTATATCTCCTTGTTTGCATTGGAATGATTTCTGTTGAATACCTGCTGAAAATGCCTAATATTTAGAGGAAAATTACCCTGTCTAACTTTGTGAAATGAAAATTTGTATTTCTTCCTGTCCTTCCATGCTTTAATGTTATTTCATATATGTTCTTTCGCATTGTTATTAACTCACTAAAGATGAGAAAAGTGTTTCCGAAAGTTAACTTTCAATACGATGATAAAAGTTTGAAAAAGTACATAAAACGTTTTCAAAGATTTTTTCAAAAAAATAATTTTTATCATTGTAGTATTCATTTCACTTCTTTTGTCTATTTTATTCTTTATATCACTGTTCCTCTTTATGTTAATCACTCAATTTTTCCTTTTTGTTAGAGACCCACTGAGGATGGGAAAATATTATTCCCGAAAATTACTTTGGGCATAAAATAAATATATATAATTTATTTTTATTATTGTGATTTGATTATCCCCATATCTGTAATGGATAACCACAAGATATCGGCAACCACAACGGAATTTAACTTTAAGGAATAGTTTTTAAAAAATAATAAATCTTGTATTGTGTTTTGATTATTTCTTAATTCATATGATCCGGTGAGAGCGAAAGTGATGTAAATCAAATTTTGAAAGATTTGAGTTAGGTGCACTGGTAAGTGATTTAAATATTGTTCCATCACACGGTAAAATGGTGTGAGTCAAACTTCAATTTTTCTTCGCTGGGGGTCACCACAATGCAGAAATAGCCAACAAATTTCTCATACCACTGCACACAATTGTAGTGTTAGTCACAGGTGGGACGAAACAACAGCTTCCAGGGGTCCCCAGAAATAGCTTCTTGTTTATCTGTACCCATGTAGAAAAAACATCTCGGGAAAAACATTTAATCGCTTTTGGTAATACGTGCACAGGTCCAAATCGAAACTTTAAAATTGGCCTCACTTGGATGAAAATCGTGACAAAGCCAATAATTTAAACACCACTGACCAATAATTTCAACTCACTAAAACTGTTCCTTATTGATAAAGATATGGGACCATTAGAACAAGTTCAAAATGAGCTGGCTGCCCCAACTAGTCAACAAAGTCAGGACTGCTGACTTACTCTTTACCAAAATGCTTATTCGTAATGGATTGGTGTAAAACTTGTAATGGCAGTAAAAAAAAACTTTATGTTTTGCATTAATTTCACTCTAATTATCTATTTTTCCATCACGTTACTATCGCAAGACGAGAATTATGCGTGCCAATTATTTGAATATAATTCATAGTTTCAGAAGCAACATGTGCAACTTTCGTGTAAGTCTACAAAATAATTAATTAATAAGCAATGCTTCTAACCAAAATATCTGTAATAAGTTACAAAATATCTTCTTAACAGGTTCATAACACTTTAGGTCACTTCTTTCTAAGCGTTATGGTTTTACCGCGTATTTTGTTTACACCACACATTGATTTACACCACTTTTGCTTTCAACGGCTCGTACATTATCCGAATGTTCAGAAACTGCAAACTCAGTATTTTTTCGCTGTTTTCTAAGAACTACAATGTTGAAGGTGTTTAAATTAGTTCTTCAAAGACAGATAGTGAAATACAATTTTTGGAAAATATGAGTAGTGGTTTTTGCATGAAATATTGGCAATTTTTAAACCATTATCATCCCAAAAAAGGCTCCAAACCTTCTATTTAAACTTTTTTCTGGGGTATAGAGAAGAGCTAGTCCCACTTTTGGCACACTGACTTTTTGCAAAGCAATAGCTATAAATGATGCGAGAAAGTTTGCGTAGTTGTAGCACCATTAGTTTCATGAACATTGCCCTTCAAGTTATTTCATCTTTCATCCGGTGCTTAAAGGAAGGAACAGTACCCTTAACAGTACAGTGACATTCTCGAGTTGTTTATCAGGAAATCAAATAGACTCTTGTCAGCCCGAAAGTCTTCAAAATATCTATTGCAATATAGAAAGATTACCTTTGCACATTCAGCTACCCACTCAAACACATTCTTTTATACCACGATTTTTACTCCAAACTATTACTTCTTCGCTTAATACACCACTTAATAAATTATTACACCACTAAATTATTTTTGTCAGGAACAGTAGCTTTCCTAAGTAGGTCATACATAAAGACGCGTATAACCTAGTATGAAAAGCAACGTCCTGAATGTTTTGTCTCCATGTACAATACCACCATTTCGAGTTTTTCATTTAAGTGTGCAAATCGCTTCTTGTGCTTGGCGCGATATTTCTTCCGTTGAAGTCCTGAAAAGACGCTGGGCAGTAGATTCATCAATTTTGATAAGAACTCAGTTCTCTCGGGCCACGCGGCAGGCACGTTACAGCCACTTCACCAGTCGCGTTGAAATAAATATCCCGACGCACAAAAAAGTGGTTCCTCGCAATATTAACAACTTTTGAAATTTTTGAGAATTCAGAAATTGCAAAGAAATTAAAACCCGTGGCATTCTTAAGTGGCCTTTAATTTATTAGAGAAAAAATAAAGAAACTATTTGAACCGTTTTCACCCAATGTTTATTAATTGTTATAAATTGCGTCAACTTCAAGCAAAAAATACAAGATAAAATCTCCTTTTTTAAAAAACCTCTTGTTCATTTACTTACTTAAAGATATAATATTTTAGAATGTATGACGTTTAATAATACTACTATCAATATTTTACTTTTCCAATTTACAAAAATATAGAGAATTAGTCTAAAATTGGTCCATCGCCATTTTTTCTAGTATTTTTGTGCGTACGAGGAGAAGAATAATTAAATGTTTAGTTTCTAAAAAATGTTCTTGTATTCTACGAACAAATAGACAAAAACTATCTCTATCTTTAATATTGTAATTGAAGAAAGACGGAAAAAATGATATTTTGCAATTTGCGAAAATTTTATGAATTATAGACCGCCTTTTTTCCTTTTTGAGGACAAAGTTTAATTGAAACACATTTGAGAAAAATTGGAAAATTTAGAGGCTTCATTAAATTTACTGCTCCCAAAACACAAATACCTGTTTCGAATTCGCAGAGCTTTGAGATGGTTTAGATTGATCTGGGAACATCAATTTTGGACAAAATCGTCTGAAATCTTTAGGCGCTAGCGTTTTCCACAGTCGGAAAGTCGGAAGGACAGGATGATGTATGAATGTTTCGGGTCATTTTGTGTGAATTGAAGGTAGTTTTATAGAAATCTATATATATAAAAGAAAGTCGTGTTAGTTACACTATTTATAACTCAAGAACGGCTGTACCGATTTGGCTGAAAATTGGTGAGCAGGAAGCTTAGAGCCAGGAAACGGACATAGGATACTGTTTATTACGTTCGACCGCGTTCCTGTGTGAGAACGCACGTTTTTGCACGTTTTCGCGTGATTTTGCATGTTAGCGGTCATTGTTGCCTGTTGTAACCCATTGTTGTAACGCCGCACTGATAACAGAAGGCGATAATGATAGTCACCTTTCGTTCGCCGTTATATCTATATATAATCGTGTTAGTTACACTATTTATAACTCAAGAACGGCTGTACCGATTTGGTGAGCAGGAACCGTAGAGCCAGGAGACGGACATAGGATACTGTTTATCCCGTTCGACAGCGTTCCTGTGTGAGAACGCACGTTTTTGCACGTACGCAGTGCAACAAGGATAGTACAGCCGGCCCGGTGGCCGAGATCGCTAAGGCAGTAGTGTCGTAGTGATCTCGGGCCGAAGGGTCGCGGGTTCGAATCCCGCCTCGGGCATGGATGTTTGTGTGTGTCTGTGTTATCCATAAGTGTTCTTCCTACAGTTTCCCCTACAGTAATAGTGGTCGCTAATGACCTTAGATGTTGATGCGACCTTAAATAACGGGGAAAAAAAACAACAAAAAGGATAGTACAGTTTCTCACAGTGAGTGCGACGCGAGAAAAAAGATGAGACCGGCAGTTAAGGCGGAACAGAGGTCGCCGGGTCACCTAGTATTTTTATAAAAATCTGTTACATTATTTCTGTAAGTATTTTCTCCTGATATTGTTAAGAGCACCGAATAGCAAGATATAAAGGCAATTTTGTTATATCTTTTAAATTTTCAAAACTACACAAATGGTATTGTTTGAAATGACTCTCGTTTCATCCCAGCAAATCCACCTCCACCCTTAAATTTCTCTTTTGGAGTTTTGTGCCTCCAGGAGTCTCTGGAGGCATCGCTGGAGCTCGAAAATTCAGACCTGTCTGAAATACAGGGCACGTGTGTGTGTGTGTGTGTGTGTGTGTGTGTTTGTGTGTGTGTGTGTGTGTGTGTGTGTGTGTAACGAGAGAGGGTGGGTGTGATAAAGAAGGAATAGAAAAGATCGCGCGCAATACGTTGCCAATTTGCTAGGGTTTTGCTCCGACATTCACCTGGTAATGATCCAAGAAATTAAGGCAAAAGTGAGGAGAAAGACTCACTTCCTGAGACATAACATGCACGAGACATACAGGGCTACTGACCGCAGCAGTTGACGCGGCAGAAATCACAGCCGCCGAACAATCAATCAGGCGCCTTTCGCGCTACCCGCCCCAATGCGGCAATTTGCGCCAGTGACGCGAGTGGCACCTAATGAAACGCAGAGGGGCGTGGCACGGCCGACATTGGAGCACTCGCCCCACTGGGCGCAACTTCTACGCTGCCCTGCGCCAAAGACGCCCCAACCCACACACACACACACACACACACACACACACACACACACACACAGGCACTCTGGGGACCGCCTCTCCGATTTCACGCGACAATAATTGTTCGTTTAATCGATCGACGTCGGTTGAATAACATATCCCAGCGGTAAAAGAAATAAACGGCCTGACTGGTTACTATGCATGGTGTTTCAAAACAGTGACCAACCGCAGAGGCGGGTAAAGGAAACCGGTAGCGGGTAAAGGAAAACAGAAGCCTGGTTCAGTGAGAGTTTGGCGATGGGCTGTGTCGAAATACTCGTCTATTACCTCCATAGTCTAGATTCAAAGCATGGAGATGGCCACTACTTTAGACTGAGGTGGTAAGGCAACTTTTAAGGTTTTACAGGTGTCTCAGAATAAATATTACAACTAATAGGATATGAAGAATTGAAGATGACGACTTTTGCCAATCGTATAGTGTGAAATTAGATGTAACGGAGGTACAAACATTTGTACATGTGACATTTGCCACTAACGATTTGGTAACATCGTACGAGTAGATGTTCGGCAGGTAGATACCGCTTTGACTCCGTAAACTCCGTAAGCTAATTTCAAAATTAAAAGTTGGAATTAATGACAGACTGTGTGAAAATAAATTCCTTTATCTTATTGATTTATACAAGTTCAGAAGAGAAAACAAAATTTGCGGAATTTTTTTTCATCAATTCTTCAACTCTACTAGATATTAAAACAGACTAAACAACACACACACACACACACACACACGTTTCTGCGTCCGGCAGCCGAATGAAGCAACTGCTGTGGGGTGCGAGGGCGTGGATTTATTTACATATCATACTCCCTTTCAGCAATACCGTCTATTTAATTTCTACAATAATTTTTCGACGCGTGTTTTGATGGTTTTTGTGAACCTGCGAGTACATTGGAGAAACGTTGTCAATTGCTATATTAATTCGGGGATTTAATTGAATCATGTGATACATGTTTAATCTAACATTATAATTTAATTACTAGTGAAAACCCGTCAAAATTTGACGGTGAGATCTGAGATAAATGTAAAATACTGTGACCAGACTAATGTTCACAATACGTTGCATTGTTTGGATCTTCAGGGTATAACGAAGATGTTCTGTGATGTGAGTTCCCAAAATTTTGAGCACGTATGGCCCATGGGCAGGTGGCAATGCAATATCGGTGCCAAATTGCACAAAAGAAAGAGCACTATTATACTGACGGATATTATTTCTAAAGTTTTTTGATGTGTCATCATGTCCTATATACAATTTTTATTTATTCTTACATATTGCCTGAAGGTAAACTTATTTTCCCATTTAAGCAACACAGAGTAAATCGTTTGCAGAATTTTTCTCACATGCGAAGTGCAAAGCAGAACAAAACTGATATTTCATAGGCAACGACCCAGCAGAAAACGAAATGACCTCACTATCACGACACTTACGCTGACTTTCTCTTTCCCTGCGTCCAGTTAATGTACGTTTGCGTCTTTTGGGACGCGTGGGCAACGATTCGGAATTCGACATAACCTGTGAACAACTTCACTACTTCAGTACAACCGAGCAAAACACACTGTCCAAATGTTCTCTACAAAATTCACCACAAAAGCAAATACATGCAAACTGTCAACGCCACAATGCAATAATTACACTGAAACAAAACCTTGATGAATTGTAAACAAATCTCAACAATCAAAACAAAACATCAAACAGTGCCACCATGAAGTGGCGCTGTCGACTTATATATCGACTCATATATATCGATTTTGAAACAGCCACCCTTTGGAAGAAAACAATTGACTAATGATAAGCGTACTATTAAAGAAATATTTAATTAATTAATTTACACACTAAATGTTGGTGAATCAACGCAAACAATATCTGATAACACATCTAGGGATCACATTCTTTCATTTAAAGGAAAAAATACTACAATCGGTTCAGTAGAAGCTCTAAACGAAGCCATGGCAAAATACTTTATTTTTTTAAATATATAGATAGATAGATGTAGCCGTCACATCGTTGTGCGTTGATGTACCGTTCATACGAACGGAAAATTTCTTGTGATTCTCTTGTTAAATTTTGTATTGTATTGCACACAATATTTCTGCAATAACCAGCCTTGCTTTTACATAAAATATAACATAATATTTTATTCAAATATTTTTATAACAATAAATGATCATTCATTACCATACCTAGTAGTTTCTGTAAATTATGGTTTAACAGCTAGAAAATTACGATCTAGTGTATTCATATAACACGCAACCGTGAATATAAATACTATATTTTTTCATTCAACGTTCGGAGATGAGAAAAGTGAAGTTGTCAGTACAACTTAATTGTTAACTTTGCTCCTAAGAAATTCGCCTTACAGATGTTGCATTGCATTGCATTGCATTGCATTGCATTGCATGTGTTAGAGTATAATACATCAAATTTTAATAATTAAACTAATTAATAATTGAACGAAATAAGGTATCTCCAGTTGTTTACTTCACCGCTCTGAAATGTGTAATACGTCAGGTATATTGAATGCAATTGAGGTTATGGAAGTGCAATGCTTACAAATACAGTGCAATATTTCAAGTGCCACCCGCTAAAGAAAATCTTGAAATGTTTAAAATTAAACATATATCAGACAGTGGATCACTTTGTTGCAATTATTACTCGTAAGATTAAAAAAAAATGAGAATTCAACTCAACTGCCTCTCAATGCCACATGTACTTTTCACATCGCCTATGAGTGGCTTTCCCTTATTAAATTATACACGTTCCATAACTTACAGTCTTTGGGGTACTTAAAGGCCTTGGGAGGTTCTTTGGTATATTACATATTACGACTTGATTCGTCAGATTGGAGTTATTTCAATGAAGTAAATTTGAAATGAAACAAGCATTTAAATAAATATTTGTCAGATTGGAGTTCATTCAATTAACTAATTTTGAAATGAAACAAACATTTAAACAAATGTTTTAATCAATATTTTTCAAATAGCCCTTTATGCAGGCAAATAAGCCGAGCAACTGCAGTAATTTAACGATTAAGATTCATTATAAACTTGCAAAGCAATTTAAGCACACAATTTTTAACAGAAAAGTATCCTTCGGATGCGTCATGTTAAGCCAATGAATTCGTATTTTCGGGAGTTGTGGGGTCGCGAGCACTGGCCTCGTTTGGCGCTCCGGGCTGAGTCCCGTGCGTGGGGGGGGGGACGAGTTGAGGGCCTATTTGCGGCGGCACCTGGCAGCTGCCCTTTGCCTGTCGACTGTCTGCAGGGCTTTGCCTCCGAATCCCTTGAGCTCACCGGCGCCCTTAGGGCGAGACCATTGCAAATACCCAGCAGACTATTAACACAAACATAGCAATTTGTTGATAGTAAATAAATATAAAACAATGGCCACAGGGAATATGCATTACTAATTGAAGTTGAAAAATACATGCAATTACGTTGAATAGGAAATTTCACACAAGATAATGTTCTACATTCTTGCATCTCAGGAAAAAATTCCAAAAATTAAATTAAGCAAAGGTAAAAGAAGGGATTTGTATTGGGTCATAAATTAAATCAGCTTTTAGTGATGAGTTTGAAAATAAACTGTCAGAAGCAGAAAAAGCTGCCAGGCTAGAATTCAAATCAGTTTGCACACGTTTTGTTGGAAATGAGAACGCTGAAAACTAAGATCTTGTTTATGACGTAGTGAAATGCTTTCGGGTTTTAGATTGCAATATTTCGTTAAAACATTTTATGGCCTCGAATCTTGACTTCTTTCCTCAAAATCTTGGCGCAAGTAGTGTTGAACATGGGGAAAATTTTCACTAGGACGTCCCTACGTATGAAAAGCATTTCATTGGACGATGGAATCGAAGCTTTTTAGCTGAATTTTGCTAGTCTGCTGTGAGGGACATGACAACAAATGTCTGCAAGAGGAAACGACCATAATATGATATCAGTGTTTGTGTTTCCTGTAATCAAGCCTATGTAACATTTCTCAGTAACCAATTTGTATAAATATGAGAAGTGTGTCTCCTACAAAACGGTACGTGATGAACCATTTTAGTTTTCATATTTGACATTCATATATTCATTACACTTTTTGTTTATACAGAATCTCATAATTTCATATAAAGGAAAAAAACTTCAAGTTTGTTGTACAGTGTAATAGAACTCTCTTCATGAAAGAATTTGCCATCTCCGTGGTTGGACATTGCTAATAAACAATTCGAGATGTTCGTTTACTACAATATCTGTTCAAGCGGAAAAGTTTGCAAAATTAAGTTAGCACATTTACAATGTGTAAGCGGCAATTATAAGATGTAACTGTCATCAGAATGAATGAGATCCTAGAAAGTTTCGCTGTAATTTGAAGAGTCTAGTCCCACTCATTTGGACAAAAGCTTTCCTGTGGCTGCAGAGAAGAGAGGTAAAGGGGTGTGATGGCGGAGGGGTGGCGAGGACCATGCGACGGTTGTGGCTGCAAAGAGAAATTAACAATTCACGCGTGTCGCTCGGAGGAAACAGATTTTCTCTCCTTCCTCTCGTAAAATACGCATTCGGGCTCTCTGTACGCTCACTGCAGTTACTAACACGTACTTGTCAAATAGATTCTCGAAAGTACCTTAATGCTCTTAATCCTGTAAGTTTAGAACTGAGAAAAATCCCTAGTAAATTGACGCTGACGAGAATTTTTCTCTGTGGGTTTCACAATTGTCCATGATCACTGGCGCGGATTTTGTGAAATGTTTTCTTAACGGATAAGCTAGCCGCAGCACACAGGTTTTTCTGTTCCATTCAACACACTTGTAGATGGATGCGACCAAACCCGTACTAAAATTTTCAAAAGTATTCGTTACTTAAAACAACAGAGAGTGCGCGTCTAGAGATCTCAAACTACCCTCTGATTATTTTTAAATTTATTATTCATAATATTTTTATACTTTACATTTTCTCTTAGAAGTGGGAAATTGCTGAATGTTTAAAATATGTATCTGTGTTATGTCTAAAATAGTGAAAATAACGCTCGTATTGACATATGTGAGTGTATTTATTTAAAACTTTGAAATACCTAATATTTCTTTCATTCACATTTAAATTAAAATATTTTAATGTTTTTTGGAACTAAATTGTTAAAGTTCTCTATAAAAAGTGTTTGCTAAAATGAAAGTTATTTCTTTACGTTTACGTACTCAAGTTGTGATGTTACGAACTTGTGAAGCTCACGTTCAAGCAGCATTTCGACGAAGAAAAAAATCAACATTATCAAGAGTTTTTATTAGAAAAGAAAAATAGGAAAATATTTTTTTGGTTTCTTCTTTAGCTTACTTGACGTCGTGTATCAATTTACTCATACAGTTCTCACAATTTCAGGTGATTCAGAGCTTTTGAGGTTGATGAGAATGTTCTTCAATTCGAGACCTATGGGAAGCGAACCATTTCATGTACATCTCGGTTCAAATCCTAATAAAAGTGCATTCATTCATTCATTCATTCAAAATAACGAAGATATTTTGCCACAGTCAATATTTTGAAATATAAAACAACTAAGACTAAATATTTTACATCAAACAAAGATTTCTACCAACATCATTCATGCATTAACATCTTAGAGCGTCAATAACATTGTTCTGTATTATTCTAATTTGTAAAAAGAATGATTTTTTTTAAAGTTCAGGTGTTGCATATTCCGTGACGTTTCCTAGAATATTTTCATTGTTAACTGATATTTCCTTGTTTCACGTTGATAATATAGTTTTTTTTTTTAAATTACGCGTGAAACATGGTTTCTCGTGCTTGTTTTCTAGTGCTAAAAGGTAGTTTTTTTCATTCTATCTAAAAGTACAATTCTTTTTCCAGTCGCATACAGCTCTAAATTGTTAAAACTGGAACCTCATAACATACCAAGCATCATCACATTCACATATACAATTCTTAAGCTTATCTCACTAACATATAAACATATATACTTCTTCTATTGAGAGTAGATTGTTCTGTGTCAGATTAATTTTAAATCATTTTATTTTGGTTATAATTTACCATAAACAATATTATTTTAAGATTAACAGAATTATTTCGATTAGAAGTATAAAATTATTTGTTTTCACAGTTTTTGAAACGATTAAGATTCCATTTCATCTTGTTTGGGTACAATGTGAAATAAATCTCAAAATGTTATTTGAATTTGTAGATAAAGGTGCATAATCATAATTGAGATAAGTCCCTCTGACGGGAAGTCCTAGGTTTGAGTCCCGACGGTGCACAGTGTGTAATTTTGGCAATCTAGGTGGACTTAATTCAGAAACTACAAAAGTATGGATTGTTTACTGTTCTATCTAACATATATTGAAAATAAATGATAATTCTCATACATGGAACAAGTTTTGTTAAAATATTTTGACTACAACTATTTTTTTTGCAATAATAAAAAATCGCGCATTTCACGACTTGACATAGAAAAGCGCCAATAAAACTTAAAATAATGTATATACAGTAAATAAATGTAACTAATTATTTTCAATATTAATTTTTAATATTTCAAGAAGAAAATAAAAATATAGATCAGCCACTATGGAAACAAACTAAAGAATTAGAGTAAAAGAGAATTATTACATGCTAGTTCTATGTTCAGTCGCCATCCGATGAATCCTGGGATGAGGTGATGCCATGTACTTCTTCAGGGTCTTGTTGATCAATGTCTAGCAAATTAACAATTTCTTGATTGCATTTCTTCTTTTTTGGTTTTGGGGATCCCTGTAGACTCACCATGTATGTATCCGATGTAATGAGAAGCCTGTTTATGAGATGAGTGGTTGTGCCTTTTCTTGATGTTTTCTTTGTAAATAGTTCCCTGAACTTCCTGTTGTCTTTATTTCTTGCTTCCAGAGCTTCTTCAGATAGCTGTCCAATAGGTAGAATGCAACTATCAACTATGTCGCTTCCGTGGAAGAGAATCTTATGTAGAGTTACAGGCATGCGATACCACTGGTAATGTTGGAGATATTAGGTCTCGTGTGTCATAAATAAATTTTTGAAAAGTATTGAAGTTGATTTTTTCACCACTGTTTAGACATTCCAATATGATCCCAATTTATTATGTCCAGATTTATTCCAGTTATTTCCGAAGATATCTCGGGATTTCTGAAGAACTTTCGGGCAGTATTTCCATCATTAGTATTGCCACTTTGTGGTTTAGGCATATCGACCAATAGTCCTAACTCCAGCCGAAATTTATCTTGGAATTTTTTTCTCTCTTTGAGATACTTTTTCTTTATTTTCAGTTCCTCTTACATGACTTGTTTGAATTTCCAGACGATACGAAATGTGCAGTAGACATTCAAATAGCCCTTTCCAGGAATGAAGAGATATTCCGAAGCAGAGATATTCTTTCTTCACTTTTTTTTGTGCGTAGAGCTTCAAAATTGTTCATTTCAGTCGGTTTCGCTCCGCTCAAGTAGCAAGTCTGTGTGGAAGAACACGATGAAACGGCATTGCAGACTTTGCCATCCACCATGCAAAAAATCATTCTTGGTGTAATGGAAATTTCTGAATGGAGAAATTGTATAGTAGTGGGAGTTAATAACCCTATCTGTTGTTCTACTTTGCTTACTTCAGTGTTAATTACACTTGACGTTTCTTTTGCAAAAATACATTTTATAGGGCGACAATACTTAGTTGAAGACGGTGTGGAATTTTTCCAAATTACATTTTCGCCACCAACAGTCTGCATTTGTATTGGTTCCTTCACTATGTTCGAAGAATCTCTTTTTCCTTCATTCCTTAATTTTATTCCGGTAGCTGTTCCCAATTCTTCTGTGGACAAACACAAGAGCTGTTTTACTCTCCGTCCTTTAGCTTTAGAACCACACGAACTAAATGGCTTAACTGGACGGCCAAAACCTCTAGTAGTATCATCTAATTGTGATGTACTTGGAGCAATTGTCGATAAATTTATTGAAAATTTGATGTCTTCCTGCAGCCAAGATGAGTAATTTTCTAGAAAACGCTGTTTATGCCTCGCACATTTTTTCTTTTTCTGATGATAAACTGACAAACATTTTTAATTTGAATTTTTATGGGCATGATTGAAGTGTCGGTAATAGTTTCCTCACCTAATTCGTGTAAAACATACGATAGCACGGCGTCATACCTTGCTTCCGTGGAGCTTTCACACCATACATGAAATAGCGTCTTCCGTGAAATCAAGCGCTCCATTGCGAAAAAAAATTAAAAACTCGCGAGTGCGCAGGTATGCGCAGCTGATCTTTCATGATTCCCGTAGCCAAATGAATAAGGTTTAATACCTATATAGTCACAAACGTCAACTCCTGTAAACTCTGTATTAAAAGTCTAGATACATTTGTAAAATGGCGCGAAAGTAGAACTAAAATTACTTACTTTTTCAAAAGACCCCCACGAGCAATAGCAGACACTTTTTGCCTAACTTTAGGCACTAATAAAAAGAAGAAACACCCAAAAACACAATTATTTAATCACTACCTCTTTGTGAGTAGAAGGCGATAAGCACTGGTCTCCAACACGAGATGTACTGAAATGCGACTGATAGAGCCGCGCGGTGTCAGCGCGAGATCGTGCAAGTTTGAACTTGTTCTACTGCCGCCTCAAGCGAAGCAGAAGAAAAACAATACCCAATTCATACACTATGGACATTCTAAAATCAAACAAATACCCAACTTAATTCATTTGAGTACTTTGGAAAATTGAATTATGTCCACCTAGATGGCCGAAATTACACACCGTGCGGTGGCAGGATTTTCGCCACTAGCTTGTCATTTCGCCGGATCTTGGCAATCAGCGGGGGAAAACCACCTCAAACTCCCGAGGAAAAACATGCACTAACCTTACGGCGAGGAAGAACACGCCACATCCCAAGCAAAAACACGCACTACACTTACGGGACTAATGTCCATCTTAGTTGACGCACCCAGAATCACTATCAATAAATCCTCATGACTGAGATATAAAATACAATCTTGAGACAAAATAACACAAATATAATAAATAATACAAGTACTGATAATGTAAAAACGCACAAGCAATCGTATAAAACACTTGGCATACACTAAAACTCTGTTGGCTGACTTACACGAAATAGCCAAGCTCCTTTCATAAAGAAAAAACTAAGTTGAGAACATAACATTCACCGTCCGCCGCTCACTGCCTGCGTGTTGAGCGCTGGCCGTATTTCTTCATAATGAGTTGAGACACATCACAAGGCTCACAAGCTTTACACGAGCGGAGAAAGAGGTTTATTGTTCTCGTTCGTCCATTCTGCTCCGTCTGTCCAAAGCTTCTCGTTATAAAACCAGATGATTATTCTCGAACTTTGCAAAACAACTTGCGCGCTCTGGGGGTCGGGGAGGCGGGCAGGGCGGGCGGAGCGGACGGCAAAGAACCTTTGCAATTCATCGCTCCGCGCGCCATCAAGCGGCGAGTTATGGCGGCTCCTGCGCAACCGGTAGATGCAGTAATCTGGGGGAAGTACACGTAAACTCGCGTTCGGCGCTCGAGATGTAATTTCGAGAGCTCTTTTCAACGGGTGCTGCTTCCCTGCCCGCGCCCCTCGGCGTCTTGTTGAGCACCCACTTCCGCGAGGACTTCGCCGGCAGACGGCGAATGTCAAATACCTTCTCCCGTAAACACTAAATCTCCCACACAAAAATCGAATTGGGTTTTGATGAAAGCTGCTCTTAAGTATCTGGGGTCCTAGAGTTTGTTGTTTTCTGAAAGCTCTAGTTTTGTTGATATTTCAATTATTTTTCTATGGCTCCGTGTGTGCAGAACTATTTGATTAAACTCTATTACAATCAACGAATAAAAACATAGTCTAAATTTATTTATTCGTACAAGCCGACCCACCTACACGAAGTGTACAGATTACTAAATGTGATTGTAGTATAACTCGTTTGTGATTATGATAAAGCAACAGTTCATTCTTTTAGAACAGAAATGTATATTCTTTGCTCTTACACTTGAGACCACTTTAACACAATATTTTCTAAAACTTTATTACGCTATGAACATTTTCTCCCGTCTTCTTTGGTAAAGCTCTTTCATAGTCCTGCTATTATCATGAAACCAAAGAACCCTCAAAGAATAGAACACCTTTCTGGACGTTTCTTCTTTGCCTTTTGAACATATTCTTCTTATGACCGTATGAGAAATGGACTTCGTCTTAAATACCAACTTATCGTCCGCACAGGGTTGGTGGATGCAATAGTACAGTCCAATAAGACGTTCCCGCAGCTTCGAGTGAATTTTTCGACCTGGCGCGACACTAGCGCCTCCAGGCGGCCAGTAAGCTGGTACATGTCTGTTGTTTCTGTTCCTAATAACATAAAGCTACGTGCAGAACATTTCGAGAGAAGCCAGTTAATTCCCAATTTGAATATCTTGGGAATATAAATATTTAAATATAATCCCAAGGAAATATTTAAAAATATTCAGAAGAATATTATTTAATTGTGAGTAATTTTGGGTTCTAATTGTTGAGATTAGTGCCTCATTAAACATATTGTGTATTTCAACAAACTTCCCTACATTAAATAGTAAAGGAAAAATTAGTATGCGTTCCAGTTGATGCACAATGGTCTGTAACAGGGACTGTAACTACCAAACCCGTGCAGTAACAGTGCAGAACGTGCATGTTTGAAGATGTTCTGCTGCTGCTAGCGATTCAGAAGAAACTCAATACTCATTTTATGGTTTACTGACCTTTCCACGTTAAACAAAAACCCTAGCTAACTCTTCTGAGTATATTGGAAAGTGGACGTTTTCACCTAGAAGGCAAACTTGGTTCCGGCGCGATCTGTAAAGCTGGCACCATGTAAAGTGTTTCATGTAAAGTACTCCCAAATTTAAAGAGTGGTATTCAAAATCACAGAGCTTCAAGTGAGGCCAGATCGACAGGGGTTTATTCGGTTTGAAAAAATCTTAAGAATAGTTTAGGCGCTAATGTTGTGCAGAGGCAATAGGCGGACGGACGGACAGATAGACGGTCAGATGGAGATATGAACGTCTTGAAAGTAATGGTGCTGCTTCACATACGTTCTCGCTTTATTTGTAAATGCTCGCATCACTTCCTGGACATACAGACAAGCAAGGATATGTTCACACATATTTGAATGACCAGAACTGAAGGCTATCCAATATTTTGCATTATGAATACGTTCCAAACGCGATATTGTAATATATACATAGATGTATATATATATATATATATATATATATATATATATATATATATATATATATACCCACTTTAATAAAGTTGAATATACCATTATTGACCGTAGAAATCATTGTAACATTAACCCCTAGTTACCCGCGCTATGTTCTGTCACGCAAGTACCCGCGTGGTATAATTTTTATTTCGTTTTATTTGAAATGTATACATATTACAATTTTAACCTATATAAATATGAATCGCAGAAATGTATGTAAGCGCATAACTTTCGATCGAATGTACCAAATTGGATAATTCTTTTTTGTGTGTGTGTTCGTTATTGTCAGGACAAGGTTTGTATAAAACATTGTTTTTAATTGAACAGAATTTTTTTAAATATCTCATAATATGAAAAGTGAGTGAGTGAATGAGAAAGAAAGTATTCTTTCTTCTCAGAAAGTATTCTGTGTCTTCTTTCTTCAGAAAGTATTCTGTGAGAGATCTTCAATGTATAAGCAAATTATTAAAAGAGGGAAAAGGTGAGGAGAAAAGAGGGAGGAGGAAAGAGAGAGAAGAAAAGAAATAAGAAAGAGAAGAAAAGAGAAAGGGGGAAAAAGTAAAGAAAGGAAAAATGAAAAAGGTGAAAAAGAGAGACAGAAAAATAGTGATAAGGAGAAAGATAGAGGTGACAGAGAGAGAATGGTCAATAGAGAGAATGGGAAAGAGAAAGGGGGAAAGGACGAGATAAAGACGGTAAAAGTGAGAGAAGAGAAAAGAGAGGGCAATGTTAGGGGGAAAGTAAGAGGAGTGGGGGGATAGAGAGAAAAGCAAGTAGAGAGAGAAGGAAAAAGAAACAAGGAAAAGAGAGACAAGGAAAAGAGACAAGGAAAAACTTTTTGACAACAAGGTGTTATTTCTGATGTTAGATATCAAAGCGTTCTCCAAGACCACGTCCTCTGAAGGGTTTATATAAATGAAATTCACCACAACAATCACGAGCGCTACTGTTATTTCATTTAGGGACCATGAAGGGACCTCTGTCGTTTCAAAGCCTCAAAACTGTTGGGTGTGTTATCCATAAATATATCATACTGCATATTTAATCCCTTGATTTATTGAAAAATGACATTCCCTGTAATGAAGTATTTTACATGAAGCCAGTGTGAGATGACACGCATCTAAACAAAGAGCTTTTACAATTAAGTTTGTTTTCTGTCATGTTTCAAATCCATTAAAATTATAGGAAAATACATGCAAGAAGTTTTCTTTAAAAGTGTTTCACTATCCTTAGAATTTAATATTAATATTCTTATGAAAGAAATAAATAATCGTGCTTTGATGCTACTGCAAGATATAGGTTGTTTCATCAAGTGGTAAAGCAATTTCGTTTGTGCAGGATACCGCTGCATCTTGTTCTCCGACATGACAAGAGCTTGTTTTCAGGAGTCTGGAACTTTTCGATGACCTTCACTGATTAAATGGGAGAACGTGGAATGTTCTAGAACGCGGAGTCAACCCCTCACATTGCGCGAAGAACGTCAAGAAGAAAATTCTCGCGAGATCTCGTTCAGGAAGAGACAACTGGAGCCACTGCCCGTCTTTGAGGAGCTGCTCGCCATCATCCCGAGAACATCGCCGCCGCCAAAGGATATGCCACCAGCTTAAGATTTGTTCTTAAGTTTTTTTAAATTTGTTGCGCCATCCTCATAACGCAACGCATGTTATAACCCCCATTGGGCGTTGAGCGTTTATTACAAGGAGTAATCCTCCGTTACTTTTTATACCATTATTATCAATAGAAGTAATCCTCCATTACCTTTTTACATAGTCCGTAAGTCGTCAAGAGGACCGCCAGGTAGCATCTCCGCGTACGCGTCTCTTTCTTGCGCGCTCCTGCGTCACTACCCACTGGCCAAATTTGGAGGGAACTAGGATAGGGTAAGCTTTAGGACGCTTGACAAGGGTTGATCTAGCTCTTGTGAAGCAGCCAAACTCGTTTTGTTGGAACAAATTTCACATGAGATTGTCCGAGAATCGACGGGAATCGAACCCGGATCTTCTTGGTGAGAGGCGAGCGACTTCGCTCTTGCGCCACGAGGCAACAAATTTCTTCTGAATTTTTTGTATTAAATAGACCTCTCTGTCGGAGTGGTTAATACGGAAGATATTTCGATAGCACAAAACGTCCTGCACGCAACCGGGAGCGGTAGCTCGGTGCATCAACTGATGTTAATGCAGCGCCTCTGACCGGGAGGTCCTAGGTTCGAGTCCTGACGGCGGCAGGAGTTTCGACACTAGCTTTTCAGACAAGTCGAATTCAGTCGCTGTCTGGAGGAGAATTCTAGAGGCCGGCTGCTCTGATCGGTAGTTTTCCGTGGTCCCTCCGATCAACACCAGGCGGATGCTGGAGCAGTAACCTAAGAAACGGGCCACGGACCGCGCGCGATCTTTCCTTCCTCTTCCTTGTTCTATCCTCTCCCCTTACACACGCACTACACTACCACATATTCCGGGAGACCGGTCGGGAGCTTAGAGCTTGTCCCGCCTGGGGCGGTGCCCCGCTAGTGGGAGAGTCCTGGTTAGAGGGAAACCCCACTAGCCGACGGTAGGTCGGCGCCGGATCTCGCCATCCAGCGGGGGAAGATCATAGTCATCTCCCAAAAAACAACAGCATGCACTACAGTTACGGGAATAATGACCAAAGCCGTTGACGCGTCTGGAAACGCGAAAAAATCAATCAATGAATCCTGCACGCAATGATGCATTGTGCAGTTGCTGATCAGTTGAGGGGTTTTGAGGAGAGGAGGATTCTCGCGTACCTGGAGTCTCTACAGCTCTCATCACCAGCCTCAATATCGCCGCTTCCGCTTTTTGTGCTGGCGGCGCCCCAGAGGGCCTTGGCAAGCGAGGGCGCAGCCTCAGACAATGCCCTCGCCCCCGCCCACCGAGCACTCTATTTCGCAAATCGCTCGCGGCCGGACGGGCTTCTTTTGTTTCTCGCGCCTTCCCCCGTCCCCCACCCCACCCCCGGGCTGCGCGCTTCACGACAATGAGCAAGAAAATCACTGGCTTTTGTCTCTTTGCGGCCGCCCCGCGGGTTGTCAATCTCGAAAGTGGTGGAGGCGTAGCGCTGCTTTTAAGCTCGTGTTTCAATCAAAACATAGCTATCTGAAGACTAAAATTGATTGTTTCTGTAATGCTGTGAAATAGTGATGTGTAAAATATTTTTAATACAATTACGTTGGGTAGATGCATTATAGAAATGAGAATTTATTAGAAATTATGAAGTATAAATATGAAACATATCCTGTCTGCTACAAAGGTTTTTCTTAATAAAAGTTCCGATAACTTCTTTTTATAGACAGTCACAAACTACATTTATTAGAACATAAATGGTTATTACATTAAAATTGATATCTTGAACAAGAACAGCGTGGCAACGTGTTGTGCCTCCATCATCAGGCCTTTAACAATATGTCAATTTATAAGGCATTGCATGAGATAACATGATAAAAGTGACCTTAATAGAAAACATATTTCATGTGATGAATTTTGAGTTCAAGAAACATTAGAAAGTGTCAATAGTTCTTGAGAACATGGTGAACTAAAACACATGAAAGATCTAGAAGAAGATAATTACAAAACATGTACATATGAGAGTTACTAATGTCCACTGTGAACGCTCCTACTACGGGGAGAGTACTGACAAGAATGTCTTAGTTTAAATGATGTCTATAAAAAGAAATTATTGGAACTTTTATTAAGAAAAAAATGGCTAAGTATCTTGGCATCCTTTGTCTTCAGTCTGAAATAACGATTTAAAGACACAGTGTAACCCGCCGCATACCACGTTCTAAATGTAATGCCGAATACCTCTGGGGTACTCGTGTACCTCACACGAATATTATGAGAGATTGCTTTGAAATATGAAATAAGTAACTCACACAAGAACATTTTGACTATTTTGGCCAGTAAATACGTAACTGCCGACCTGGATGGCCGAGGTGGCTAAGAGCGAGTACCGACTCAGCGCTTCGGTCCGAAGGGTTGCGGGTTCGAGTCCCGCTTTGGGCATGGCTGTTTGTCCCTTGACATTGTGTGTGTTGTCGCGGAGGGCCTCGCGTTCTGCTGACCCCAGATCAGAGGAGCCCGCAAGTGTTTGTCTAGTGTATGGTCGAATATGCGTCCCTTCGGGATGTAAAGGGCAACCGGCTGTCGGCTGGATAAAAGCCCTAGGGAAAAAAATGTAACTAAAGACAAATTTAATAGAATTAATTAACCATATTATTACGTTTCTCTTTTAGTGGACCAAAATCCCTCATCAAAATGCCACTTTTAAGTTTCGTGTCAAATACGCGTTTATTACACATTTACACGACGAATTCTTAAATCATCCTGTCCTACTCGTTCTATCTTTCGATTCTCGCCCATAGCTCGCATCTTCCAACCTGAGCAGAAAAAGAACATTAAAGAAGAGCAGAACCTGACTCTTCCTCTCCAAGCAACCACCTCATTGCAGTCTGAATTGTGTTTTCACTCAATCTTTCGTTTTTTCAGTCTCTCTTCAACATGAAATTTGATAAGTTTTTGTCCCACGTCCAATATCAATTTTCTTCTTTTACAACATTTTATATATTCTAGGTTTCCTCGATATTGTCCTTTGGCATGCTACGAACTAGGAACATTTCCTCACTATTAAAGATATAGACTAACGCGGAGATTCTAATGCGTAAGTTGGAATCTTGAAAGCGTTTTAATAGTGCCACTTTCATTTGAATCAAAAGATTGGCGTGCCAATACAAGAAGCATAATGCTCAAAATAATTCATAAGGGATAATAATTGGTGACACGGAATACCAATCGGGATACAAGTACAGCCAATGCTTATTTTTGGTTTGTAGAGGTAAAACACATTAAAACTATTACTGTCTTTAATATGTCATTGTCAATTTAAGTATATTGGGAAAAGTAACGAAATTTCAATATCACATAATAAGCGAAACGTATACAACAAAAAAGTGAATTGGGGTACACATATACCCCACTTGGTAATCGAAGGCTGAATGTACTACGCATTATACTTTTCTTATTCAAAGATTTCTTACTGTTGAGATAAGGGCTCTTGAAGTGCATGTTCAACTAATTACAAGTTTTATGGTAGGGTGGGCACTTTTCAATAATTCACAATAATCCAAAACAACGCTGAAGTCAAGAAGAAGCCGGGATAAATACCATAAATAAAAGACTAATCATTGCAACACAAGTCACCACTTTCACCAGAAGCTTCCCAATAAACAACGCCTCCTAGTTCTACGGTGTCCACCGTCACCATTACGCCGCACTTCACACCCCTGGTCACCAGTTAACTCCTCTACTCACTGCTTTGATTGATTGATTTTTTCGTGTTTCCGAGCGCGTCAACAGCTTCGGTCATTCGTCTCGTTAGTGCACGGTTTTCCTCGGAAGATGGCGGTGATCTTCCCCCGCTGGATGGCGAGATCCGGCGCCGACCTATCGTCGGCTAGTGGAGTTTCCCCCTAACCAGGACTCTCCCACCAGCGGGGCACCGCCCCAGCCGGGACAAGCTCTAAGCTCCCGACCGGTCTCCCGGAATGTGGTAGTGTAGTGCATGTTAGTGTAAGTGTGTGTGTAAGAGGAGAGGATAGGACAAGGAAGAGGAAGGACAGATCGCGCGCGGTCCGTGGCCCGTTTGTTAGGGTACTGCTCCGGCATTCGCCTGGTGTTGATCGGGGAAACCACGGAAAACTACCGATCAGAGCAGCCGGCCGCTAGAATTCTCCTCCAGACAGCGACTGCATTCGACCTAGCTGAAAAGCTAGTATCGAAAATCCTGCCGCCGTCAGGACTCGAACCTAGGACCTCCCGGTCAGAGGCACTGCAGTGACATCAGTTGATGCACTGAGCTACCGCTCCTGGTTCCACTCACTGTCTGTCTGTAATGATGAGGGGAGGGAAGGGTGTATCGCCTCAATTCTCAGCGCGTCACGTTACATTATCGTTGACTTCCAGTCGATCGCTTCTCTTTCGAGAAATATTGGTCTTTCTTGCTGACAAAAAAAATTAATTTCAAGATTTCTGTCTTACAGTTCGTACGTTACATGGTCTTATACACTTAGAAGTTATTATTGCTAATATTCCTAGCATAACTTGCGTACATTTGTGTAAACCTACATTTCAGTGGAACTGAAAGGCTCTCGAACATGTCTCCAAGACTTCGCAAAGCATTCTGTTTTTTTATTTAGGGACATTTATCACCAAACTTCGTTGGTAGGAGAAGACAACTGATAACGATAACCCGTGCCCTTTTAACACGATACTCCGTTGCTATATTGAGACAACTGACGAAATCCCTCGCGGAGAGATTTTGGCGTTGCCCTTGGGGTCCCCTCACCGATGCGGACGATCTGTAGCCTACCGGAATGGCCGCGGCGGAAGTTTCGCGTCACGTGTTGCCTTACGAGCACGTTCACACCTGCGCGGCAGGCGACCGTCGCGGCTGCGGATTGGCAGCGTTTAATCCGCGGCGGATTTTGTAACGCAGTCGGACACATTTTTTCCGCTGCCGCTTGAGTTTCGTGGAAGTTCGCCCGCCTTCGGGAGACTTCGCTCCTCTCTGAAACGAGCTTCCCTGCCTTCTATCCATGCGCAGACCTCTAACCGCTCGAGTTTCTCTGGGGAAACCAACGCAAAGACTCGTCAGTTGTCGAATATATTTGTAGCTCGACACGACTGAAATGTCAGACAAAATACTTTCAATCGTGTTAAGTAATTTAATTAAATTTAAATAACATTAAATTTCGATTTCTTAAATTTTTGTTCTAAAAATTTTGTACATTTTACTAATGAAAAGTGTCAATGAGAGTGCAATAACAAGTTGTTCTTTAGGTAAGATAGATTCATGATTGTCAAGTGTCAGATTTTCTTATGACTTCTGCGATCAAATTAAAAATTTCATCAAAACAGTTACTGGCCAATGTAGTAAATTAAAAGCGTTTCTTAGTGTGACATCAAGGCGTGAAATTCTCCGTACTTTTTCCATTCTAGATTTAAATAATGAACCCCTTTCCTACGTTTTCTAAAGAGATATTAACAATTTGCATTTTCTGCAAAACGAAGATAATATTAACTTTATTATTCAAATATTAAAAAGATATACTGGCTATTTTGTGTAAAAACTAACAGCCTCCCATGAACAACAGGAATCTTCCATAGCTTTAAATATAGTAATATTTTTTATGTTTGTGTTATTGTAAAATATTAAACCCAATTCTCACAAATTCTAATCCTCATAGTTTTGGATTCTTCTTCAGGTATGGTATCAATATTGCGGTTACCCACTACCTCATATCAATTCCTGCTTGTGGGCATGTTGGGTGTGAAAATTTACTTTAACACACCAAACATGCCCCAAAAAATTAATTGGCATAAGGCGATGGAGAAATTCTCTAATGATTTCATACCTGAAGAAGAATCCTAAACTATGAGGATTGGGAACATTGTATAACGTGTAAATTTCAATAGAATCAATGTTGTCTGGGCCGGCCCGGAGGCCGAGATCGCTATAGCAGTGTTGTCGTAGTGATCTTCGATCGAAGGGTCGCGGGTTCGAGTCCCACCTCGGGTCTGCTTGTATTTGTGTTCGTCCCTCATCACCATCATCATATCATTTCATCTTCACAGTTACCGTAACGTTAACTCCAATAGTGGTCGCTAATGACCTAGATGTTGATGCCACCTTAAATAACCCGAAGAAAAAAATATCGTCTCATTTACTTTTAATATTTTAGTTTTAGTGTAGTTAAGTTTTAATATTTTAGTTTAAATATTTTGTTCCCATGAAGTGTGGTTCTTTTGCCTGACCGGGAGGTTCTTTTGCCTGACGCTCCGCGCCTCCCAAGTGGAGCACAGAAGCAACTGACAACATCCAGCGCGCGCTCGGATGTGATTGATTGATTTTTTCGGGATTCCGGGCGCGTCAACTGCTTTTATCATTAGTCCCGTTAGTGTAGTGCATGTTTTTTCCCCAGGTGATGGCGGTGATCTCCCCCCGCTGAATGGCGAGATCCGGCGCCGACCTACGGTCATCTCGTGGGGTTTTTCCTTAACCATGACTCTCCCACCAGCGGGGCACCGCCCCAGCCGGGACAAGCTCTAAGCTCCCGACCGGTCTCCCGGAATATGTGGTAGTGTAGTGCATGTTAGTGTAAGTGCGTGTGTAAGGGGAGAGGATAGGACAAGGATGAGGAAGGACAGATCGCGGATTTGGTAAGGTACTGCTTCGGCATTCGCCTGGTATTGATCGGAGAAACCACGGAAAACTACCGATCAGAGCAGCCGGCCGCTAGAATTCTCCTCCAGACAGCGACTGAATTCGACCTAGCTGAAAAGCTAATGTCGAAAATCCTGCCGCCGTGGGGAGTGTAACCTAGGACCTCTCGGTCAAAAGCGCTGCAGTGCCATCAGTTGATGCCCTGAGCCACCGCTCCCGGTGCGCGCTCGGAGAGTCCGAGAGGAGCTTGGGCGTTCGCTTGCGGCCAGAGCCTGGGGCGGGGATTCCTTAACTCGATTTTGTGCAGGACACTCACCTAATATTCACGCGTTTCTCACTCATTTCCTCATCCAAATGGACAGCACAAATTTCGGCAATTTTCGACAACAGAAAGAATTTGAGAAAGGGTAGAGAATTTTCGACAACATAAAATTCTTTCTTAGTTCTGTCTCTTCTCCTACTTGTTGCGTCTTTTGGTCACCTACATACTATTGTCGAACCCTTTTTCGTCGAATTTAAGAGCACTCTTCAGATATTTTTGACAAAGAAAATTATCGGTATTATTGTAGCACTATTGAACATTTTTATAATTTTTTACCAGAGACATCTGAGAACTTTTTAAATATTACAAGGGCATGTGATATTTTTGAGACAATTTTTAACGAGTGAAATTTCATAAATAGATAAATAAAAGAAAAATAGGAAAAGGAAGAAAAGAAAAGTTGAGGGGAAGATGTAGCTAAGGAAGAACAAGTGGATGAAAAAGAAGACGAGAAAAAAAAGAAGAAAAAGGTGGACGGAGAGGACGGAGGACGAGCTTAGATGTGCAATATCGACTTCACATAAGCCGCCACTGGGGGAGAGTTTCTGAAGCTTGCAGTGTTAAAAAAGCGAAATGAAGTCTGAAACTTTGGTGTATTCAGTTTGACTTGCATAAATCTTTTACAAGTTGTGTTGCACACTTTTACATTTTGAGTTGCTTAGTACACATTACTTTTTGACTAGCAACACTGAAAACGCTGAAGCACCATCATTTGCTTTGCACTGTGTCACAAGCTTGGAATGAAACTTTGATGAAGAAAACATGCTCTGGCCGAGGTCGGGCACCATGCTCAGCTCTTGCTACGGAGGGAAACCTCGATAAGAGGTCCCGGAGCTTCGGGATCCGAGTGGTTGAAGACCGGGTCTCCGAAACCTGTGTTTTTTTAACCATTCGCCGAATCATGGATTCAACATACCCCCCCCCCCCCCGCCGGGAGATGACTCATAAATTAGCACTATGAGTTCCATCAATACAATATGCAGTTGAGAGAGCAGCAGAGATTATCACTACCAGGAATAACCTCTATGACTCTGCCTAATTTATCTCTTAATGGAGTAAGAAATGTCAACAAATTATACTACGAGTATATATCGTACCTTAATGAGTTTGGATTTGGTAGCTCATATGTACCGCATTTGCAATGAATGAAGAAAAAACATAGACTATAACTTCCAAAATATTTGATACTGTCTGGAAATGTTTTTCTAATGAGACAAAAGATATTGCCTTGTTGTCAAAAGTTAGAGTTGAGAGATTACTTTTAATGATCTACCAATCAAAAAATGTGCAGATGTAAACATGGTTAAATCACTCACATCTTCTGAAAGATAAAACACTGCTCTATATTTTGAAACTTTTTGTTTGAAATTTTAGAGTTGAATGCTTTCTCTTCCTAATGTTGAAGAGCTGATTTCAAATATCTTATCAGTTTTTCTCTATCATGTCCAGTGTTCTTAAAAAAATTAAAACAAAATTTTCTTATTTACCCATGATAAGTATCAACAAGATCATTGTCATGTTTAAGAAAGAGGCGTATATTGGAATTGTGTAATCATATAATAGTAAACATAATGCACTTATATTTCACCAGAACTACCACCAATTTACATATTTTATATTAGTTTACAGGCAGAAATTTTCTTCTCTATGCACTTCGGTAAGCTTGCGAAGTACTTTCCCTCTTCAGGGACCAACAACAGCCTACCATCATGTTAACAGTCCAACCACCATGTTATCTTCTTTCGATGTCTTTCAAATTTGGGTGAAATAGTTAACCATATTCTTCACTGTAAAATTCTAGACAATCTGCAAAATAGTTAATGTGAGCATGTAACAAGTTTATCTTTAAACTCATGTTACAGCCTAGTTTTCTCAAATTTTTCAACATGATGTTTAGAATGGTTTTATAATTTGGACTCCTTGTGATTCCTAGAAAGTTTTTTTTTTTTACTTCTTTGTAGGGAGGGGCTCGGCTGAGGCACGGATGTGGTGGGGCGGGACTGGAGGGGACTTGGTGGGGAGGGTCATGGCGGGAGAAAGGGAGGGGCTCGGCCGGGACATGGGTGGGGGGGCAGGGCTGGAAGGGTCTCGGTGGGAAAGGATGTGGCGGGGAAAGGGATGTAGTGGGGTAAGGGAGGATCCCGACGGGGACAGGGATTTCGCAGGGCTGGGTTTAGAGAGACTCGGCGTGGGCCAGGGCGTGAGAGGGGCGGGGGCTGAGCTGGTAGGGGCTCGGCGGGGGCGGGGGCGGGGGCGTGGTTGGGTCTCGGTAGGGAGCGAGGGCGGGGGCGGGGCTGGGGACGTGGGATGGTTGGGTGTGTGCGCCGCCGGCCGCCGGGCACCAAGTGTTGGTGAGCGCGTCCGGGCGACACTTCACCCGAGAGACACTTGGAGGAACAACTTCCTTCGAGGGAGGCTGCGGCCGCGGACGGGAGACCACTTCTGTACCCCACGTTCATCTCACAGTCACGATAATCATTACTGCTTCTGTATCTACAATTTATTCATTTATCTTATTACTCACAATCTGCTTGTTCGAATTTGATGGAAAAAACATGTTGACTTGGTGATAAAACAATTAGCAATAAATCAAAGATTCTGGTTTTTAATAAACCTGTAGATCAAAACAGGAAAATCCATGTTATTCCAGTTTGTCTTAAAATCTTTAACGTTTTTTCTGTATTTTTATTGCAAATAGTTATCCATAGATTTTGACCTGATTTCTAATGCTCTGTTTTCTTCGTTCCTCTTCTATTATTTCATTTGTGAGAGAACTTAGTGCTTTGTCGTTTTGCATTTCACAGAGTTAAACATTCGAGGAAAATAGCATCTTAGGCAAACACATTTTTTTTACATATCCTCATACATCGAGGCAAGCGCTTTAGAAGAACGAATATCACTGCAACTTGGTACGAGTAGTTTTATGAATTACAAACAGGGGAGGGAGGATACTTCCACTGGAGACCTCAGTAATTAATAGTTATTGTTTGCGATGAAAATAGGGGTGTAGGTTACAATTAAAGGAAGAAAAAAGTAACAGAATGTAAGTTTGTGAAATGAAGCGTTTCTCTTTAGGGCGGTTTAAATTTATCTTTTGCGATTCGAGATTTGATTCTTCGGCGTTAGTTATAGGTTTTTCCTTGGTTGAATATGGAAGTTGCTGAGAAGGATGATAAGGAAAGAAAAAATATATATAATGATCAATCGTGTGAAGAAAAAACTCTCTGTGAAGTTCCTTGTTTGAAACCAAGGCGCTTGGATGGCAGGGCAAAGGATTTTATTTTGGAAGTTTGGAGCGTTTCCCATACCGAAGGGGCAGCTCCTTCCCAGACTGGACATGCATAAGCAATTATAGGACGAATGGCAGTTTTATAAACTAGTAGGGAGAGATCTGTTTTAAGAGCTGACTTTTTGTTATTAAAGAATTCAATTTAAAAAGTGGGGTCTGTGCCTTATAACATTTATTTAAAATGGACACTTTCCAAGTTATTCTGGTGTCAAGAAGCACTCCTAGTTATTTTATCGGTTTATTTGGAGAATTCCAAGAAACGTTTTGATTATTAATACGAGGGTCAGTCAGGAAGTAATGTCCCTCATTTTTTCCCCAAAATATTTATTTGAAGAACCAGAAAATTGCACACGATATTAATTCATGATTATACTACTTTTTCTATTTTTTCACATAATTTCCATCAACCATCGAAATTTTAATACTAATATTCTGTATTAGGTAACTTTGCTCTATCCCAAAAAAATTTGTGCAGTTTATAAGTAGTAATGCATCATTTTTCTTTAGTGTTCTTTTTCCGAATTTGTATGCCACAACTGTAGATACGAAGTTCTGGACTGAAATATACATTTTTTGGATTTTTTAGAGTCAAATAATAGCGTTTTAGCCTATATCAATAAACATATTTTTTATCTTGCATTTTTACACAAATTACGAAAATATGTTGCTTTTGAAATATTGAAATGTTTCACATGTTAGGTTTCATGTTGTTTGATGTGCTGTGATAATGTAAGAAGATTTTTTATGTAACGAAGCAAGTTTATCAACAACAACTTTCGTTGTAACTCTGCAAGCAGTGTTATTTATTCTGTTGGGAATGTGCTATAAATACTTTTGCTTGTCTACAAAATGAAATGTTACTAGTTAATTGGAACTGTTCATAACGTACGCAAATTTAGTTATGGCAAAATAATAGTAAATGTTTACAAAAACTGTTATCTGCAAATTATCTTCATAACTGATGAACCATATTAATAGGCTGGTACAAAAACGTCCAAAAAATGTTGTATTTCCAATGAAAAGATAATGGCGCTATTCGTAGGTAGGTGCATCTTTATCGAAGGTTGTTAGTGGTTCCTCCTGTAATTAAACTTAATGAGAAAACTTGGAGTCAGGAGGTCTCAACGTTCCAGGAACTTGCAGAAGAAACCGTCGTTTATTATAACTTGGGGCGTGGGGCAGGGGGTGGCGGGCTGCAGCGCTGTGGTCTTGCTCACGTGACCGCGACGTCCCCCCCCCTCTGGCGCGGGGAGGGGGCGCCGTGGCCCTTTGCGCACGGGGCGCCTCCTTTAAGCCGCATCACTCCAACAGCGCCTCTGACCGGGAGGTCCTAGGTTACCACTCCCCACGGCGGCAGGATTTTCGACACTAGCTTTTCAGCTACGTCGGATTCAGTCGCTGTCTGGAGGAGAATATTAGCGGCCGGCTGCTCTGAGCGGTAGTTTTCCGTGCTTTCTCCAATCAACACCAGGCGAATGCCCGAACAGTACCGTAACAAACGGGTCACGGCAGTTCGTGTCGGTTTGTTAGGTGCTGTCCAGGTATTGTTATAGTATTGATCGGGAAATCAAGAAAACTATGAAGAAGAGCAGCCGGTCGTTAGAATTCTTCGCGAGTCAGTACGTTCCTACCTGAACATCTGACACCAGTAGCAAGATTCGATTCATTCAAATATGTTGTTAAACATTTTTTGTAGAGATAATCAAATTTTCTTCTTTTTATTTATTATTTATTTATTATTTTAAAATTGTACGAAATTGTAGATTGTAGATTTTGTAGATTTATTACTAATTCTGCAGATAAGTTCCAGAACTTGGTGGCAGAATACACTAACTAAACATTACAGAACTTAACAACTATACAAAATTTTGCAAATTTTACACACTTTACAAAATAACATAAACATTTCACCGTGCAAGCTTCCATAGCACTCCACTTCACTTCACTTCACTTCACTTCATTTCACTTCACCTCGCCTCGTCTCACCTCACCATACTGCCAATCACGTTTTAATGTGATTCTGACACACTCTTTTCCCTCAACTTCACATCACTGCACTACACGCCACTGCACATAATAATAATAATAATAATAATAATAATAATAATAATAATAATAATAATAATAATAATAATAATAGTAATAGTAATAATAATAATAGTAAAAAAATAATAATAATAATGTTATAATAATAATAGTTATAATATAACATACTTTACAAAGGAGATAATAAGACACATATAAACATCTAGGAATTTAATTTATTTTTAAATTTGCTGACATCATGAGGAAAGGGATCAAAGATTGTCACAGGCAAGCCGTTCCAGTCTCTAATAGTTCGATTAGCGAATGAATATTTCCCAACGTCCGTTTTCTGAATTCTTGTCTGAATTTTGTGCATGTGATCCGCTCTGCCGAAATATGTAGGTTTCCCTAATCGACTTTGAATTTCTTTCCACTGTCGAAAGCCTGTGTACGCTTTATACATAGCATTGAGACGCGATTTCATTCTCATGAATGAATCTCTCAATGAACAAATAAAATAAATATTCGACATACCATATGTCATTGCAAACTTTTATATTGTATTTTACAATTCTATTAAATTTTTAGATTTGATTAACAATTATTCCATTTTTTACTTCTAAGATTTGTATCTAAAACATCACAAAACCGTTTAAAAATATGAATTTTCTAGAAGTGTCACTACATTCCCAAAAACAATTAAAATGGCTCACGCCCTGTGTTTGCGCCCAAGACCATTTATTGTGTTAAGATCTTCCACGTTATTGAATGAATATCATATTGAGGCAAAAATAATAATTTCTATTAATTTAACATCTTTATGTTCATTTTTGAGCAATATTAATTACAATTATCAAACAACTCAGCATATTTCAATTTACTTCTTAATTGAACATAGTAAAACCTATAATTTTTATCCAAATTACTAAACATAAATGTTCGTTAAAAAGTCACAACTACTTCAGAGGTATATATATCTTACGACATTTCAGAAAAAGGAAAATGCTACGTACTAAATCTATTTTTTTTACTATTCTCGTTTCGCGATTCATTCCGGATGTTTTCTTTCTCATATAATTTTATAAACGCTTTTTTTTTCTACGTCCGTACCATAACCTCAATGGAAAGTGGGAGAAAGTGAAGTTATTCACCAGGGGAAATGCCAGCTCAGTCGGACGAGAGTTGATTATATATAAAGACAGGGTTCAGGATCGTGGATACTCTCCACTCGGATGTTCACGAAATCACTCAAAGTTGAATCACATTTAACAGAATATTACAATCTCCAATCCCGCACATACATGGAATACATAAATGAATACACATATACAAAAAAGAATAAATACCCTGAAAATAAGCAATCTTACAACAAATACACTTTTGCTGTATACAGGTTTGTGGCTAACTAGCAATCTGTCAGAAAAGTCCTATATTCGTTATTACATTTGACAACAAAAAAAGTTTCAAGCAAATCCTTGTATACTTGTTACTCTCTTCTAAACCCATTTACATTGATTTCCAAATACACTTATGAACTCATTGTTTTACTTTACACAATTTAAATGCTGTGGTCTAATTTTTCAAAAATTAAAATTAAAAATTATTGATTCTTGATTCAGAACAATGTTTTAAAAACTCTCCATACGCGATATCGAATTTTCCTACGTCTTTTCCTGACCAACAGAAACTCGGATCAAAATTCCAAAATAAAATTATTTCATCTAGAACGTTCTTACTTGACAATGAACAGATGTTTTCTACGGAGTCGTCTGGTTGAAACGGCCGCGCGTCGTCTCCCTGCAGCTCCGCGATGTCTTTTGACCTTGGAGGGCCGGCTCGTGTCCTTTATAAAATGTGTAGCCGGGCCTTCGCGTGTTCGCTTGCGTATGAATTCGTCCAAGAACTTCACCCAGATGTAATGAAACTCCATGTTACAGTAACGAAGTAACGGAACAGAGCGTCAAGACAAAAATATAAAAAAACTAGAAAAGATAAAAAGACATTCGAGTGTTAGCTATCGTCTAACGTCTAAGCGTACGTAAAACTCGTACGAGCTCCTCACTTCTCTGCTCTCAATAATTTATGCAAATACTACCCTTGATTATATGTACAATTAGTCGTATTGCATTTAAAATAAACAGTTTACCTCTCCTAGTGTCTTCTCCGAAGAGTTTTTCTGGCGCTACTTAGAAACAAATGCTCGGAATGGTACGTTCTTGTAGTCCAATCTTGCGATACGCCTTGACAAGGCGACGGTTCGATTCCGAAAGACTGTTGCAATTCATTATGCCAACTTCCTTCCTTCCTGCTACATTAGCGAACTCTCCCGTTACATTTTTGCACTAATTCTTTTGTTTTTGTGCGCGCGTTCAGGCTCGTTTAAACACCCCTCAGGTCACAGGCGAAGGATGTGACACGCTTTGCCTGATTGGTGGGAAAACGGATGGTCACAGTACCTAAACTTCTGACATTTCGATAGTTTATTCACCTCATAATGACCCAAAACAACTGAAATGCGAATAAATAAAATAGCTTTTCAGACACATAAAAATAAATCTACAGATTAATAACTTCTGAACACTTATTGAAGGGATAGAGTTTACGATCTTTGTGTGTAAGAAGAAGAATTGTGATCGCGTGTTTGGCTTGCGTAAGGGAGGTTGCTGCCGGATTCCTCGAGCACTTTTTTTCTCGTAGAGTGATGAGTAGCAAGACTCGCGTGAACTTCGCGCCGCCCCCACCCCAATTCTTAAGAAATTAATTTCTAACAAAAGACAAAGTGTTGAGAAGAAAGCTGTATAATTTGTAAATAATGGTCAGGAGAAATGGTTTCAGAAACACAAAGTTTTGAAAACCCAAAAGGCGGAATGCAACAAATATAAAAGAGCGTATGATTCAAAACCGACGTTTGGCACTTAAATAACTGAAAATAGCACTGTCGTAATGTAAGGAAGCATTAGAAGAGAAATAACAGGAAATTGCTCTGTTGCAAATAAACAAATCCGAAGGTTATCATTATATCTACTATTGCCACTACTACTATCACTAACGCTACCACTACCACTACTACTATTGCCTACTATTGCCACTATCACTACGACTACCACCACCACCACCACCACTCACCACCTACTGCTACTGCTACTGCTACTGCTACTGGCTGCCACTGCCACTGCTACTGCTACTGCTACTGCTATGCTACTGCTACTACTACTACTATCACTACCACTACTACTACTACTACTACTGCTAATTACTACCACTACTACTACTACTACTACTACTACTACTACTACTACTACTACTACTACTACTACTACTACTACTACTACTACTACTACTACTAACTATTACTACTACTACTACTACTACTACTACTACTACTACTACTACTACTACTACTACTACTACTACTACTACTACTACTACTACTACTACTACTATCACTACTACTACTACTATCACAACCATTACTACTACTAGTACTACTACTACTAGTACTACTATCACTACTACTACTACTACTACTACTACTACTACTACTACTACTACTATCACTACCACTACCACTACCACTACTACTATCACTACCACTACCACTACCACTACTACTACTACTACTACTACTACTACTACTACCACTACCACTACCACTACTACTACTACTACTACTACTACTACTATTACTACTACTACTACTACTACTACTACTACTACTATCACTACCACTACTACTACTACTATCACTACCATTACTACAACTAGTACTACTACTACTATTACTGCTATACTATTGCTCATGCTACTGCTCAGCTCGCAAGGGGAGGGTGTCCTAAGTCATGAGTCATCGTAAGAGGGTGAGCAGGAGAGTGTGCCTATCCGAACGGCGGAAGAGAAAATCCTTCTTGTTGGTCAAGCAGTCGTTAAGCTGGGACGGGAGTTCTTCCTGGTTAACGGAGTAAGGCGTGAGTAACTCGTAAGCGAAAGGGAAAACGTGTTTGGAGAACGTTCGTAATAAGCAGACGCGGAAGTGCCTGTGACGAAGTGCTATGATAAATTAGCACAGTTCGTAGCGAGGTGAGGACAAATGATCCGCTATTCAGCCGTTACAATTGCTATGAAGTAGAGAGGAGGGTCTTATATTTTGAACATTTTTTAAAATTTGGGAGTGAATATAAAAACTGGAAAAAGCAGATCCCGACAGAACTGTAATTCTGGTGGACTATTCAAATTATCTGGTGAAAGGTAGCGAACTATTTGGAGCGCAAGATCAATTTCCAATATAATGAGTAACACGAAAGCACAATTCGTGGAGAGGTTGCACGTTTATGGACGGGTGTGTAGAAGACTAGAGGCCTGGGGAAGGAGAGAGAAGACCAGGAGCGGTCGGAGCAAGAATATTTCGAGCGGCGAGTAGCCGAGAGGCCACGACACATTTCTGGGGGAATCGCTGGCTGCTTCGGATCGTGGTGGGTCGCCGATGACCTCGCGGCGCCTTGCTGTTCCTCGCGGTGCGAACAACGTCGCCACGAGCGGCGTGACCTTCGACGAGGGTGCAGGAGAGTGAGCGAGGGACGGCAGCCGAACGATCAGTATCACGAAACTTCCAATGTGCCAGTGAAAGTTTCAAGCGCGATAGAAGCAAAGTAACAATGGACGGAGTACTATAACGAAGCGCGAAGGAGAAACTGAAGTTTGCTCGAAAAGAAACACCAATTTTTGAAGTTAGATAATTTAACTGGATAACCATGAGTTTTAATGATGATGAGTTTGACTGATGGTGAAGAAAAGATAAACAATTTGTAAATAGTAGGTTAAGGTATTTTTGAAAGGAAACAAGAGTACATTTTATGTTCATTGGAAATATGTGAAATTATTTTGAAGCCATGATGCAGTTAGTACAACATTTTGTACAACATTTTTGTTTCGAAATAACATTTTTAAAAGGTATATTTGCCATCAGTTATAGGACAGGATCCCATTAAGAATTAGTGAGAATACGTATATGTCAAGTAAAGAAATGAAACATATTGAATAGTTTATGAGAGGGTGGACAATTACTACGTTATCTAGGGATTATGTTTTGTCTTTTCGTTTATTAACTATGTGCGTATATGTTTTTTGTTGTTTTTCATTTCACTGATAATTAATAAATTACAAGAGTGAAGCTGTGTCAAGCATTTACAATGTGATGCCAATCAATGTCTTCTAGACAAAAAGCCTATGACTCTCAGGTCACCAATGAAACAAATCTTTTTTATTCTCAATACATGAGTATACAACAATACATATTTAATTTTTTGTGAGTTATAATAAAGTGAATGAAAATAACGTCATTCTCTTATTTACCTGTTTCACTGGCAGAAAATTCCACTGTTATGTTATTGAATATTCTTTTTATAACGTCTAAATGAACCGTTGGGGTTAATGAACAGTATGCAGCAAAAACTAATTAAATTAGATAAAGATAAATAAATAAAGTAAATCCTCCATCAATTTAAAATAGCAATACAAGTAATAATCAGTGACGTAATTTATTTTGGACAACAGGATTTTTGTAGATAGAAAACTATAACAAGTTTTATGTTGACGACAGTAATGGCGTGATTAAATGTTTGATTTGCACTACTATACAAGTAAGATGCAATATTTCCTTTTACAAGTTTTGCCAATATTTCCTGCATTGCGATGTTATTTATTTGAACCCGGCATCCCAACTTTACAATTCTCATATAACAGCGTTTCTTAACCATAATTGCCTGTTCCAATTCCATTCCACTACCATTCCTTCTTCTTTTGCACACAATATAATTTGGTTGCATAGAAGGGCGTTGTAATTTGGACCACTCAAGGAGCAAGTACCCAGGCGCACCACCTAAGGAGGGCAAATGCTGCGTGTGGAGTTGTGGGAGTCGAGGCAAAAAGCCACGCCCCCTCGGGCGGCGGAGCAGCCAATTTCGCGGTCGCGCTCGTTGCCCAGGCGGGCGGCGACGCGACGGCGGGGGGGGGGGGAACACGACGTGTCGGAGGGCAATGGAGACGGGGCGGCAAGGGCCGCACTAGAGGCGTAGTGGGGAGAGGCGACGGGCGAAGGACAAGGGATGTGCACGTGGCTTTGAAGCGTGAGGCTCGGGATAACGAGATGAACGAGGCGTCGAGGGCTGCAGGTCCAGGTGAATGCCGGGGCAGTACCCTAACAAACGAGCCACGGACCGCGCACGATCCTTCTTTCCTCTTCCTTGTCCTGTTATGGCCCCTTAAATACACACACTTACACTAACACGCTCTACACCACCACATATTCAGGGAGACCGGTCGAGAGCTTAGAGCTGGTCGCGGCTGGGGCGGTGCCCCGCTGCTGGGAGAGTCCTGGTTAGGGAGAAACCCTGCTAGCTGACGGTAGGTCGGCGCCGGATCTCGCCATTCAGTGGGGGAAGATCACCGACACCTTCCGAGGAAAAACATACACTACACTTACGGGACTAATGACCTGAACGCGCCAGAAATCAGGTCGCGCCAGGTTGATGCGTCAGGAATCACTAAAAACCAACCAACCAACCAACCCGCGGGTCCATTTGCGTTGCTTTTAAACAAAAGGCTTTCGACGACAGCGGAGGGAAAGAGGGCACACCGGCTAAGTGTATCAACTGATGTCGCTGCCGTGCCTCCGACCGGGAGGTCCTAGAATTCCACTCCTCACGGTCGTGGCAGGATATGTGACAATAGCTAGATAGCTAGGTCGAATTTAGCCGCTGTCTGCAGGAGAATTCTAGCAGTCGACTGCTGTGATCGATAGTTTTCCGTGTTTTCTCCCTTCAACACCAGACAAATGCCAGGTAGTACGCTAAAACAGGCCACGGACTGAGCGCAAAAATTGCCTCTCTCTTCCTTGTCCTATCCTCACCTCTTACGGACGCACACTGTTACACGCACTTAAATATCACACATGTCGGTGACTTAGAGCGTGTCTGGGCTATGGCAGTGCCTCGCTGGTGGGAGAAACCTGAGGAGTAAAACCTTATAAGCCAACGTATAGGTCAGCACCAGGACTCACCATTCAGCGTCGGAATATCATCTCCCGCGATAAAAAAGATGTACATTATGAAATGGTGATGTAATGATGGGTATTTTTTACACAAGTTTGATACATTAATTCACGGGTGTGATATTACGATACGAGCGAGGTACGAGCCAGTATCGTAAACTTCACACGAATGAATTAATACCCATTACATCGAGTTTCATACGGTGCTTTTTCTACGACTTTTATTTGTTAAACTTTTACATTGAATCGTTTCGTGGTAGTAGACGTGCAGGATACAGCCAAGGCCACCTAGCGAACAGCTATCCTACCTGCCGCAGGTGGCTATGGTTTACCAGTGACAAAGAATACAAAAGTTTCTCTTACAATAATTCCGAGGTCACCATTTTCGCTTTTTATCTTATTTCTGAAGGTGCTAACTCCTCCTCTGATTCACTACACATTTCAAACTAAAGAATTGGCCGGTTTGAAAAAACAAACACACAGCAGCAACCTATAACACACAATAACTTGCGTTCTGATATTAACGTCAGTCAAATATTCCCTTTACCACTATCACTGGGCCAGTCAAATAGGATCAAAGTGAAATTACGATCCAATTGATTTTATATAATATTCCACACACAAATTACTCATAATAAAATAAATTAAAACTGATAAACATAATATACAGTAAATGCAATTTTAATGTACACAGTCAAACAAAACATGTACTAGAACGATTATCAAAGATTAATGAAGTCACAATACTTAGTTTTTGAGCTACTCTGTGATTGGTCAAGAACCTATATCTGTATCGTATATGAAATCTGTATCGTAATGAGTATCATTATGCAGCGGGTTGGAACCATCAAATGACAGAATTATACAATGAGAGTAGAAAAAATTCATTACACTTATGTAACCACTGACGCTAGCAGTTGTCACGACCGGATACAATAATCACTCAATCTAGCGAAGCGCAAGGGAGGTGGGGTCTAGAAGGAACGTGAGGACAAGAGATGAAGGGCGACGTTATGTTACAGCGTGGGGCGACGGCGGAGGGGCCATAAGGATATAAGTGTTAACATACTTAATATCCTTCCTTTCTTCTTCTCCGAACTTTTCCTCTGCCAACCCTCAGTAAATGCTACCTACGTTCTTCCCCTCACATCCTGTAAACCCTTTTCCTGTGGGTGGCCGAAACCTTTCCCTGACCGTGCAAGTGCCTCACGCCAGAAATAAGCCTAATCCTCTCTCCCCCTGCCTGTTCCTTGCACATTTAAATGCCCAGTCTCTGCCCTGCCATTTCGACGAAGTAACGGAAATAATATCTTATCACCGTTTTCATGCGCTTGTCTCAAGCGAAACCTGATGGAAGCATTCTCTCAATTCCGTGCCAGTGGCAATTCCAGGGTGAGCAGTAGCAATTCCTTGATGAGAGCTGATTGGAAGGCCAGCGTCGCCGCACATGGTGGAAGTGTCGGTATATATTTTTGTAACTGTCTTAGGCATAACCTTGTGCTGTGAACAAAAACGGATTGCCCACGTAGTGAATATCCTTTTATCGAAGTCGGAGTTTTAGGAAAAAAAGTCGCTTGACTGTCATATATTTACCTCCTAAATCAGGCAGAATAGATATGTTGGACGGAACTTTTGCATCTGCGATCAATTTGTATGAACATGTTATTGTAATGGGCGACTTTAATCATAACTTAATAAAAGCCTCTCCATCTGAAGAGTTGTTTACGCGCTTTTTCCACAACGTGTGCCTTGAAATTTTACCTCTAGCATCAACACACCACTCAAAGAGCACGGAAACTTGGATCGATCTTAATTTATTGTTTAATAAAAAGAAAGTTCGAAATCTCGGCCAATGTTTATTTTCCCGTGATTTCAAAACATGATTTAATTTATCACGTTTACAACCTGAAGTGTTGTAAATACCCCACTTAATCAAATATCGCGATTTTTTAAAATTCTATAAATAAGCATTTACTATAGTTGGATTGACACTTCCACGGCACCATGCACACAAAGAAGAATCGCTGGACTCTAAAATGGCGATTTTCACTAACTTAATAACACAACTCTATGACCGGCATGCGCCTTTAAAAATATCGCGCGTAATTCGTCCGCCTGCACCATGGTTAACTGATGAAATTCGGAATTAAATGAGAGATCGAGATGCAGTTCATGCTAATTTCCAGAAAACGAAATGCGAACTATTTAAAAAAACTGTACAAAATGCTCAGAAATTTAGTTACGTAGAAATGACGAAGAGCTAAAATAAAATATTACCACACCACCTCCGACAGAATCTGCGACGCGAGAACGATTTGGAATCATTTGAAAAATCTAGGGATAGACAAAGTTCCTCTCCAAATTGAAATGAATATTTCCCTAGAATCACTAAATTATGTCATAAATAGCGTTCATATATTTGAGAGTAACTTTAAAAGGCAATCCCTCACGTTTCTCCAAAACTCAGAAATGAAATTCAAGGAAGAATTTTTCTTTTCATCCGTGGAACATGAGGATACCTAATAAAAATGTTTCAAAGTCTCAAATCAAATGCTTCAGGTTCCGATGGTATAAATGCAAACTGCTAACAAATAGCCTAGATGTGACCTACAAGTTATTACCGAAATAGTAAATTTCTCACTAATGAGCGGACAATATCCTTTAACCTGCTCTTGTGCATGCTATTCCCAAGGCAGCATCAATCAGGAACCCTATTGAATACCGCCCAATTAGCATCCTCCCCACTATTTCTAAAGTATTCGAAAAAGTCGTCTGAAAGCAAACTGCCCAAGAAATCACTTTTAAACGATCAACAATCAGGTTTAAGTTCCGGCAGGAATACTGGAACAGCGCTTCTAAACATTATTGAAGACGCGAGAACGGAAATAGATTACAGTAATCTAACTATCTTGATTCGACTGGATTTAAGCAAAGCCTTCGATTCAGTATATCATGACAACTTGCTCGCCGAACTAAAAATCATGGTATTTGCACAGCTCACGCGTACATGGTTTCTTAACTATTTAACTTCCAGAACCCAAAGAGTGGTGTCCGGTAGCCGCAGCTCAAAGGCCTTTAAACTTAACCGCGGAGTTGCTCAAGGCACTGTGTTAGGGCCACTATCCTTCTTCATCTATGTAAACTATGTGAGAAATGCACTTAAATATTGCAGTCATCAAATGTACGCGGATGATCTTCAGATATACCTAAGTGACCACCCGTCTCACCTCTTCCCATACTCCGGACAAAAGACGGTAATTCCACATTCTACTTCTTCTTTATACAATTTTACACGGTTCTCATGTAACACGCCCTGTTAACTTCAATCTTCTGAAATTAAATTGAGCTCGTGATTAAGCTCTGGTTTCTGTACCACGTCACTATACATCTTTCAGTAGATTATTTACCATTGCAGTTATCCGGGTTTGGAATAAACTACCAGCGGGTATAGAATATTAAAATACTCTCCGTAAATTCAAAAATATATTAACTACTAGGATAAGAAATAATGACATACAGAATGACGTTAGCGTCCTAGACTTTTCCCATTTCCAAGAAACCGGTCACCACCACGCTAAACGCCGAAATTTCCTCTCTCTTTAAAATTCAAAATTCCATCCCATACCTTTTACTCTATCCTCATTTTCCATTCCCTCTCACACCATCTGTATCATTAACAATCATATATTTTTCTGTGTATTTTATTGAAATTATTGAAAAGTGCTTATCGACGCTCCAAATATAGTGTGCTTATCTATCTGCCGTCATTATCATAGCTTATCACAGCGTATCATAGCTTTATTACAATATATTGGCCTTAAGCATAAATACAATTGATGGTTAAATCCTATTGTACTTTTACATTGATTCTTAATACTGTCAATATAGTATTTTAAATTACTAGTAACTTATAGTGTATTGTGCTTCTTTGGTGTTTAAAACGATTGTATATACATATAAAATGCTAATGTGTACCAAACGTAGCATTTCTGTACCGTTTCTAGAATAAGTTTACTTTTCCGCCCACTTCTTCCTTCTTTTCTTCGCTTCTTTTCCCTTCCTTTCCCTCACAGATTTCATTTTTTCTTTACAACTCCTTCCCCTGAAATTCATTTCTCTACTCTTTCGTTACTATAAACATCATATATCATCATACAAATCATGTGCACATCATACTAAGCACATATTCTGCTCTATTAATGTTCAGCCATAAGCCACCATCCTGAATGAGGTTTTTCTGGTTTTGTCAATCGATTAAGGCGTATGCCGGGATGGTCCATAGTTCTGCACTCCTAGACGTAAGTGTACAGCTTGGCTTCTTCCTCTTCTCTGTATTAATGTACATTCAGTGCTTAGGTGGAAGAGCATGTCCTGTGTCCTGAACCTCACCATTACTAAAGACATTATTATTATTATTATTATTATTATTATTATTATTATTATTATTATTAATAATATTATTATCTGCTAAACTTTGTAGCTACGTCTTTCATCAATTGCTCTCATGAACAATCTGGAGGAAATATTAAAATACGGTTGACTCCGGTTATAGTGAACTTCTGGGAACAAACATTTTTTGCTCACTATATCCGAAGTTCACTATATACGTCGAAATCAAATATAATTTCTCCATAACGATTGATTTTATTAAAATAGAGATACAGCAAAAAACATTAAGAGCACGAACTGAAAATTTCAATATATTTATTAGTCCTTAAAAAATCAATTATTTTCAGTTCTTTGCTTGGTATTTTTCATTAGCAATTTCTCTAGATCGTTCTCCAGAGTTTGTGTTATCTCCGTACTTGATTCTGCATTGTCTTCTATGTCTATGTGTCGTAATGTAGTATTCACACCCTTTAATGCCTCTTGCACTGTTGGAACCTACTACCTTTCTCTGAAGGCCATTTTACTCTTTAGTGGAGATATACTCTTTGGTGACACAAAGCTTGAAACTGGAGCAAGCAATTGCGCATCGCTGACACCACGAGGACACGGCCTTTGTTTCTACAGTGAAACTGAGCGGCAAAACTTCATTAGAAAGGTGCTCATTCCGGGTCCGCTTCCTTCACTTCAGGGAAGACTTCTTCCATAATGGCCTTTGGCCGACGATCTTTTTTTCCTTTTGCCTGGAGTTGAAATTTGTGGCATTGGGGCGATTTATATTCTTCTAGGAGCGAATTAATTTCCAGAACGTTGTATTTTCTACGTTCACTATAGCCGAGGTTCAGGTTCACTATAGCCGAATCTTCTTATGCTTTTGTAATGTAAGTGAAATGGGATTTGTGAATTTAGTTCACTAACACCGAGGGTTCACTATATGTGCTTTCACTATAGCCGGAGTCGACTGTATCTTGGTGTTTAAAATATACGTAATGCACATTCCGAAGTCATTAGAAGATATAACATAAAGGAGGTATATGCAAAAAAGACACATCTAATGCACCGAAAAGGAAATGGAGAGACAGCGCGGAACATGTAATTTTTCGTGCAATTTTAGTAATTTTTGAAAACCACAAAAATAGAACAATATGTCGCGTAGTTCATATCGTAGAGTACATTTAGAACTATCCCTACCATGGATGATTAAAAAAAACACTTTTTAGGTATTAGGGATTCCCAGAACGTGTATTTCTGTAGAAATCTCGAAGTCGATTTTCTGCAGCATTACACAATTTTCTCTATATTACGTGCATTCCCCAAACGTTTTCAACGAGAATTGTCACTTCGCACCAGGCTTTACTCTTCTTTAATATTCGTAAAGAAATATTTCGTTTCTACTATTAGGAGACCAAAACATTTTTGAGAGAAAAAACGGTCAAATTTCAAAAGAATGTAATTTAAGCGGCAATAGTTCGAGAGGCAAGTTAGAAGAGCTACCTCAGGCTAGAGTATGTGGCAAGTCCGAATAACTAGCCTAGGCAAAATAAAATAGAAAACTAATACGTGAAAGTCTGTGCCATTCTGTTCCACCAATAGTTTAATTTTCTTTAACAGTTAAAGAACTTTCGTATTTTGATCATTGTATCCAGTAAATTATTTTAAGTCATAGATTCTCCAATTTCTCTATACACTGATGTTTTCTCCTTAAACTAAGTTCAAGCAAAGTGTTATTAGCTAATAATCTCAGTTAAGTTTGTGATTGTTACAATTATTAACTAATTGTTATTGCATGATAGTGTATTCTTTCCAAAGTAAATTCCATAGGGTGCAAGATTCCGCAAGAAAGGTAAAATACCTGTTAAACTTATGATATCCAAATTTGCTATGTCAATCAAGTACTATCGCGCGATATTTTTACGTTTTCATCGTATTATACTACATGAACTCGCAAATATGTTTTAAGTCCTCCAATTTTTCTCTTAACTAGATTTCAATCAAACGAGTTTGAGTTTTAGAAAGCTAATCATCTCCTCCCTACCAAATGACTCAGATGACTCAAGATGACTCAAATGACTCAAGATGTAATTTTTCAAGAACAGATTTAGTAGAGAAAATAACATATATTATTCAAAATTGTAGCTGCAGAAAAAAGCTGATTTTTTTTTAATTTTGCAATTTTCGAAAATAATGTTCAACGAAAATCCGAACTGCCGGATTTCTAAAGGTGTACATTTCACGATGGAGAAAAAAACCTTCCGTTTTCTATTTAAGTTTGTTAGTATGCGAACAAGTAAAAAGGAACACGGTAATTATGTAAAATATATATGCATGAATAAAAGTAATAAAAATCCAATTACTGATATATCTCACCATAATTTATAGCCTAAATATCATGTTCCGAGCAGTTCGTTTGCTCCGATCTAATGGAAGAAGCATAACAACGTTAATCAGAAGGAAACATGTGTGTGTGAGTAGGGTACACACCCTGATACATCCAAATTCAATTTCCTATTAAGCTAAAGGTCAAAGACTGAATCAGGATACGCGCCGTCCCCGGGGAATTTTGTCCCCAAACTCAATTACGCCATCGCACTTCATATCGGTATCAACGAAATTATCGCGGCGGGCGCTGGGGGCGCCCGTGTGCAGGGCGGAGGCGTGGGCGGGGCGTTGGCGAAGGCGTAGGCGAAAGCGCGGGCAGGGGCGGGTGCTGTGCGGGCGAGGGCGGGTGTGGGACCGTGAGCGAGGCGGGGACGAAGGTATTGGCGAGGCATGGGTGAGGGCGGGTGCGGGTGCTGGAGGCGCCCGAGGGCGGTACGGGGACGAATGAAGAGGTGAGGGCGTTGGCGGGGACGCGGGCGGGGACGCGGGCGGGGACGCGGGCGGGGACGCGGGCGGGGACGCGGGCGGGGACGCGGGCGGGGACGCGGGCGGGGACGCGGGCGGGGACGCGGGCGGGGACGCGGGCGGGGACGCGGGCGGGGACGCGGGCGGGGACGCGGGCGGGGGGACGCGGGCGGGGGACGCGGGCGGGGACGCGGGCGGGGACGCGTGCGGGGACGCGTGCGGGGACGCGTGCGGGGACGCGGGCGGGGACGTGGGCGGGGACGCGGGCGGGGACGCGGGCGGGGACGCAGGCGGGACGCCGGCGGGGACGCAGGCAGGGACGGGGGGGGGCGGGTGCGGGTGCTGGAGGCAACCGTACGCGGTACGGGGACGAGGGCCGTGGCGAGGGGAGTGGCGAGGGCGAGGCGAGGGCGATTCGAGTGCGTGGGAGAGAGGGACGGTCACTGCGTGCGCAGGGCGAGGAGGGCGACGCCAGAGGCAGAAGGAAAACAAACCAGGAAAGAAGGCAGTCATCAGAATGCAAATCAACTGATCGAACCGTGCACCCCTCCTCTTCTCATGCCCTGCTTTCCATTTGTTTTCTTTGTCTTCCCCTTCCATTATCCCCCGCTCTCCGCTAGTTCTTATTATTTTACTATTTCCCTCGAACTAAGTTTTTGTCTCTTTCCTACCCTCTTCTCAATGGTTTTCCGTGATGTCTTCCCTCAAAACGAAATTAATGCCGGAGGAATACCCTAAAAAAGGGTTACGGAATGCGCATCTTTCTTTCCCCTCTTGTGCATCTTTCCTTGCACTCTTGCACTTACATGCACTATACTTCCACACATGTTGTAGGGGGGGGGGCTCAGAGCTCGTTCAGGCAAAAGAGGGGGTGCTCCGCTGGAGAAGTCACCTAAAAGCAGATTCCCTCGCGTGCTGACGTACACAGCGTCGCATAACAACATTACTACACTAACGGAACGGACGTAGCAGCTGATGTGATTTGGTTTTGTACAAACTGCGCGAAATTAATCATATGACGGTCTTATGCATCAACCGGCTAAGCGCCATTTTAAAAAATGCTATACGGACGTCATCAATTGCATTGGACCATGCACTAAGTGTACGCAAAATGTTGGCGCCAAATCTGCAAAAATAGCCTTATAATGAATGAAAAATATAAACGCTATGAGTCACATCAGGGATTTTATGTTTCATAACAACCGCCTATAGACCTAGATCTTCGTAACTGCTGTTCTTAATTTCGCATTAGGCAGGTAAACGCTCAAAAATAACCCATAGGAAGTTATGGATCGCATGAACACCTTCCGTTTTGTTTTTCGCCGGTTTTCGTGGAAAGGGGCGTTTTAACACTACACAATAGCGTTTAAGCCGTTTTGAAGACGAGGCTGCAGGAAAAAGTATTTCACTTTGATGAATTGTTTGACTCGGCACTTCCTTATCAAAAAAACCCAAGAAAATGAATTATTTAAAAAATTGCAGAAAAATCGAAATATTCAGTAATATGTAAAAATATGTTCTTGGGAGTAAAATATGTGAATGCATGTTCTTTCAGGTAAAATATGTAATTATATATGCTAAAAAGCCACCGTTTTTGAGACATGAATAAATCGTTGATTTGACTTGATTGAGTTAACTTAGGAAAATAAGTGATAAATTAATTATATGGGCCCTCATTACTAATGAGAAAGTCAGAATTGAAGATAGGAAAAATCCATTTGAAATATCCCGGTTCATGGGCAATAAAATCAGTCAGCGAAGTAAAAAAACAGAGAGAAGGGATGAAGTAAACGACGGTCAACGAGGATGTGGTTCAGGTGTCATGTGTTTACCGTCATTCGAATTAGTGTACAAGCTCATGAAAAATTACCAAGTTTTTCTGTAATGAAAAATCCCTGATTCAATAAAATTTTGACAATAGTTCAATTAATTTTTGCATTATTTTCTGTTTTTCGTGATAATTTGTATGAATAAATTTATTTCGCATGCAAATTTTTGAATGTTATGTAAACAAATGACAAAATAAATAACTGTAATACCCACTGTTATACATTATTTTGCAACAACAGTCTGTACGCCTTGTCTCAGCGCTTAGTTGCTTGATACATAACAAAATACTGACCACTTGGCGGATTGTTACAAAATTCCAATGACAGCATTCTCGATCCGCCTAAATGCAATATGCAAATATTGACCGTAAATATTATTATAGAGAATTTTTACTCATGCGGTACGAATCAGCATATACAATGTTGTCACGAAAATTATTATCGTGTCATAATAAGCTGTAAATACCTTGGCATTCTCCTGGATTGTAAATTGGGATGGGAGAAACAAATGAACTACGTAGTGGGTAAAGCTTGGAGGTCTTTGCATTTCGTCATGAGAAATCTTAAAAAATGTAATACGAAAGCAAAGGAAATCGTGTATACCTCGCTTGTTAGGCCGGTAATGGAATACGGAGCTAGTTGTTGGGATCCGTACAGAATAGGACTTAAAAAGAGCTTAGAGAGGATACAAAACAGAGCGGCAAAATATATATTTCGGAAGAACACACCTGCGCATTGGGAATCATTAGAATGCCGGAGGAAGAGGGCACGACTTTGCTGGCTGTACAAATCGTACGTTGGTTGCTCCGCAAGGCAGGAAATTCGGGGAAGGCTAGAAAAAACAGATTATTTAAATAGATTTGATCACAAATATAAAATTAGAATAAGAATACAAAGAACGGACGTAGGGAAATTCTCCTTTGTAAACAGAACTATAGTAGATTGGAACGATTTGCCTGCGACAGTTTTTGAGCCCTTTCCTTGCTCAGCGCGAGGTTTTAGAAAAAAATATAGGAAATTAGTCAATAGGGTGAAAACAGTGAAGTGAAGTTAAGTGAAGTGAAAGGTGCGGTTATGCGTAGTCGGCAGTAAAAACTGAACAATTAATATTTAGATAAAGTTATATGCAATGCAGTGAAGTGAAGTGAAGTGATTTCATTTCGTCTGAATATGACTGAATAAGTTCTGTTTGTGTATGTGAGGGTTCCTTCGTCTCTCTATGTATATATGTGTACATGTTTGTATGTATGTATATTTGTGTAATATGTAAGTTTATTCATTTATGTGTTAGTGTATATGCATTTTAATGTTTAGTATAGGAATGTAAATGCCATCTGCATATATAGGAAATGACAAAGTCAATTTGTTTGTTTATATTAATTTTTTTATATATTAGTATTTTATTTGTAATTGTAATTTTGTATTCTGCCACCGGGCATCATTTGCCCAATTGTAGAATAAATTTCTATCTATCTATCTATAATAATAATATCGTGTCATAAATAATTGAATTACAGTTTTTAGAACTGAAAATGTAAAAAAAAACTTTGAAAACGATTATCTCAAAAGTTGTATAGCATCGCATAACCAGTTGATGCGTAACACCATTAATTTGATACAACTTAACAGAATGTTTTGCAATATTCGCGTGTCGGGAAATACTCTGGATCAGTCCCTGAATTTTCTATCGATTTTTTGTGAGAAGTAATAGAGATCGAAGAAGAATTTATTAGAATTGACTTCCCTTGCACAAAGAAAGTTTTCAGTGTCACGAAATGCAGGAACTTTATAGAATCTTTTACGCAGGAAATTCAAATAAGTTTAATGTAAATGTCAACTTATTACTTTGCCAACACATTTGTTTCCTGAAACTAATTAAGTTTTCCATACAAATATTATACTCTTTTATTTTTTATTTATTTTATAACAGCAAATACAAATGCAAAAGCAAAAATACAATTACAAAAGTAGTACGCATTTAAAATTCTCTTGAGTTTTGGTCTCTTTCCAGGTCAAGAAGCATCGAATCAAACTTCTCTTACTTCTTTGGTGCACTAGCTTGCGAAATTCTAGAATAAGCGACTGAATAAGAATATTTTAAGATTTTCAATTGCCCAGCCTTTAATCTCCAACCAATAGATATAGTGCCCAATTATTTCATTCAATAGACTCCGCCCATCGATTTTTGCGTGTGAGCACAACGCGGTGTCGCTTGCAGCGGCTGGTGCGGGCGCATGCATGACTGCGGCTGGGCGAGTGGGGGTGGGGGCAGCCGTCGTCTGCAGGTTCAGGACTCTGATTCACCCCGCCCCGCCCCGCCCCGCCGCACCCCGCCCCGCCCCGCCCCGCCCCACCCCACCCTCCCCGCCCCGCCCGCCCCACCCTCCCCGCCCGTTCCCGCCCCGCCCCGCCCCGCCCCGCCCCACCCCACCCAACCCCGCCCTGCCCGCCACACCCTGTCCCACCCCGCTCCAACCACACCCCCACATCGCCCCCCCCCCGACCCCAGCCCCCTCCCCGTCCCCACCATGGCTGCCCAACGCAGCGGTCGCGCGCACCGGGCTTTAACAGACCAGCGGCTCTTGCATTTCCTTGCAACCACTTCAATCCACCGACCTTCTATGGTTTCTGAGACCTAGTTCTGTGGCTAAAATGCAGTTTTTCAGCTTTCATAAATGAACTTTCTGTGCATCATAATGTGAAAGAAACAGGCCTGGGTCATGGCCTGTCCTGTTTGTAGGTTAGAATGAGACACAGGATTTTCATGCAAATGCATGCTATATTTAAGCGTCTTAGAGATTTCAAACTTTGTAAACATATCTATCAAGGCAAACTCCTTGTAAAAATGCATATTTTTCCGTGCATGTTGGTATGCTTTGGTAGGTTTTTGGAGAAATTAATACATAATGCATGTTTGAGTTTTTTGTCCAATAATGCATATTTAGTCTTCTGTCTAACATATTAAATACTTTTTAAAAATTATGAAAACAGTAATTACTTTTTCTAATTAAATAAAATTCGTTAAGAAAACAGTACACTATTCTTCAACCTTCTTCCACAATCCACTGCAGTAGTAACTTTCTTCATCAACATGTGGCAGCACAGCAGTCTTTTGCAAAATGGCCGACATCCATGTTTCCAAGCGACGCAGAGCGTTGTGTGATTGACTTCTTGAATGCATAAGATGAGTTGTCTATTCGCATTGAGGAAAGACTAAAAATTGTATACTGTGTTGCAGTTGTGCATGTCAGCACGTATATGATGGGTCGTCGTTGTAACGAAGCTGAAGGGTCAACACCGTTGGCTGACAAAAAGCAGAGCGGCAAGTGGGTGACAGCAGTCACTTCTCGCAACACTGAAACTCGATGACAGCGTTCATAGTGACCGGCTGGGTAACTGCAGATGAAGTGAGAGAGATAATGCAACACGATTCATCTACAGGCTGACATCCACTGTAACATCACCGTGCACGTTTTTCAGTCATTCATGAATGCAAATGAGTATTTTACCTTCTGCATTCAAGAATTCAGTTACAAAACGCTATCTCGCACGAACACCGACGTGGGCCATTTTGAAAATAGCTCTTTACTTTCTCACATTACTTTACTTTCTCGCATTACTAATGTTAGAAAAGATTTTATTGTAATCGCGCGCCGCAAAATATTAGGCAAAAAACTCTTTTTCCCGGACCCTGGTAACGAAAAAGTGGATAAATCCATGTGTTAAATACATAAACAATTCCTCTAACACGTGATGTAGCCAGAAGTCATATTTTGTGGATTCATGATACCAAACAATCGATTAACGGCAAAACGTATGTAAGTCTGTCCGTCTGTGGTCAACGATAGCCTCTAAACCGTTCAGCCGATTTTCTCCAAAATTATTATTCCCCGATCGATCTGGACAAAAATTTTTTTGATTTTGGAGTTTGTCTACATAAAACAAGCATTTACATTTTCTCGCGTTTGCGCGAGTAAGACACATACGGCGTTTCCTTGATCTTGTATGAGTGACGGTACGTTAACTCTGAGGATCTGAGTTAAGGTCTCGAAGACGAAACATTTTTTTTCAGGTTGAAAACACTTTTGCAAGTTGATGTAGGAGAATAATGTAGCGGCACAGCTAGAGATATGCGACAAAGTAGGTGCTTTTCAGCACCACTAGTTTAATAATTCTGTTAGAAAATTCACGAAGGATCCGATGAAAAGAATGTCGGTTCTGCTTTGGAAGACTCAGCCACATCTAAAAACATCTAATTTGCCTCAAATGGTGGATGAGAAGAGGCGTAACTATGAGTGGCACAGCACAGTTGACCCTGCCACTGCACGTAGGGTTTGTGCTCGGAATTCAACGAGTTCAGCTCCAAAAGTAAGAGGTAGCGCGAACCTCACGCTGTGCTGGTGGAGCTTACCTCGCGAAAGCCCTCGGCGCACACGTCGAATCCAATTTGCTCCTCAGGGGGCGCTCAGCTGCGCAGAAAGAGGTTCCCCTGTCGCCCACGCACTCCTTCAACCGGTTGGGGGCGGGGGGGGGGCGCCAACCGATGTCACTGCACTGCATCTGAGTGGGAGGTCCTAGCGAGCATGTTCTAGGGCGGCAGGAGTTCCGGCATTAGCTGGATAGCTAGGTCGAATTCAGTCGCTATCTGGAGGAGAATTCTAGCGGCCGGCTGCTCTAATCGGTAGTTTTCCGTGGTTTCTTCGATCAATCAGGCGAATGCCGGAGCAGTACCCTAACAAATGGGTCACGGACAGGCGCGTTTTTCCGCGTCAACAGCTTTGGTCATTAGTCCCGTTAGTGTAGTGCGTGTTTTTTCCTCTGGAGATGGCGGTGATATTCCCTCGCTGGATGGCAAGATCTGGCGCCGACCTACCGTCGGTTAGTGGGGTTTCCCCTAACCAGGACTCTCCCATCGGCGGGGCAAGTTTTAAGCTCCCAACCAGTCTCCCGAAATATGTGGTCGTACAGTGCATGTGTGTAACGGGAAAGGATAGGACAAGGAAGAGGAAGCAAAGATCGCGCGCGGTCTGTGGCTCGTTTGGTAGGGTACTGTTTCGGCATTCGCCTGGTGTTGATCGGAGAGACCACAGAAAACTATGGATCAGAGCAGCCGGCCGATAGAATTCTCCTCCAGACAGCAACTGAATTCGACGTAACTGAAAAGCTAGTGTCGAAAATGCTGCCGCCGTCAGGACCTCCCGGTCGGAGGCGCTGAAGTGACATCTGTTGATGCACTGAGCTACCGCTCCCGGTCGCACTGCTTCAACCTATCCAGCGGCTGGGGGAAGGAGCCAACCGATGTCACTGCACTGCATCTGAGTGGGAGGTCCTAGCTAGTGTATTTTAGGGCGGCAGGATTTCCGGCATTTGCTGGATAGCTAGATTGAAGTCAGCCGCTGTCTGGGGGACCCTTCAAGCGAGTTGATCAGTAGTTTTCCGTGTTTTTTCCGAACAACACTAGGCGAATGTTGGAGCAGTACCCTTTCAAACGGGTCATGGCCAGAGCACGACCTTTCCTTTCTCTTCCTTGTCACACATTTACCCCTTCTTACACACTCTTCACATGCAGTATGCTATCACATATGAAGAGAGACCAGTCGGGAGCTTAGAACATGTCGCGGTTGGGGCGATTTCAGAACTAACAACAAAACAAGATACAGAACGCAACTCATTTACGAACTTAGGTCTACAACTGTACTCCACCATCGTGACTCCACTGAGTCGTGAACGGTTATTGTTGGCTCATTTGTGAACAACAGCGGACGAGTCAATTAATATTCGCTCTACTAGGCAGAGAGCATGCGAACAAGTCGGCTGTTCCTGCTTCGCCTACCAAGGATCGTCAATCAAGCAGCGTAGCCTACAGGATGCTAGCTCTAAATTCGGGCCACTCGCGTGCATCAACACTCACCTGGCGGAATTTACGGCGAACTCCGCAATCAGGCAGCTAGAACAGGCGCGGCTCGTCATTAAAGGCTGTAAGGCGGGGCCTCTCCTGTAGAAATCGCCGCCCAAAAGAAATTTAAAATTATATTTATAAATGTATTTATTTATTAATAATGGTTTTCTGAGTTACATTATGTATCAGTCTTATCAAGATTTTTGAGATCGATAACGGTCGTCCGTAACGCATATGAAGCTGGTTACAGGGAAGACAAAAGCGTTTGGCTCCCACTTCACTCCGCCATAAGGCCTGTGTAAAACGAGCAGGCGTGACGTCACGCATTCACTGCACAGTCTTACCGGCGGACGAAGGCTGTGGACAAGCAGCCTTTAAGGGTGGGGCGTAGGGTCTGAAGAAGGGAGTGCTCACCAGATAGCGTTACTTTGCAGCTCAGCAAGAAGAATTGAGCATCAACTAGTTTTCCCAATATGCTGTAGGAGCATTGCATTAGCAGCCTTCCCTATCTAGAAAATCACGAGCCGCGACTGAGCTCGACACAACGGAGACCGCGCCCACCATCCAGTTCACTCGCACCGCTGAATTGCCTGGAGCCAACCTCAGCTCGGACGACAATCGCACACTCGGCCGTCTGATTTAAGTCGGCGCTTGCAGTACAACAAACTGTAAGAAAAGCGAACGTCAAGACAGAAGAACATTCATAAACTCTATAAACTTTCTTTGGTCGTCCGGCTTACTTCAAAGTCACTAAAACGAGCAATTTTGTATAGATACAAACATTAAACTACAATTCATTTTTCATTACTTATTGACTTTTAGTCACCCTAAAAGGCAAAGAGTCCCCTGAAACCCATTCTGATCCGTATGTAGTCGCACTCACATCACGTCACCTTCCACGTGTTGCATCTGCTACAATGTAATAACAATAAAGCCAACTTTTTGGTTCGAACCGTTTTTTAATTGCTTTAAATACATTCTTTCAACCCTGAATGTTTGAATGTGGAGCTTTAGAAAACACGTACGTCATAAACAAAAACAACTTCCCCGAGCGAATGAACGCTGGAGGCAGGGTGACCCATTTAGCAAGTCGCACAGCGCTGCCTAGTCACGAGGCATTCGAGGATGTAGATGCTGAACGTCTTCTCTAGGATCTTCAGAAGAACCAGAGTTGTTTTCACAGAAATTTAATTTTTACACTTTGGAATCACACTGTGGATGCTGCGTATTCTCGGCACAGATTCAGTCGTATAAATATATTTTTCATATTACCCTACGTCTCAATTTTTCCAATACTTTATGGATTGTAGCAAAACCATTGATGCTAAGACTCTCATATTTGTCAGTTTAACATTTCATTGTAAAGGCATTAATACATTAGGAAACAAACATTATCTGAAAATTCACTGTCATAAACTTTAACTTTTAAATTGAATGGCCCAAGAGTTGTGCAATTGGAGAAACATAGTAACAAAAACATAGTTCTTCAAAATTAATGAGGTGTCCCACCCTTGAAAGGGACCGCAAGTACAGAAAATATTGACAATATACGCCATTACTACTTAAAGACTGAAAATATTTCTTTGTAATACTTTTGAGTTGTAGCTTATGTTGGCGAATAAGGGCTTCTACTCCTACAAAAGTTTTATCACTACGTCTCTCCGACGTAGTGAACGTCTGTTCTCTACATAAATAGATTCTACGATAAGATGGAAGCGTGATTATGGAGGTGCCTGTAAGAGAGCACCGGGCTTTCCTAAAAGTGAGAATGGATGGTGACGGTTTAGTAAACATCTGGTGGCGTTGAGAGACGAAACTATCACTTAGGATTAAGAAGTCCCAAACGATCAAAAAGTAAGTCCTTACCTAAACAACGCCTTCGCGACGGCGATGGATAGTTGTACCCAAGTTTGAGGGTTCAAACTCGATCGAAGCCGTGGATTTTTAAAAGCGAAAAAATCCTTCGTACGCCTTCCTTCGGAAGGGAATAAAGCCGTCTGTTAGTAGATTTACTGCATGTCAAAGATCCTCATGCCTACGTGAATCCTCTGAGCTACATTCAAATTGCCTGTTTCATCGCCGGAGTAATAGCTTCTTTCTCCACTAAAAGGAGGTGAAAGGAGCGTAACGAAATTTGCGTGGTAAGACGGAAGAGCAGGCCTCATGGACTGAGTCTCGCCACCTAAAATAAGGCATTCATTGCATTCATTATATGAGAAAACCTTACTGTGGGGCGGTTGCTGCCCGCCCTCCCCATTGAATATTCTCAACCATTTGGCACCCACGGTTCCTGAGATCACACGTCACAAGAAGCGCACCCCTTAGGGTAAAGAATGTGCGTATTACGAGTTACTGCCGCCATTGGATAACAATAAACACCAACCGTGGATGGTCTAACACCTTCCAGCGGAACTTGTGCAGAAGGTCTGTTGCGAGCCGCGCCGTCTGTGGGAGACCGCATGGGAGGACACCTAAATTGATTGATTGATTTTTTCGTGTTTCCGGGCGCGTCAACTGATTTGGTCATTAGTCCGGTAAGTGTAGTGATTGTTTTTTTTCGCTGGAGATGGCGGTGATCTTCCCCCGCTGGATGCCGAGATCCGGCGCCGACCTACCGTCTGCTAGTGGGGTTTCCCCCTCACCAGGACTCTCCCACCAACGGGGCACCGCCCCAGCCGAGACAAGCTCTAAGCTTCCGACCGGTCTTCCGGAATATGTGGTAGTGTAGCGCATGTTAGTGTAAGTGTGTGTGTAAAGGGAGACGATAGGACAAGGAAGAGGAAGAAAAGATCGCGCGCGTTCCGTGGCCCGTTTGGTAGGGCACTGCTCCAGCATTCGCCTGGTGTTGATCGGAGAAACCACGGAAAACTATCGATCAGAGCAGCCGTCCACTAGAATTCTCCTCCAGGAAGCAACTGAATTCGACCTAGCTGAAAAGCTAGTGTCGAAAATCCTGCCACCGTCAGGACTCGAACCTAGGACCTCCCGGTCAGAGGCGCTGCAGTGGCATCAGTTGATGCACTGAGAGGACACCTAAAGAGAGCCCCGATCTTCGTCCCCACTAATTTCCGTCTTCTCTTTCACCTCAAAAAATTCCTGTCCTGGTAGCTTTAGGTGTTCCAGAGTATCGCAGAGTTGTAGGTGACTTTCAAACAGCGATATCTATCTCAGGCGACAGACTTCTACGGTATAGAAATATTGATCCCACGGTATGACAAGTACTACAATTATGGGAGCAATTGTGGAAAAAATAGTGAAACATGTGAAGTATCTGCGACAATAAATATTGTCAATGAAATCGTGTTTTATTTTCGTTGACCATCTCGGGAAACTTTCTTTTTGGATGTGACTCGTTCACGGAAGCCCAATTGCTTTACATCTACACTAGTTGTTTGTAATTATTTATCTTGCTTGTATTCTTCTATCTTGCTTCATATGTACTTTTATTATAGCACAGTGAATTCAAAATTCCTTGTCAGTCAGGATTAATTTATTCACAATCAACAGAAGTATCTAGTCATTTATCCAGTAACACTTTACCTCCAACTCACCAACCACAAATAACCGAAAAGCATCAATCTCACAAAATACGTATAACATTAAAATATTTTTAAATATATAATTTATAAATATATTTAAAATATTTTTAAATATTGCAATTCATAAATATTTATACCTTTCAATACACAAATTAGTAAACAAACCACCAAATTCTTTTCTCTGTTACCTGATAATGTCTGGGTCCCGTTTGTATACAATGAAGACTATTTTCAATTAATACAATGTAGTTATAACATGAAGCCAATACATTGAATACAATGAAAACTTTCTATAAAAATTTGTTAGTTTTCTACACAAAACTCGAAGGCTGTACAATGATGAACAAAACTTATTAATTTCCTCACCTGAGAGTTTGCAATAAGAATGAACGAACATCAAAATAGTGAAGGACAAATATACATGATGAAGTGAAGATGAAGTGTAATAACATTTTGTCTCAATTCATTTTGTGCTTTATTCATTGATTTTAGTTTAGTTTGATTTTAAACTTTTATATTATACAGTATACACTGATCAATTATTATCAACGAAATGATGCTTACACAATTCAAACGAACGCAAGTGGTAAAAAATAGAATCTCTATAACGGACTATCTAACCATAGTAGACAGTTCTGCCTCACGCAGGGGCTATGAAACTACGTTCCTACACAAGAAAAACATAAAACAAATGAATGTGAATGAATGAATGATCGAGATGTGAAAAACAGTCAATCAAATATCCATCTTTTCTCTCCCTTAACACACACATTTACTATTGCTCTACCACCGGAGAAGACTAGTCGGAAGTTCGGAGCTTGTCCCGCCTAGACGATACCCCGCTGACGGAGTAACCTGGACGGGATAAAACATTAAACCAACCAGTAGATCGGCACCATACTTCACGTTCCAGGAAAACAGACTCTCTCTCTCTCTCTCTCTCTCTCTCTCTCTCTCTCTCTCTCTCTCTCTCTCTCTCACACACACACACACTCTCTCTCTCACACACACACACACACACATACACAAACACTTTCCGTGAGACAACAGTCCTATACTTACGTGTCTAATGACGAAAAAAGTTAACACTCAAGGAAACATCAAATAATCAATCAACCCATGCCACAGCCTCCGCCCAGAGAGGCTGGAGATCTTGCCTCCCCACTCCCCTACTCCTCTACAGCTCCTTCACCCCCTCCCACGCCTCTCCAAAGCCCCCCCCGCCCCGCCTCACCAGTGGCGGCACCGCCCCCGCGAATGCCTTTGTTCCTCCGCGCGGGAGGCAGCTCCTCTCCGGCACAACTTGTTTGCGGCGCTAAAGGAGTTTGCAAGAAGATTGTTTCCCTTTGATATGAAATATTTTATCTCTCGAGGGCCCTTTGACATATTTCTGAAAACGTTCGCACTTCTTCCCATCAAAGCGCGCTTCGCGAGCGGTGGTCACGTGATCCGAGGCAAAGAAGCGTTCGGGATGATTAAGTACCGCTGGCGCGGACGCGCTTCCGGCGGGCGCTTTTGTTCCCTGCCGCTGCCTTTGGAGGCTTCCGGGACTCCACCCGAGGCAAATCGCTACAACTCACTAATAGCGACTTATCGTTTGTTAATTGTTAACGTTTTCCCTAAAATACAAGGTTTTGTTGTAAATATGCTGATGCAAAAGCAACGTCACAAAATGGACAGATGATTCAGAAGGCGACGAATAGTCATTTGAATTCGGAATGTTCTTCTACACGGACTGGTAATGAATGGAGATGAAAGGGAAGCTCTTATTTTAAACGTAATTACCTAATAATGATTATTTTTAT